>JAYESA010000005.1:172513769-172891269 GCA_036927795.1 Iris macrosiphon | reverse complement strand
TATAGCAACTCACTATGAATATCTATATATTACACGTACAAACTGAATACTAGAGCTAAAATAGACCAATAGACATTCTAACAAACACTTGGGGTGCCCACTTGCGATACGCTAGGATAAGCCCATGTTACACAACCCAAACCTATCCAAAATTAACCCAAAGCCTACCAACAAGATCTAAATGGTGATTAGAATCTAATATAAGTGCTAGCAAGCCATTCCAAGGGCCATGGCACAATTGACATGTGTGTGGCACCCGTATCGAAAGAAAAATCTCCAAATCAATCCGTATTACTAAATTACCATGATACGACCTACACTTATCCAATTGTGGACACGACACTAGTCTCCCAACCCCGATCTAAGTCCAATTAGCCTAAATTAGTCTCATGACATACACACTTGATGTGTCAATCTCGTAACTTCCCCAAAATACACACAAAAACCTAGGTTGAAGTGTCAATTCTCAACAATAGAGCCTAGATCTTCATCCTATAGGTAGTCATATGCCATTGGGGTCTTCCTAAGAGTCAAATACATGATTTGGAAGCTAGAATAAAGAGAAATTCAGAATTTATCAATTGGGAAGTGGATTCCTAATAAAAATATGAGTGGACACGATCCGGACACGATCTTTCCGCTACGGTTCCTCCTCCTTGTGTTTTTTGCTTCTCCAATATCCAAAGCTCCTTGAGGAATGAGAATGGAAGAAAATTGCAAGTGAATTGATGGTGAATTGATGGAGAAGTGAGGGAATTGGGGATCTATAAATTGAAGATCTCAAAAATGGATAAACAATGAAGTGTAGAAAGAGATGAGAGAGACCCATATGATCGGCCCCTACCTTTCCCCTTCTCCATGAAATCAATAATGTCCACTATGCCCCTATATGTCTAATATGAGAAATAATTAAGGAGGGATAATTTGGAAAGTCCCTAACTAAGTCAAATTAAGTCTAATCCTCCTAATTAATTAATGAGGGTAGGTCTAATGAGTTTGGATCCAAGCTAGGCTCACTAGTTGTCATAACAAGTCTAATTGGTTCACAAGTGTCAAGTCTAATCAATAGGCTAGTCCACTAATTAATAAATAAATAATATAAGGCACAATTAAATATATAGTTTACTAGTAAATAATATTTATTCCAAAAAATTAAATACACAAGCCAAATACCAAACTACCCCTAGTTGAAAAAGTGAGGGTGACAACTGCAGTAGTGTACATCAATGCACTGCATACCCTGCTGCTCCCCCTAACTGTCCAGGCACCCGAGCTTCCAATGCACACCGACAGTGTGCTGCAGTGCGAGGCACTCCACCAAATATATAGTTAGATATAATTATACAAATGAATACATCCTATATATATATATATATATATATATATATATATATATATATATATATATATATATATATATATATATATATCCTAACCATACTAATATATATATTAACATCACTAATTAAAGTATAAAATGATCATCAAACACTTGGAGTGTTTTAGACCCGTATCACACTAGATCTATGATATGCTTGCGATATGTCTCCAACACATAACCAAACGTATCACGAAGGATACGAGCAAGTCTAGAATCATAATTATGAACAATATAAACGTATCACGAAGGACACGACACTATCTTCACATAATTAAACGCATTCTAATTTGGTCTAATTGACCTATTGACAAACACATGGTGCACTAATTTCAGATTTTCTCCAAAATTGACACAAAATACATGGTAACTTCCAAAATATGGGTCCCTAGTAGTCAATTTTTCTTCCTATAGGTAACCCTAGTACATGTTAGGGTTTTTAATGATTAAACTACATATTTAGAGCCTAATTAGAAGGAAAATTCTAAAATATACCTATTGGGAGATGGAATCTCAATACAAGTCTCCAATTGGATGCAATGAGCCCTTAACTTGTGCAATCTCCTCCTTCTAGATCATTGCCTCCTCCTTCTTTATAGAGCTTATAATGGTGCAATAGGGAAGTAATTGGAAGAGAATTGGGGAAAAATTTGTGTAGGGATGAAAAAATTAGGGAGAATAATTCTAGATCTAAAAATTGGAATGAAGAGTAGAGAGGAGAGAGAAACTCATCTGCCTATATAGTGGTCGTCCCCTCCTTGGCCTCCAAGAAATATACAATGTCAATTTTACCCATATGGGCTTGTCATGAGAAAATATAATTAATGAGAAAGTTTCTACTACTAATAGTTTGAGCTAAAAATATTGGACTCAAGTCTAACTAAAATAAATGTTGGTCCAAGAGTCAAGTCTAGTCTAGTTAGGTTCACTAACACAAGTCCAAACTATAATACAAAATCTAACAATAAATAATTAATACAATAAATAAATATTTAACATGCACAATAATTAATTATAAAATGACCAAAATACCCTTCATAGAAAATAAGGTAGTGACATTAGCTAATATAGCTAATATAGGCTAGCGTTAGCTAGTTAGTGACTAATATGGACTAATTACCTTAGTGTGAACCTAAAAACTTGTGTAGGTCTTAAGTTTGACTAGTTTGACCCCAAAAGCCAACCTTTGACCTAGTTTGACTAGTGAGACCTAGAAATGGCCTATACAATTATATTAGTGCATTTTAACTCATTTCTCATCCATTACACCAAGTGACATGATATTTTCTATGTGATACCAGCCCGGATACTGAGTCATACTTGTTGCTCAGGACCATAGATGGGTACATTATCTAATAGTTTTCTTATTTGATAGCCTTTTTTTTCATGTATTTAGTATTGAGATATTTGATTCCTGGCACGATGGTTACACGGATTGGTATACGTGGATCTTGGTCTTGAGATATTATTGTTGTGATGACTCAGTGATCGCCGTGTTGTGCTTCGTGATTACTCAGTTATTACCATGATATCTTAGTGATTATATAGACCGTGATCACAGTACATGATATTATAGACCGAGTAGTGTAATATACGCGTTATAACATATCATAATTTGGATTCGTGCACTAGTCGGGGGTTGGGGAAGTATTAGTGGATATGTGAACATACCTTATAGCCCGTGATTTTGTCACTACCACTTTCTAAAAATAGGGATATTTTTGACTTTTGTCTATTATTAATATTGTGTGTATTTAATTTAAATAATTGCATGATATGTGTATTTATATTATATTATATATAGTATTCTTAATATTTGAGCTAGTAGACTTGACCTAGAAGTCCACTAGATGAACACCTGACCGAATTATAGGATTATGAATTTAAATTGTATTATTTAGGAGAACCCTCCTCCGGTCACCACCTCCGGCCAAGCATCACCCGCTGCCTCCACCGCCATTAACACTCCACGCCGGACGATCTCACCTCCTTCGAGCAGTCACTCGCAACCATCTTCCTCCCCTTCGGCTACTGTCCCTCCAACATCACCCGCACCACGTATGCACGACCGGACCTCCCTGCTCCGGCCAACCTTGACCGGCCACTCCTCCTTCTTCGGCCAGCTCTCCCCTCTACTTTGACGATATCACAACTCCTCCACCACCATCCGTGCAACTACCGACAGCCCACATAAGATCCACCTGCACCTCCATGAGCCGGCCACTCCCTCAACTCCACGAGCCCGCAGCCTCCTTCCCCGGCTGCCTCACCCGATCCCGACCACACGCTGCTTCCACCACCATCGTCATCATAATCACCACCACCACCATCATCAGAATCACCACTACCATTAACCCCGACGGCCAACCTCCATCCGCCCGCTGCTACTGCCACGACCTCCCCGGCCACTTCTTCTTCTCCAGCCGACTCCCCTCTTCCCTGTCTTCCTCCTCCTCTCCTCCTTCAGTCGACCATGACCCAGCCACATTCTCCATCACATCACCACCATCACTCCCATCCACCTCCTTTCCCGAGCTCCCCTCCCGCTGCAACCACCATGTACTACCAGTAATACCTCCCCTACACCACCCGTACCACCAGCCCCATCGACGAACAGTCGCCCGCCTGAGTTCCCCTCTGTATGAACTCAACCGTGCACCCCACCGTTCCCTGCCCAATCCGACTCGGCGACAGCAGCAGTGACCCTCTGCCACCCCCATTCCTCCAGCAGCCACCCCATGACCGCCGTATCCCGACCTCCCTGTATCCCCTCTTTTCCTCCGGCCACGAGCAACCATACCACCACCCTATACCACCTCGACTAGCCTCCTCCACTAGGACCACCACTCGTAGTCATCTTCGTCATCCTCTTCGTCGTCATCATCGTCGCCTTCGTCGTCGTTATCGTCGTCATCGGCATCGTGGACACCATTGTTATCCCCGTCGTCGTCGTGCACGTACACAGGTTCGAGTTTTCTTCCCCTTGCGTATACGTACGCGTGTACGTATTTGATGGGTGTATGTACATTGGTATGTGTGGTATATGTTAGTATGTTTTTATTGGTATATATATATACATATATATAGTATATGTATTAAATTGGTACATATATATATAAATATAGTATAAGTATATTTTTATTTGGTATATGTATATATATATATATATATTCAGTATATGTATTCTTTTGTATACATATATATATTGGTTGTTGTATATATATATATATATAATATGTGGTATGTATATATAAACATATATATATAGTATAAAATTCTATTAGTTTATATACACATATACATATTATGTATGTAATTTTGGTATACACATATATATATATATTATAAGTAATTAATGATATGGGCTAATTGATAATATGTATAATTATAAATGTACTAGGCGACCCAAGTGTAATTACGGATACCCCGTATTTACATTGACCTGTAATCCTGTAAATTATTAGAAGACTTCCATATGTACACCAACGTACTGGCAAGACCGTATCATTGACTGTCTGTATTGCACAGCAACTACAGACGTGACACCCCTAGCGTAGCCCTGAGTTCATTGTGTTTTGATCGTGTGTGTTAGTGTAATGTCTGATAAAATATTATATTTTATTATATATGTATAGGACTATTGGATTTTTCTGCGAGACTTCAGGAGCAGGACATTGGTATTGACAGCTAAGGACCCCAGGCGAGTACATTCTCTGATAGTTTCTTATTTATGATATTCTCTATGTTTATTGTATCTAGTATAAATATCCATATTTCTTGACACAATGGTTACACAGATTGGTATATCTGGATCTCGTCATGAGATGTTATTCCTTGTTCATGGTGTATCTTGTACAAGTCTTGTTTTATTGTTTATCTTGTACATGTACAGAAACTGATTCTCGGGAAGAGTCGCTATCTTCTTGGGGAATCCCGTGCCATAGCGTGCCATGATTGGATCTACTATACCAGTCGGGGGTGGGGAGTATTTTAGTATAAATATGTGATCATATCCTTCATGTACAAGTCTTGCTTTCTCGTAAGTGTTGGTCATACACTGCACGTATGACTAGCCAGGCCATTATTCTCGTACAAGTCCCAAGCCGATCACATGTTAAAGCTAGTACTCACACACTTAGTCATAGTTTTCTTGTTCATTGACATGCATATTATTCCTTCCTGCATCTATTTATAGTATTTCTAGTATTTCCCTTATTGTATATCTCTCGTACATGTATATGTATCTTGTATATTTCTATCTATTTACTGCTACATAGTTTATATCATTGATGTAGAACTGCTGTTAGAGATGTACTTTGCTCCATCCTGACTGAAAATATTTTTCCAGACTGCGCCTTAGAGGACTGGTGTCCGACATTTTATGGACCACAGGGAGAGTAGCTGCAAACTTGGACTTGGTAGTTCAGTAGTGATTCCGGGAGGTCTAGCCGGAATCACTAGTTATCTAGTTACTTTTTTTAGCAGTTTATGGTACCGGATTTGTCTCCGGCATACTTTGTTGAGACTTGGATTTTATTGTTGAGTTAGATTATTTCTATTTAGACATGTGTTGCATTTTGGTTTATTTATTTCTTCAAGATCTTATCGTGCTGTAGTTATGTGATTGAATATGTTGTTCATATTATATTGTGTTATCCGTGTCTCCTTATGGAGTTGGATGCGTGTGTGAGATTGTTTAGATAGTATCATGACCTAGACAGCGTTCTACCACCGATGCTGTGGAGTAGGATGGACGTACCCACGTACTCGTGACTCAATTCCGGGTGCAGGTCATGACAGATTTAGTATAGCCCGTGATAGTTAGAAGATCATGAAACTCACGTGTTATCACACTAGCTCACCTTTTATATATAGTCCGTGCTAGGCCCAAGCAGATCACATTATCTTACTAATATTTTAAGGCACTTATACTATATTATTTTATTTATTCCAGTTTATTATATTGTTGTTCCTCACCATATTGTTCTAAGTTCTTGTCATTATTTACCATGATGCTCTTCCTCGTGATGATTACTAGTTCAATTACTTCCATCATTTATTTTTATTACTATTGCTGTTTTATAGTTTCTGTAAATTATTGGAACTGTTATTGGGTTGTACTTTTCTCCAATCTTGACTGAATATATTTTTCAGATGATTCATTAAAGGACTGGTGTCCTACGTACTACGAGCCACAAGATGGCGAGCCTATTGAGATAGCACCTGTAAAGCCTGTTGAGATAGTATCAGCAGTCGATGAGACTTAGCTAGTTTATTTATGATATTGTATATGACATTTAGACTTTTGGCATTTTATTATATTTGAGATAATTATATTGAGATTAGACTTGGACTTGTGATGTATTATGACTTTATTTCTTTCCTTCTATTCCATATCGTGCTATATCTTTCTCTAGTTTATTATTGTGATTGAGCATTGTTTACCATTATCATATTATCATATTATCCTCCAATTGGGGGTTAAGATATCTTAACAGGTACATTATATATATTGTCTGAGATATTTAGATAGTATTGTGGACCTAGACAACGTTCTATCGTCGATGTTGTGGCGTAGGCTGGATGTACCTACGTACACGTGCCCTTACACTGGGTGTGGGTCGTGACATGTGTAAACTCCCTCACCCAAAATAGGTATTTTGTGTATATTTTATATTATTATATTTATTATAGATGTTGAATTTATTTAGAGTATTCTCTTAGTTAATTAGAAAATAATTTTTTTAGTATATTTACTTATATAAATATTTATTTAAAATTATTTTTAGGCTATTTTAGATTATTGGGATTTTTCCATAATTTTTAGTTAATTAAAAACTAGTAACACTAATTTTCTAGGACTTTGAAGAATTTATTTTATGTTCAAACTTAATTAAAAATATCCCAAAATTTTATTTTAGGTTCTAAATAGTCAAATATATTTTCTAGAATTTTCTGGGATTTTTTTGAATATTTTAGTATTTATTGGGAGTTATTTAGGCTAATAACTAATTTTTAGGACTTGTAGAATTTATTGTGAAATGTCAAGAATATAGAATGGACCCACATTATTTTCTAGGGTTTATAATATTATTATATATTTTCTGGAATTATTTCAGAATTTTTGGAATAATTTTAGTATTTATTTTTAGTTATATGGGTAAAACTAATGTTTAGAGCTTCTCCTAATTATAGTAGAAAATCTATGAATATAAAATTATTCCAAATATTTTTCTACAGTTTTTAAATTCAAAATATATATATTTTTGTAATTTTTCAATATTTTTATGATTATTTTTAATATTTATTTTGAGTTATTTAGATTTAAAATGACTTAAATAATGTTTTGATAAAGGCAAATCAAAAACAAATAATATAACAAAAACCATCCAATCAGATTCTGATACGTGTCAGCCTATAAATATCCTTTCAGCCACAGGTACATTCCTATATATATATATTATTATAACCCTAATTATCCCATTATTTTAGAGAGAGAGATTTTGGAGAATTGCCATCTAGGGTTCCTTCATCTTCCATAAGCCATTGCGCATAGCTCCGGACTCCAAACGAGGCCTAGTTTCTTGAGTTAGAAAGATATTGAGGTTAGATTTCTGATTATATAATTTATTTTATGAAACTATGAGTATTAAATTCTGGAAAATTCGTAGAGCACAACATATCTGAAAATAGACGTGTTTTAATATTTTCGCGATTCCAGGAGAACCAGGAATCAGAATCTTAAACCGTTTAAAGTTTCGGAAAGTTAATGTCGAGATAATTGACATATGTTTTTTCCAGAATTTAATTCGAAGTATTTATATACTGTTAATTCTGTAGAACTTCTAGGTTAGAATTTAACCATCGGTGCACAATACAAAATTTGTATGTGCCATAATTCCCAAACGAATTTGAATTCAGACGAGCCGTAAATTCCAGAATGTTTTTGATGCTGAAATCTACAGGAAATCATGCATGAAAGTTGAGTTTGTGTCGGTTGACTTTTCGGTCAACAGATCGCCTCGATTTGCGTGCCATGAGTCTCGAGTTGATAAAATTTAGTTTCTTTGGACAAAATTTAGGAATTAACATAAAAATAAGAATAATAAGATTAAAATAGGATTTTAGAGTAATTATTCCAAAATTAAATAAATTAAAATAAATTATCTTTTGACGTGATAAATTTGTAATACATAGGCTATTTGGACTGTGACTTGGACTCTGATTCATACCAGCAGCAGGACCCCAGGCGAGTACATTCTCTGACAGTGTTCCAGTAGGATATAGTATTTAGCCACTACGGTTAGTTTACATCAGACCCTGAGTCGGAGAACCCAACTGGCGTTCGTACATTTACATGTACGCAAACATTATTCAGTTTGGTATATATATTTATGTACGTAATTACTATATGTATTTCAATAATTATGTAAATAAATTGATGGTTATATTATTATATAGTTATATGAATATATAACTAAGTAAATGCTAATTGATAATTATAACTAAACATTCAGACTGTACGACCCTAGGACACCGTGTTGACCCTAAGAACTTATGAATTTGTCCGCCTTGCGTACATTAACGTACTGGCATAGACACCTGTCAGTTGACTGACTAATTTCGTACAGTACTTGAAGATGCGACACCCGCGTAATTCAACGCATAATTGACCGTGTTAGATGACTAGTGTTACCCCTAGTATACCCCCTGAGCCCAGTATAAATATGGTTGGGTATGTGCTAGTGTAAAGACTAATGATTCTATTATATTTTATTTATGTGTACATAGGATGTTGGATTTATTCTGCGCGACTTTTAGAGCAGGTTATTGGTACATCGCAGCTTTCTTGCCAGGCAAGTATACCTTGCCATTATATTGTTATTTATATTCTATATGTTACATACCTCTTTATTTTCTGTCTTTAGTTCATATATTTTAACTGTTATATAAAATACGCGTGACGGTGTCGTCGCGATATGTTTTTATCTATGTATTGCATTGACCTTGTTTATGAGACTACCCCATTATCATGTAGCATCATTAGGTTCATTGGCCGTGACACAGTTGTTACACGAGTTGTGAGTCTCATGTAGATCATGGACTTACGTGCAGGTCTGGCCACTTGTACGTGTGGGCCGTGCGTTAGGAATAACTACTGTTAGAAACTTTGCATGCTAGTAGACTTAGCAGTTATTAGAGGTCTAGGGACATAGCCTATTATAGTACGGTGGTCCCATCCTTGTCCTTGTTTGGTTGCAGGATTGGGCTAGGGTACTAAGAATAGGCTATGAACCAAATGGTGTCATGGATGTGACATGCTTAGAGCATGGGGTGGGGAGAAAAACAAGTACCGCATTTGAGCTCCTTTACACTTTTTCCTTCTGTAACCCGGAAGCTCCGTTGGAGATACGGGCGGTGATGACCCCTATACTACTTGGCGGGCCTCTGCCGTTTAAAAGACGACATACCTTTGAGGCCCCTGGTTCTCCGAGAGAGTCATGCCAATCCCAGTTTTCAGCCAGATAGCTCACTTGTGGGAAAAGTTATTCTTAACTGCATTCACTAAGATGGTTAGGCGACCCCATTGGATATTTATTTTAGTACTTTATTGGCATGTATTTAAGTATCTTGTTATGTCCCTCTGAGGACCTGGTCCCCTGCAAGGTGTATCTGTTCTTGAGTATTCGCAGGAGCGCAAATTCGGATGGTTACATGGGATTCGAGGATGTCTTCTCTTCAAGTCGTGATTGATAGCTGGTATCTTATATTGTGGTTGTTGTGTTGTACTTATATTGTATTTACTTTTCCATTCGAGTTGGTAGTGGATTTATTTCCACCCAACTATCATTCTTAGATACTTATATTGACATCTTGTTTTATAGATACTGGTTATTTATTTATATTTGATTTCGTGGATGAGATTTAGATTGTACCCTATGACTTGTGACATATATTTATACCACTTGTGGATTGATATTCATATTACAGCGTACGTGTGGATTTTGGTTTCCATATATTGGAGTTGCCATATCCATGCGGCTGGCATGTACGTGTCCTAGTCCTACGTATTTTGGGACTGGGGCGTGACATATTTTTGTGGTGGCCCATGCAGGTCGAGTGCATATTGTCTCGGTTACGTTACTGTACCGAACAAGCCTGCACCTAGGACTAGAGTATAGGATCTCATCCATAATTGACTATGATTCATCTTCCTCCTATCTGTTCTATTTGAACAATTGTATCCTGCTTGATTCCTGTACTTCCTTATTTTTTATTTAAGTATAGCCTTCTGCTAGAATATAGGAACCCCTGTTATTAGAATAATAATTAGGGTAGCACACCTATTAAGAATACAACAAGAATATAGACACACCACTAAGTTTAGAATATCTAGTGAACCCTAGAATTCCTTATCTTTAGATTGGTATACCATTACCCCTTGATGTATTAAGAAGACTTGAGAGTAGTATAGACACTACTAGAGATAGTTAGAAGTTTTACCATAATGTTTGACCCTAGTATTGAGGAAGCAATGGAGAACCAATATTGAACATTAGGACTGAACCTAACCTTAATAATTGGATAGTATTAGAGAACTATAAAACTTAGATCATTGTCTTATTATTAGTAGACAGCACCTTAGGAAGCCTAGAGGAATGTAATTAACACTTTTCCTTGATCATACCTCGAACATAGCAACTAGCATACCACTCCCCCTTAGAAAACTATGATGTTATCTAGAGCCCCTATTTTAATTTCATATGTTGTTCCTCTGCGACCTTAACGTTCACTAGTTGTGCGACGACTAAAAATTACGTTCTTCTTTTCTTCCTCTTTCAACTCGTGCCATCTGACACTTCTGATTATAGACCAAGTAATTTTATTCTATTTTAGGATATATATAGCTTGCTAGGATTTTGGTTGTTACTCTTAAATTTTTGAATTATGTGATTGGTAATTAAAACTTGACAGTTTAAGTTATTATTGTAGATTATGACCTAATGATTACCCCTTAGTTTTAAGTCGCGTAACTTGTACCCCACCTCAATATAAGTTATATCCCCTTTTCCCTTGAGGCTAGTAACTCTTCTATCCTTACTATTGACACTTGTTCTATAAGCACTATGACTAAGGCTTAAGACGACCATGACCTATATAATGCAATAGGAGATCCTAATAAGTACCAAGATCTTTTCTTATATACCCTAATAAAGAGTTTCTGTTTTATTTACATGTGCAAGGTTATTTGGTAGGATCCTCTTAAGACCATTACAACATTATTTTATTATTATAAGTTGGGTAGTATACCTCACACCCTAGTATCACATAGTCTTTTGACCCATTATTGTAGTGTGATTGAATGACATTAATTGTATACTAGCATAAGACGACAGTGTTTATTCAGACAATAGAAGTTAGAGGTCCTTGCCCACATTTGGTCGAATAGCGACATAGACAAGGAGGTTGTATGATAACTGTAGAGATTGTAGAGTCTTTATTATTAGTGCTTATTTTATTTTTATTTTTGTGAACTTGAATTAATTTGTACCTCCTTTCATCATCATCTAGCGTACTCATATTTGCTGCACTACCTTGACTTATGCTGCTATTATAGCCTAGTTTTGCAAGCTTACTCTTTTATCGAGCTTGATCATGAGATATGTATTATTGGGGACGCCTAGTAATACATTATCTAATCAGAATCAGTGTATTATGGTCTGATCAACCATAGTGCGCTTGATTCACCCTTCGCAGTGATGCTTTACGTGGATTGAGATATATAGTTGACTAGTAGACACCTGTACTTGCCCTCTAGATATGTCTGAGCGGATCGTATCGGCTACATAACTGTACTAATACGAGCATGTGAATAAGAATGACCAAAATAGGATTTCAATCCACAACTACTTTAACAATTCCCATTTGAATTCTTTAAACGCCTTGATCCCGATACTTTTATTCTATTACCTCGCCCTTGAACTCTTTATTATTGGTCTCCGTTTTCTCTTATTTCGGAAAGATGAAACCTCGTGCTTGGTATAAGTTTAATACACAGAGAGTACTAGATATACCCTGTAGGACGATCACATACTTGAGGATTATTCTTTTGTAATTAAGGATATATCATATATGATATAATCGGCATTGAAGTTTTGAGGATTGAATGACATGAGTAAATAAATTAAGGAATATTTTTCTTAAAGTATATAGCCTTCTATGATAGATGGGTAAATTCTAAGTTGGGTAGCAGTGCATTATCAACTTGAGAGAAATTTCTTTTAGATTGTGATCAAGTAAGATTAGATTGGGAGATTCAAGTCATTTTAATTTTGAATTTTTTTAAAAGAAGGATTAAGATAATGAGGATTTAACGAATTTTAAAATCTTGATATTGCGGACCAAATATTTATACTTTGAGCACATGATTTAAATTTTGAATATTGAAGGATGAATCATTGATTTAAATTTTGAGGATAAATATAGAATTTTAGACTTGAACAATTGGTGAATTAGATTTAAATTTTACAATTTGATGATTTGAATTAAAAGTTCAATTTTGATTGTTGGGTCACCTATTTGAAATATTGAGGATGTAAATTGAGTTTAAATATTTGAAGAGTACAAAATTCTTAAGTTGAGAATAGGAATAAGATTTGATTAGAATTGTTTATTGTTTAAAGTCTAGAGGAGATTATGATAGTTGGAAATTTTGATATAAATTTTGATGTGGGATGTCATATAGACTTGAGTTAGATTTGGATGTTGATTATTTAAAAATCGAGAAGAGATTACGACAGGTTGAATTTTAATTTAAACAGTGGTTATGTTAATTTTGAAGTGATCGTGATAGATTTAAATAGATTTTGTTATTTAAATTTTTGGAAGAGATTGTGATTGACGTACCTTATGTACGAATATGAAGGATTTAACAAATTATGCCTTATTTTAATTTCGAGGACGAAATTGTTTTAAGTTGGGTAGTTTGTAAACTCCCTCACCCAAAATAGATATTTTGTGTATATTTTATATTATTATATTTATTATAGATGTTGAATTTATTTAGAGTATTTTCTTAGTTAATTAGAAAATAATTTTTTTAGTATATTTACCTATATAAATATTTATTTAGAATTAATTTTAGGCTATTTTAGACTATTGGGATTTTTCCATAATTTTTAGTTAATTAAAAACTAGTAACACTAATTTTCTAGGACTTTGAAGAATTTATTTTATGTTCAAACTTAATTAAAAATATTCCAAAATTTTATTTTAGGTTCTAAATAGTCAAATATATTTTCTGGGAATTTTCTGAATATTTTAGTATTTATTGGGAGTTATTTAGGCTAATAACTAATTTTTAGGACTTGTAGAATTTATTGTGCAATCCCAGGAATATAGAATGGACCCATGTTATTTTCTAGGTTTTATAATATTATTATATATTTTCTGAAATTATTTCAGAATTTTTGGAATAATTTTAGTATTTATTTTTAGTTATATGGGTAAAACTAATGTTTACAGCTTCTCCTAATTATAGTAGAAAATCTATGAATATAAAATTATCCCAAATATTTTTCTAGAGTTTTTAAATTCAAAATATATATATTTTTGTAATTTTTCCATATTTTTATGATTATTTTTAATATTTATTTTGAGTTATTTAGATTTAAAATGACTTAAATAATGTTTTGATAAAGGCAAATCAAAAACAAATAATATAACAAAAACCATCCAATCAGATTCTGACACATGTCAGCCTATAAATATCCTTTCAGCCTTAGGTACATCCCTATATACATATATTATTATAACCCTAATTATCCCATTATTTTAGAGAGAGATTTTGGAGAATTGCCATCTAGGGTTCCTTCATCTTCCACAAGCCATTGCGCATAGCTCCGGACTCCAAACGAGGCCTAGTTTCTTGAGTTAGAAAGATATTGAGGTTAGCTTTCTGATTAAATAATTTATTTTATGAAATTATGAGTATTAAATTCTGGAAAATTCGTAGAGCATAGTATGTCCAAAAATAGACGTGTTTTAATATTTTCGCGATTCCAGGAGAACCAGGAATCAGAATCATAAACCGTTTAAAGTTTCGAAAAGCTAATGTCAAGATAATTGACATATGTTTTTTCCAGAATTTAATTCGAAGTATTTATATACTATTAATTCTGTAGAACTTATAGGTTAGAATTTAACCATCGGTGCACAATACAAAATTTGTATGTGCCATAATTCCCAAACGAATTTGAATTCAGACGAGCCGTAAATTCCAGAATGTTTTTGATGCTGAAATCTACAGGAAATCATGCATGAAAGTTGAGTTTGTGTCAGTTGACTTTTCGGTCAACAGATCGCCTCGATTTGTATGCCATGAGTCTCGAGTTGATAAAATTCAGTTTCTTTGGAAAAAATTTAAGAATTAACATAAAAATAAGAATAATAAGATTAAAATAGGATTTTAGAGTAATTATTCCAGAATTAAATAAATTAAAATAAATTATCTTTTGACGTGATAAATTTGTAATACATAGGCTATTTGGACTGTGACTTGGACTCTGATTCATACCAGCAGCAGGACCCCAGGCGAGTACATTCTCTGACAATGTTCCAGTAGGATATAGTATTTAGCCACCACGGTTAGTTTACATCAGATCCTGAGTCGGAGAACCCAACGCGCGTTCTTACATTTACATGTACGCAAATATTATTCAGTTTGGTATATATATTTATGTACATAATTACTATATATATTCCAATAATTATGTAAATAAATTGATGGTTATATTATTATGTAGTTATATGAATATATAACTAAGTAAATACTAATTGATAATTATGACTAAACATTCAGACTGTACGATCCTAGGACACCGTGGACTATCCCATACTTACCTTGACCATGTTGACCCTTAGAACTTGTGAATTTGTACGCCTTGCGTACATTAACGTACTGGCATAGAGACCTGTCAGTTGACTGACTAATTTCGTACAGTACTTGAAGACGCGACACCCGCGTAATTCAACGCATAATTGACAGTATTAGATGACTAGTGTTACCCCTAGTATACCCCCTGAGCCCAGTGTAAATATGGTTGGGTATGTGCTAGTGTAAAGACTAATGATTCTATTGTATTATATTTATGTGTACATAGGATGTTGGATTTATTCAGCGCGACTTTTGGAGCAGGTTATTGGTACATCGCAGCTTTCTTGTCAGGCAAGTATACCTTGCCATTGTACTGTTATTTATATTCCATATGTTGCATGCATCTTTATTTTCTGTCTTTAGTTTATATATTTTAACTGTTATATAAAATGCACGTGACGGTGTCGTCGTGATATGTTTTTATCTATGTATTGCATTGACCTTGTTTATGAGACTACCCCATTATCATGTAGCATCATTAGGTTCATTGGCCGTGACACAGTTGTTACACGAGTTGTGAGTCTCATGTAGATCACGAACTTACGTGCAGGTCTGGCCACTTGTACGTGTGGGCCGTGCGTTAGGAATAACTGCTGTTAGAAACTTTGCATGCTAGTAGACTTAGCAGTTATTAGAGGTCTAGGGACATAGCTTATTGTAGTACGGTGGTCCCATCCTTGTCCTTGTTTGGTTGCAGGATTGGGCTAGGGTACTAAGAATAGGCTATGAACCAAATGGTGTCATGGATGTGACATGCTTAGAGCATGGGGTGGGGAGAACAACAAGTACCGCATTTGAGCTCCTTTACACTTTTTCCTTCTGTAACCCGAAAGCTCCGCTAGAGATACGGGCGGTGATGACCCCTATACTACTTGGCGGGCTTCTGCCGTTCAAAAGACGACATGCCTTTGAGGCCCCTGGTTCTCCGAGAGAGTCATGCCAATCCCAATTTTTAGCCAGATAGCTCACTTGTGGGGAAAGTTATTCTTAACTGCATTTACTTAGATGGTTAGGTGACCCCATTGGATATTTATTTCAGTACTTTATTGGCATATGTTTAAGTATCTTGTTATGTCCCTCTGAGGACCTGGTCCCCTGCCAGGTGTATCTGTTCTTGAGTATTCGCAGGAGCGCAGATTCGGATGGTTACATGGGATTCGAGGATGTCTTCTCTTCAAGTCGTGATTGATAGCTGGTATCTTATATTATGGTTGTTATGTTGTACTTATATTGTATTTACTTTTTCATTCGAGTTGGTAGTGGATTTGTTTTCACCCAACTATCATCCTTAGATACTTATATTGAGATCTAGTTTTATAGATACTGGTTATTTATTTATATTTGATTTTGTGGATGAGATTTAGATTGTACCCTATGACTTGTGATATATGTTTATACCACTTGTGGATTGATATTCATATTACAGCGTACGTGTGGATTTTGGTTTCCATATATTGGAGTTGCCATATCCATGCGGCTGGCATGTACGTATCCTAGTCCTACGTATTTAGGGACTGGGGCGTAACAACATGTGATCATACTTATAGCCAGTAATTTAGTGTATCCCGTGATAGCTAGCAGATCATGCAACTCACGTGTGATCATGTAAGATCACCTTTTATATATATCCCGTGTTAGGCCCAAGCCGATCATATTATCTTGCTAATATTTTAAAGCATATTTACTATATTATTTTCTTTATTCCAGTTCTTTACATTGATGTCCTTACCATATTATTTTTATTTATTGCCATTATTTACCATGATGCTCTATCTAGTTCAGTTACTTCCATAATTTATTTTTATTTCTCTTGTTATTTCATAGTTTCTGTCAATTATTGGAACTGCTATTGGTTTGTACTTTACTCTAATCCTTATTGGATATATTTTTCAGATAATTTATTAGAGGACTGGTGTCCTACGCACTATGGAACACAGGATGGTGAGCCTATTGAGATAGTACCAACAGTCGATGAGACTTAGCTAGTTCATTTATGATAGTATATATGGCAGTTATATACTTTTGGCATGTATTATATTTGAGATTATTGAGTTATGATTAGACTTGGACTTGTGATATATTGTGACTCTGTATTTCTTTTCTTCTATTCCATATCGCACCATATCTTCCTCTAGTTTATTATTGTGATTGAGTATTGTTTAGCACAATCATATTATCATATTATCTTCCATTGGGAGTTAAGATATCTTAACTGGTACATTATCAGTTATATCGACACGTGGAAGAACTGAAGGCAAAGAAGTTCATTCGGACAAGTATATCACCGTGAGGAACACCAGCACTATTGGTGAAGAAGAATGATGGATCGACGCGGTTAGGCATAGATTATAGGAGATTGAATACGGTAAAATTGAAGAACAAGTATCTATTGCCCATGATTGATAACTTGTTTGACCAATTAAGTGGAGCAAGAGTCTTCTCCAAGATAGATCTACGATCTGGATATCATCAGGTGCGAGTTTGGAAGAAGGATATACTGAAGACAGCATAAATATATCACAACCCGCACCCAAAATTTGGGCATAAGCCGTGGGTACGTCCAGCCTACGCCGCGACATCTGTGGTAGAACGCTGTCTAGGTCTCAATACTACTAAACATAAATCACAAGATAACCTGTCAATGATCTCAACTCCATAAGGAGGACAATAAATAAAGCATTGATCAACAATTGATAATGTACTCAATTATAATAACTATAGAAAGATAATGGCACAATAAGATATAAAAAGATAAAAAATTACAGACATAAGTCAAGCACAACAACCAAAATACAACAATAATCTAGAGTCAAGCTATCCAAACATAAATAGTCTCAAAAATAATATAATCCAAGTATCAAGTTTAGAACAATAAATACAGAGATATCTAAACCAAGAAGCTGTCTAAACGACTGCGGGCGGTATCTCCTCTAAGGAGAGTGACTCCTCTAGAATCTCCGGTATGTAGTCACCCTCTACTCCTGGGCCATAGTGAGTAGGACAAAAATCTTCAAGGTCCTCTAAAAATGTTATCCAGTCAGGGTTGGAGCAAAGCACAAGCACTAAACATAAATTTTATTTATATTGACAAAAACTATAAGACAATATAAGAAAATACATAATAAAGAAATACTAGAAAAAAAGAATACTGGAGAGGCATGTAATCAACAATAGTTCTAACCACTAATGAACAAATATATATAAGAAGGCTAGAAATGAGTGAACTAGAATAAAGAATAGAAATTCTAGCTAAGTGTTTGAAATATCAGTTTGTTATGTGATCAGCTTGGGACTAGATCATGCTTGTTATATATGATTGGCTATGATAAATGTGAGGTCAGGCTAACCATCTGGTTAGCTATGATCCGAGCAATAGTCAGGCTAATAATATATAACAGGCTATGAGGCATGTAAATGGTCAGGCTACACCCTACGTACTATATGGGGTGAGCTATGATGCATGTAAAGTGGGGTCTGATCACATAATCTGCTAATATTTCTCCGACCCCAGCTAGCACGATGGATTCCAATCATGACTCCTCATGATTGGTATCTATTATACTAGCTCGTGTATCCACAGTGTCAGAATCAAGCATACTGTACAACTAGAATCATAGTAATAATCAACATAATAAAAACTGTCAGAGAATGTACTCGCCTGTGGTCCTGAGCAAGGTATAAGGATCGATGCCCAAGCTGGTATCACACAGACCTATATATATATATAGTGTAGTTCATCAATACGAGGTTCAGAAAAAAAAGTTTAATTGATGCAATTCTAGGTCAAAAGGCCATTTCTAAATCAAACAGACTAATTCTGGGTCATAAGAGTCTAACACTAGGATACTAGGTTGATACGCTATGAAACTAAGCTATACTAATTAATCTAGGATACTATAAGACACAAAAAATGCCATATCCTAAGATACGCAAGTTTTAAATATGAAAATAGTAGTTTATATATATATTAACAAGTCAAAATACTATATACTATAATAAATCAATGAAATTAGGATACCTTGGCCTTGCACCATTGCGTATCTCACTACCCACACACCCATCTCGATACTCATGCCCAATACCTTGATGTCGACCCATTACCTTGACTCCACCTTGGTATCTCAAGATAATTCAAAACCCATGACTATAGTTTATATATATATATATACATCTCCATATATCAAACTATATGTTATCCTATACTAAGTACTATAATATAGATATCCTTACAATACTTAGATACTAGCTATAATACAATACTACATATCTACATACTAACATATAGCTATGATAGCAAACTACTAACATATACCTACTAGTACATAGTTACTTAGATAACTAAAATACATAGATATATATACAGTTAACTATATACTAATCAATACACTAACCAACTAACTGATACTTTTAACTTATCTAATATACTAATCAATACCTCAACTAAAAACTGACCTTCTATACCTTACAGGTACTGTGCACACTGATACAGATTATGCAGATATTTGAACAATAATGATACTGAAAACCTGTGCACTCTCCTTGTGTGCACTGTAGTGTCTCCTTGTGTGTACTGCACAGTGCACTGACTTAATCCATTGATGCTTGCACCTGCAGAGGAACTGCCCCCAGTTGTAACTGCTATGCCTCTGTGCTACAGTAGGGCTCCCTCCTTTCTGAACTGCTTGTAGCAGCTCCCTATTACACTTGGTGGTCCATTTGCTGCCTGTAGTGTCTAGTAGCTGCTGTGCTGCGTCACTTCCTCTGGCTGCCTTGATGCCCAGTGCACTGATGCACTGCCCGAGCTCCCTGAAGCCACTGCTAACCCTCTCACTCACATAACCAAACATATATATTGCACACGCAGACACCTATATACCTATATAGATGTATCATATATCAACAACATATACACATGATCACTCACTCACTGATACACTAGCTCTAGCATATCCCTACCTTCATTCACACTCTCAATACACAGACACAAACATAACATACCTACACATATACATCTAGACTAACTAACACTAGTATACATATAAACTTAGGAAGCAACATAAAGAAATATATGATACTCATAAAATAACCAAACAGGCACCAAGTATCCAATATCTGAAACTGTATTAGTGTGCTAGTGTATTAGGGGAGGGGGATCGGGTTCACAGTAGTGTGTCGGGTGATACTGTGTGATAGTGCAGCTGGGGATCGGGTTTCTCACTCACTGAGCATGATATGGGCAGTACAAATTCTTAGTTATGTCATTCGGACTGACTAATGCTCCAATGGTATTCATGATTTAATGAATGCCATACTTAGACCAATTTGTGATAATATTTATCGATAATATCTTTGTGTATTCACGTAATGAGGAGGAGCGTGAAGAACATATTCAGATAGTTTTGCAAACTTTAAGGGAGCACCAGTTATTTGCGAAGCTTAGTAAGCATGAGTTTTTGCTGGAACACATATCCTTTTTTGGGCACATTATTTCTGGATTAGGAGTGTCAATTGATCCCAAGAAGGTTGATGCAGAAGAGAACTGGCCAGTTTCGAAGATAGTGGCAGAGGTGCATAGTTTTCTGGACTTGGCAGGATACTACAGAAGATTTTTGTCAGAGTTTGCTAAGATCTCAGCACCTTTGACTCATTTTAGGTGCAAGAAATTTAAATTTGTGTGGTCATCCGAGTGCCATATAGCCTTTGAAAAATTGAAGAAGAAGTTAATCTCTTCCCCGATCCTTACTTTTCCAGCAGGCTCCGGAGGATTCATAGTGTATTATGATACATCTGGCAATAGGCTTGGATGATGCAATAAGGGAGAGTGATAGCGTATGCTTCTCAGTAGCTCAGAGATCACGAGTAGAACTATCCAACTCATGATTTGGAGTTAGCAGCAGTAGTATTTGCGTTTAAGCTATGGAGGAACTACTTATATGGCGATCGGGTGGAGATCTTTACAAATTATAAGAGTTTGAAATATGTATTCATGCAGAAGGACTTAAACATGAGACAGATGAGGTAGTTGGAGTTGTTGAAAGACTATAATGTGGAACTTCAATACCATCCAGGAAAGGCAAATATAGTAGCTGATACACATAGTAGAAGAGGTAGAGAATTCATATTGACCACTCAGAAGTACATTCTAGAAGACTTACGGGAGATAAAAATCGAGATAGTACTTCCACAGGATGCAGGAGTTCTAGCTAGCCTACAGTTCTAGTCAACTTTGGTGGATAGAATCAAGATAGCTCAGGAAGAGGACCCAAAGATTCAGAAGCTACGAGCACAAGTGAGTTTGGCCTTCGAAAAGAGTTAACGATTCATACGGACAGAATACTAAGGTTTGGGAACCTTCTTTGTGTACCAAGCAGGGATGTTCGATAAAAAGTTATGACTGAAGCACATAGTTTTTAGTACTCCATTCATCCGGGCGGCACGAATATATACCATGATATCAAGTAACACTTTTGGTGGAATAGAATAAAGAAAAAAATAGCACACTTTGTATCTCGATGTTTGATATGTCAACAAGTAAAGGCAGAACAACAGAGACTGGCAGGATTATTGCAGTCACTTCCTATTCCATAGTGGAAGTGGGAATACATCACTATAGACTTTATGACCGGTTTACCTAGATCCCCGACTGGTCGAGATACAGTTTGGTTGATAGTGGATCGACTCACAAAAGTTGCACATTTTCTCCCCTTTAGAGTGGGACAGTCTACAGAGCAGTTGGCAGATTTGTATATGCGATGAATTATGAAGCAATATGGCATACTAGTAGGCATAGTGTCCAATCAAGATACAATGTTCACTTCTCATTTTTGGAGAAGATTATATGTGAGATTTGGTACCAAGTTAAGATTCAATACTGTGTACCACCCCCAGACAGACGGACAATCAGAGAGGACCATCCAGACCCTGGAAGATATGTTACGAGCCTGTAACCAAGACTTTGGTTGGTATTAGGAGAATCACCTTCACTTAGTGGAATTCTCGTATAATAATAGTTATCAGAACAGTATTCAGATGGTACCTTTTGAGGCATTATACGACAGGAAGTGTAGATCACCGTTGGCCTGGGACGACATTGGTGAGCAGAAGATGTTAGGCCTTAAAATGATCACGCAGACAATAGAAGTTGTCAGGCAGATCTATAGTGACTTCAGTTTGTGCAAGATCGGCATCATCATTGGGTAGACCCGCATCATGGGCCTTTAGAGTTTCGTGTCAACGAACACTTGTTCTTGTAAATTTTGTCAACCCATGTAGTTATTAGATTCGGGGTCCGCGGAAAGCTTAGTCCGGGATACGTTGGGCCATTTGATATTCTCGATCGGATAGAAAATGTGGCTTATCGTCTTACCTTTCTACCTTTGCTACGTGAGGTGCACGATGTATTTCATATATCTCAGTTGAATAGGTATATCCCGGATCTGAGTCATATCCTTGATCACTTTGAATTAGTCGTTGGTACCGACTTATCTTATGAGGAGCAACCTATATCCATTCTAGACCAAAGGGAGAAGGTACTCAAGAACAGGACTATTTTTCTTGTCTGAGTTATCTGGGGCCATCACACTCTGGGAGAATCAACGTGGGAGCGCGAGAAAGGTATATTCTACCTTATGCCTTCGTATCTTCGATTTCGTGATCAGGCAATCACCTATGTGTTGTGATGTTATTCCTTGCATGTTTATATTTGCTAGTAGATTCGTATAATGCTTGTCCTGAATTTTTTAGCCTTACATTAGATTTGAATTTTGAGGACAAATTTTTTCTAAGGTGAGTAGAGAGTCAGCCCCCTTGTCCAGTGCACTTTGGTGCATATTGTCCTTGCCTCACTTTGGCACATATTATTTTCTAGCCCGACCATTATTTAGACCGGACCTGAGAGATGTGGAGAGTGAGTTTGGTTGGTTTGGTGGCATATGTGTCTTGGATGGGTTTGAGTGATCCATCGGTCCACATCTCAAACCTAAGCCTATATATTCCTATTTTTCTCTCTCTACTCATTATTTCCTTTCTATTTTCTCTCTCCCTCTGTAGGCAAGTACACCTTACATAAGAATAGAGAAACCTTCAATATTGTTGGTCTATTATGGTTATTTTTTGATTTTAAGCATGTTTAGAACTTGGTAATTTTGAATTTGGTGGATGGAATGGTGTAGATCTAGATTTTTATGAGTATGGGTGTTCTTGAGTTTTTACTGGGGTTCGATCTCCCAAAGCTTTGTGTTTTACAAAACTAATTAGCTCATAGTTTAGAGCACCATATTTTATGTAACTTTATTTTTGGCCGTGCTTGATTTCAAGTCCAGCTAAGTTCAGGGCTGAAACTTGATACAATACGTATACCAAAATGGCTGACTGGAGAAGGAGAACTGTGCTCTGCGAAGTGTATGCAAGAGAACCCTTTTGGCGTTAAAATACATATGTTTCACTTTGGCCTTATTGGTTTGTTGTCCTAACTCTTCGTACGTACTAATCATACTGCACTCAGTCTCCTAGCAAACGTGCGTCAGTAACAATCCTTGAGTCAGTGGCGCACTTTGGAGAGGAAACTCAGTTGGCGCACTTTGGTGCGTACTCAATCAAAGGTTTCCTTGGGAAACTAAAGAGAAAGTGCGCCACAGTCAGTCAGCATACTTTCTTCGCGTTTGGCAATATGGCACATTTTTTCTATGTTTTGTCAGTCGTCGCACTTTTCTTACGTTTGGTCTGCTTGCGCACTATCTTCCCTCTTCATTTTCTTAGGGACTAAGCTTTGGTTGGTTTCTTGATTTCTGTGTTATTGATTTATGTGTTCCTCGAATGACGAGTTTTTCGACTGTCGAGCTTTGACCTCAGATTGTGTGTTTTGTCTTTTATCTAGCTTGTTCACGCACTTTCTTTAAAAATACGCCTTATTCTTGTTCGTGCACTTTTGTCAAGTGTGCCACCCCTTTGTAGCTTGCCACTCTTGTCAAGTGTGCCTTGTTGGTTAACTTGACAAAGTGAGCCGCCCATTTGTAGCTCTGTACTTTATGCTCCCCTGAATTTATGAGATGTTATGCGTGCCTGACTTCATACGACACCCTGAGCATGCACTTGTTTAGTTTATATGCCTGACCTACACACGTACAATTTTATACACGTGTTATCCTTAGTGACTCTATGCGTGCACGTAGAACTTTCATTATGTATTCGCTTATTTTATTTGGAATGTTTCTCATCTTCCTCTATGTGGCTGATCCTGGTATTGCTTGTGTTATGATTCTAAGGGAGAATGGACATAGAAACCAGACCTCATACCAGACATGGCCATGTGCTAAGATTGGCTTCATACATAGCATAAATATATATTGGATTAAGATATTCTGGGTGAACTAGACAGTGAATAGTGACTAACCGGTTATGTGCATGATATAAGCTTTATGTTATAATATGATCAAGATTCATGTGACCCAATGATAAATTGGTAATTGGACTCGAATACTGTATCCGTGATGATACAATTATTGCATGATATTGTTCATGATCTAATGTGCACCAATGTACGACATTACCATGTTACATGTTAAGTTATTTATATTTGGGTTGTGCATCGAGAATGACTCCAAATTCCTGAATGTATGATCCTATAAATATAATTTTCCCTAGCACGGGCAAGATATGCGAGTCAAGTACCAAAGCGTGGCTAGAATATTGATTTATTGAATATTGCATACACTTTCGGGTGAATGGAGATTGAGCTTCCATGGATTTGTATCTAGCGTGCCCGTACTTTATACGATATCTTAAGGGAAATTCTCATGTGATAACGCCTTGAGATTTTAAAACAATATAGGGTTAATTAGGCAACTAAAAGTGGTAGTAACATTGGAAGAAAATGGTATCCCGAGATCATGCCAACGAACTTTTCCACAGAGATTCATTCTAGTGCACTGTGGACTGGATACTACAGATACTATATACCATCCGCATTAGTGGAGTACTGTATCTAACCTATTATAAATAATGCAGACCACTATTTTAAAATAAGAATGTTGGAACCGCTAATACAGTGATCTAGGGTAGTGGCCCTAAGGAAAACTGGTATAATTAGTGAAGTACCTGTATATTCCTTTATTTGGCTCGGTTAGCTCATGTTCGGTAATGGCATGATCTGAGAATACCTATTATGCATTATTTTTAGATAATCTCAGACTCCAAAAATAGTAAGCCGTACAAGTGATTGACCAATTTTCTTAATTGGACTTGGTTGTGATTGTATTATTCTGTTAGTAGCCTAGAAAAATGGACTATCATAGTGTGATTGATTCAACCCTTGTCCTTATTTGGTTGTAGGCTTGGGCCTTTGTGCTAGGATATGCCATGGACCTAGGTTATGACACAAAATCTATATTATTATATAATTATTGCTTGGGTTTTTGTTTCTCTATTTCGTGTTTCCTTTGTGGTACTTGCTATTTGGGGTCTAAATTTACTGCTTTTGCATGGCCAAGTTTTGAGCCAGCACCCAAAGATCTAGCATACTTTTTTATGACTCATGGCGCATACCAGGAATATGGCCACCGAGGATAACAAGCGGGTTTTCTTCCTCCCTGATCGTTATTGTACATTTTATCCTTTGGGTATTTATCCACCAGCACCTGTTAGCCGGCACACCTGGACACTAGTTTCTTACATGACTGTATATATATTCAGACTGCAGCTGACTCACTGTCATATATACTTTGATCTTGCATCTGGCATATCATTATGTACCGCTAGATATCTAAAGAATATTTTGATGTGATATTTGGGACGCCTTACTGCTTATTCTGAAATATTCTATATTGTTGCTTCTTGTTTGACTGATTGAGACATAGAAGTTCTTGACCCTAGGAGACTTGATTGTAGCATGCACTCCCTTGTCTAGTACAGCCGTGTTCGTCGTACGATGTATAGTACCTTGTACGGGATAGCTGGCCGTGTCCATCTCCGTATTCTGGTATTGGGGCATGGCAGCTTGCCTTTATCTTCTGTATTGGACATTTGTAAGCCTAAATTTTGTGCCATCATTGCGCTACCTTCAGCGGCTTTGGCTCCTATGATGAATGCTGTCCAGTCTTAAAATTGGGTTGGACCCTTTCAGAGCCCTACTATAGGTAGTAGATTCTTTTGGCAAGTAGCGATAAATACAAAATCTAAAATACCGGAGGGCAACTTAAGAGTTGCTTTCCTGAAATGCTCTATGAATTCACGAGCATATTCTTTCTTCTTTTTTTTGATGTCGATGAGCGACGATATAGTCATGTCCATGCCTCCCTCGAAGAATTATAAGAGAAAAAGATACTTTATGTCATCAAACGAGGATTTACAGTTATCAAGTAAACACCGATACCAATCATAGGCTATGCCGGTCAAGCATCCCACGAAAAATCGGGTGTGGAGATCATCCTCTTTCTGCATGTGAGCCATTATCGTATTAAAGTAATTAATATATTGGTTCCGAAAAGTCTTGCCTTTAAACAAGGCTGTTGATTGGGGTTTGTATTTAGGAGGGAAAGGAACATTATTCTAATAAAGAGGATAATATAAACCCCCTCGTAAAATATAGGATTTATTTGAGTATTTTTAATTTGAGATCAACCACAACCCAGATCCCAAGTACCTAAATTAGGGTATCAGTCTACACCAAGCCTGTTATGCCACAACTCATGTGTACCACTCAAATCAAGTTCCTTATGTTTTCAATACATTAGGAATTACCTAGTTAAGTTTATAATTTAATTTTTAATTAAGGCTAAAATCACCTCAAGCAACACTTAACCCAGCCCACCTATACTCCTTCTCATTAGACCAGCCCACCTCAATGAGACCAGACAGGCCCAAGCCGAGGTCAGCCCACAACTTCACTTCATATATATATATATGAAGTCTCTCCCTTAAAACCCTAAAAAAACCATCACAACCCTCTCCAAACCCTAGCCGACCCCAACTACACCAAATCTCCTTGCTGGCCGGACCCCCACCCCGACTGCTCCAGTCCGCCCCGCTTCCCTGACCGGCTGTCCAGCGCCGACTGCCCAGCCGACTGCTTCCCCGACCGGCTGCACTGCCAGTGCCGAACTGCTCCCCGATCGGCTGTACTGCCAGCGCCGACTACTCCCCCGACCGGCTGTACTGCCTAGCCGACTGCTTCCCCCGACCGGCTGTACTTCCCAGCCGACTGCTCCCCCGACCGGAGCACTGATCCCTAGCCGACTGCCCCGACCGGAGTACTACCTATCCCCGACTTTCCCACCACCCGCGAGGCGACCCATTCACGCTGCCGAAGACACCCTCGTCGAAGGAGCAGACTCCCCACGTCCTATTGAACAGGTACTCGTCCTCCAGCAGTTCCTTTCTTATGTTCCAACCATCTCACCACGTATCGTGTCCATGAATGATTGTTGGGTCTGTATGTCGAGAATCATAGTTGAAACACAACCTTTCTAACCCTAATTAAAATGATGATGGCTTAATGATTAACCAGAATAGAATTTGTTAATAAATAGAAAATTCCTTAACCACGATACCTGTCATAAAGGACATTAGTTAATTTAACGTCTGGTCATAAACCACGTGCACTGAATATAGAAACCAAAGACAGGTGTTCGCATAGAACATAAATCATGGATAACCGTAAGTGGATAATTATTGCCCCGAGACACCTGTTAACCGAAGACAACACTCGTGTACACCCTAGCTACGTGCACACGTGACACTGTACTTGAGCAACAGTGAACTCGCAATAAGTATTCAGGAGTAGTGTTTTAACCGTACGTAGATAAGGCGTAGTATCTGATGCCTGTATTATTGTGTTATATTGTTGTCTAGGGTCTTTGGATCAGCCAGGAGACACTACCGGAACAGGCTTTTGGCATTCATCTCTCGAAGACTCAGGTAAGATATCGTGCTATATTTTGCTGTCTAATTTAAATTATACAAATGCTGTATTATATGCTTGTTGTTCTGTCTTATACAACTGTGTGCGTCCGAGATTGTCTCGAGTGCATTCGACGGATACGTCGAAGATTGGTATGCATTGATTTAGTCATTAGTAGACTCACCCTATGGGAGGATATCCTGTATTCTTCCAAGACCTGACACTGTTACATGTATTCATAGGGATAAATCTCATGTTGGGATGCGTGTTCGCATGATCGACTAGCTATCGCCACGTGCGATGTGCATCACGGTTAGCAAGAAATCTAGGACTATTTCAGTTAAGAGACTTGGCATTTCGATAAGGGATATGTGTGTCAATTATTTGACGGGTATATATAAATTGGGAGGGGAGGACGACTGGTAGGCATATGGGACACCCCACTCCTTTATACTGATACCACACTCGACAGAGTGATACGGACGTATTTATATATATTACTGATACCACGTTCTGTAGAGTGTGGGTCGTTACTTGATGACATTGCAGATACCATACTCTATAGAATATTGGACGTTACTGTATTCCTGCGCCCGTGTTATCGGGGACATGTGTGGCATATACTAGCCGGTTGTCACGACCGATGAATTACGCCAACATATGTCTAGCCTACACCTTCTCATATACTCACAGTTGTTCTCACATTGTATTCACTTAGATTGGCTAGCACACCCTTTATTGCATTTTATCTTATTCAGTATTTATATATAGCATGCTTCTATGTATCTTGTTACGTCCCTTTGAGGACCTGGTACCTTTCTAGCTTTAGACGAGGCTTTCTACCCCACAGTATACGGCCCCGGACAGGAGATGAGATTTGCCACCGCCGAGGAGTTAGAGGTACAGCCGTCAGAGTTTCCGTGATCAGTTGGTAGGCCTTAAGCCTAGATTGGGTGCATCATTATCTAGAGCCGATGCCCTAGTCATTGTCTTTTATATCTCATTTTAGTACTTTATTTTGTCATAGTAGTGGGTTTGTTCCCATCTGACATTATTGGATGTACTATGATATTTTGTGACTGGTATTTATCTTCCAGCAGTTTATTTAGTACTTCTTGTTCTTTACTTGTGGATGAGATTAGATTACCTGTTATTGACTGATATTATACATGTTAGTATTTTAGGACAGCGTAGCACTCTTCGTGGATCCATTAAATTGGGATATCCTCGGAGACGTGTTAGCTGGCTATTGCCACGTGGCCTGGTCCCGTGTACTTTTGGGACTGGGGCATGACATGGTTTTAGTGGTGGCCCATGCAGGTCTCCTTTTTTTCTTGTGGTATGGTAACATGCCCAGTGAGCCTGCAATATGATAGAAATTACTAGGTCTTGTCCACTTTTTGATTCGCCTTTGAACTTTCTTCATATTGCTTCTAAATATCTACATCCTGTTTGTTGTCCTCGTACTCTTTTAATAAAATCTATCTCTTACAGCAAGATAAATTTGTGCAGTGGACGCGGAGAACTCCGTGCCGCGATGCCAGATAACACCACTTAAGGAGAGGAGGTACCCCAAGGGCAACCCCCGCTATAGACCCTGCTGATACATTGGTACGAGATATCACAGGGCGATCCTACACCGCAGCCTGAGGGATAGACTTCCCAGACAATCCCCACGCAATAATGTGAGGGCCAGACTTCAGGAGCTACACCGATACCACAGACTGCGAGGCCGACATCTGAGGAGATGCCTACTGCACAGCCAGAGATTCCACTACCACCACCTCCACCTTATCCACCCCAGATGCCACAGCCAGATAGACAACCACAGATGCTTCAGTTCTTCCAAGCGATGATGCAAGCACAGTGGCATCAGACAGAGACATTGAGACAGAGTTTGATGGCAGTACTAAAGAGGACACCTGTCCCTGCACCAGTACCAGCACCCCCACCAGTCCAGACAGGTGGCACTGTTAGATGGTTCCGACAGATGGGACCAAATACTTTCTCAGGCAATGAGACTGCATAACAGATCTCCGATTGGGTCGCCAACACGGAGATGCTATTAGAGGTTTCACAACTGCACCCCGACCTTTGTATGACCGCAGTGAGGGCCCAGCTGAAAGGCAATGCCCACCACTGGTGGGATTCCATTGAGCGCAGTGTAGGGAAGAACCAGACTTGGGAACAGTTCCTAGAATATTTCAATGCGAAGTATTTCCCAGCTACAGTCAGAAATGCCCTGTACTCCCAGTTTCTACATCTAGAACAGGGAAATATGACTGTTGACGCCTATGACGCGGAGTTCAGCCGCCTTAGCAGATTTGGTGCAGTCCTGATACCCACCGATCTTGAGAAAGCCTAAAGATTTCATTACGGCCTCAATTTTGAGCTACAGAGGTATACCACTACACAGACGAGGATTTCTTATAAAGAGGTTCTTGTAGAGGCGAGAATCCAGGATGCCATCGTCAGAGGAACTAGACGTACCAGCACGACTACACCAGCCAGAGCACAGCCCGGAGCAGGAGGACCGATCCGTCGTCCAGGAGCACAGACACAACAGAGGGCAGTGCCATATCCCCAGCAGGAGCTTCCGACTTGTCACCATTATGGCAAGAAGGGATATGTCATTAAGGATTGTCGGAAGAAGTTAGGATTGTGCATGATATGTGGGTCAAGTCAGCACCTTGTCAGAGATTGATCGCAGCACAGAGAAGCAGCACTGCGGACAGGCCAGAGGCCAGCAGCACCAATACAGAGGATACTACCCCCACCAGGAGGACAGCGTCCACCAGCCCCTGGAGGATTTCGGAGGGGACCACCCTTGGCCCCACAGCAGGCACAGTTTGAGTGAGCTCGTCAGCAGACCGGAGGACAGAGGCAGGGACAAGCCTTTGCATTAGCTGCTACCGAAGAAGAAACAGAAGGAGAAGCTATCACAGGTACCATTTTAGTTGCATCATTACCTGCAACTGCATTATTTGATTCTGGAGCTATATTGTCATTTATATCTAGTAGATTTGTAGCAATGCATAGAGTAGCGACTTCCCCTTACCTAAGAGTTGGAAGATTCTTACCGGAGGAGGTATCGTGCCGGTTACCAGCACTATCAGAATGTGCTCGGTAGTTATATGTGGTAGAGAGATGAGAGCACGATTCTTGGTATTGCCTATGCCGTACTTTGATGTTGTGTTAGGCATGGACTAGTTAAGCCAGTATAACGCCGTACTGAACTGCTGGAAGGGTAGCGTTATCTTTTGGCCACCAGATCAACCGGAGTTCGAGTACATGCGAGGGACCGTCGAACAAGGAGTAGGACAGATAGCGGGGACTTGCATGGCTATGGAGATTGCACCCCCTCCAATAGTTGCAGAATTTGAAGATGTATTCCCCGAAGAACTGCCAGGCTTACCACCAGATAGAGACGTAGAGTTCACCATCGAGCTAGTACCCGGAGCAGCACCAGTATCTTCTAATATATACCGATTAGCGAAGAAGGAACTAGATGAGCTGAAGTTACAATTAGAGGAGTTACAGAACAAAGGATTTATCTATCCTAGTGCATCACCTTGGGGAGCACCAGTGTTATTCGTACCTAAGAATAATGGAATAGTATGCATGAGCATTGATTACAGAGCCCTTAATGCTCTGACTATCAAGAATAAGTACCCCCTACCGCAGATTGATGATTTATTTGACCAGTTGACAGGAGCAGTAGTGTTCACAAAGATTGACTTGAGATCGGGTTATCATTAAGTAAAGGTGCGAAGGGAAGACATTCAAAAGACAGCATTCAGGACTCGTTATGGTCACTATGAGCTCTTAGTAATGCCATTTGGACTGACAAATGTGCCAGCCGTATTTATGAACTTGATGAACAGAGTATTCCACCAATACTTAGACCGGTTCATGGTAGTTTTCATCGACGACATTTTGGTGTATTCGAAGAGCCGCGAGGAGCACGAAGAACACTTGAGACTAGTGTTAGAGACGCTGAGGAGAGAGAGGCTTTATGCCAAGCTGAGCAAATATGAGTTTCTCCTAGATCGTGTCGCTTTCCTTGGACACGTTATCTCAGGAGATGGCATCTCAGTAGATCCGACAAAGATTTCATCTGTAGAGACATGGCCAACCCCTACCAATGTCTCAGAAGTGAGGAGTTTTCTAGGACTTGTCGGATATTACCGAAGGTTCGTAGAAAACTTTACGAAGATCGCAGAGCCAATGACCCGCTTGACCCATAAGGAGCAGGAGTTCACCTGGACAGAGGAGTGTCATAAGGCATTCGATGAGCTGAAGAAGCGTTTGACTACAACACCTATCTTGACCATACCTTCTGGACCCAGAGGATTCGTGATCTACAGCGATGCATCCGGGAAAGGATTAGGATGTGTCTTGATGCAGCACGGAAAGGTTGTAGCTTATGCTTCTAGACAGTTGAGAACACATGAGAAGAACTATCCCACCCACGACTTGGAGCTTGCAGCAGTAATCTTTGCCTTGAAACTTTGGAGGCACTATCTATATGGGGAGAGAGTGGAGATATTTACAGATCATAAGAGCCTAAAGTACGTCTACACTCAGAAGGATCTTAATCAGAGGCATAGACGTTGGCTCGAGGTGATGACAGACTTCGAGATCGAGCTGCAGTACCACCCAGGAAAGGCCAACGTAGTAGCTGACGCGTTGAGCAGAAGACCCATGGCATTCTTCATGACCACCCAACCACACCTGTTGAGAGAGCTAGAGCAGATGGGTATAGAGGTCATTATGTCCGGAGTAGATGGACAGTTGTCGAGCTTCCAGCTGCAATCGATATTAGTGGAGAGAATCAAGGCTGCCTTGCCGACAGACGCCAGATTTTAGAGGCTTAGACAGAGGATAGAGGCTGGAATGCAGACAGGACTGAGAATACATGAAGATGGAACTTTGAGATGCGGAGATCGTCTCTATGTTCTAAATGGAGAACTTCGTCAGGAGTTAATGGCAGAAGCACACAGTTCAATCTATTCTATTCATCCAGGAGGTGCAAAGATGTACAGGGACTTGAGACAGTACTACTGGTGGCACGGAATAAAGAAGGAGATAGCACGCTTTATGGCCAAGTGCCTGGTGTATCAGCAGGTCAAAGCTGAGCACCAGAGATCCGTCGGATTGCTCCAATCGCTTCCTATACCGGAGTGGAAATGGGAGCATATCACTATGGGCTTCGTTACGGGCTTTCCGAGAAGTCCTAGTGGGCGCAATGCAGTATGGGTAATCGTGGATAGACTCACCAAGTCCGCACACTTTTTACCCTTCAAAGTTGGGCAATCAACGGAGGCCTTAGCAGATATGTACATAGGAGAGATTGTGCGCCTACATGGAGTGCCAGTTAGCATCGTGTCTGAAAGGGATACGAGGTTTACTTCTTACTTTTGGCGGAGTATGCAAGAGAGTCTCGGTACTCGCCTGAAGTTTAGCACATCGTATCACCCACAAACAGATGGCCAGTCGGAGCACACCATTCAGATGCTAGAAGACATGTTGAGAGCGTGCATGCTTGATTTCGGAGGATCATGGGAGGACCATTTGCATCTGGTCGAGTTTTCCTACAACAACAGCTATCAGGCGAGCATCCAGATGGCTCCCTATGAAGCGTTGTATGGAAGGAAATGTCGTTCTCCACTATGCTGGAGTGATATAGGCGAGCGATAGATTCTCGGACCAGAGTTGGTGGTTCGTACAGTAGAAAAAGTGAAGAAGATCCAAGGGCACCATCGAGCAGCACAAGACAGACAGAAGCATTGGGCGAATGCGCATCGTCGACCCTTAGAGTTTTAGGTTGGAGATCACGTATTTTTAAAGATCTCGCCTAGTCGAGGGACTATCAGATTTGGAGGTAGAGGGAAGCTGAGTCCGAGGTACATCGGGCCATTTGACATACTAGAACGCGTCGGAGAGGTTGCTTACAGATTAGTCTTGCCGCAGACCTTGGAAGGAGTTTACGACGTCCTCCATGTATCTCAATTGAGGAGGTACATACCGGATCCTAGTCACGTACTTGACCACTCAGAGATCATAGTTGGCCCGAGTCTATCATACCAAGAGGAGCCCGTCGAGATTCTGGATAGGAGTGAGAAGGTACTGCGAGGACAGACTATTCCCCTAGTTCGTGTCGCATGGAGGTATCATGCACCAGGCGAGTCGACCTGGGAACGCGAGGAGGACATTAGACAACGTTACTCCCACCTCTTCGAAGGACTAGGTACGTTTTAGTATTTTTCCCTTCAGTCCTTAGTTCTTACCCATGCGTGTGTTTAATTTCGAAGATGAAATGCTCTAAGGAGGGTAGATTGTAAACCCCCTCGTAAAATATAGGATTTATTTGAGTATTTTTAATTTGAGATCAACCACAACCCAAATCCCAAGTACCCAAATTAGGGTATCAGTCTACACCAAGCCTATTATGCCACGACTCCTGTGTACCACTCAAATCTAGTTTCTTATGTTTTCAATACATTAGGAATTACCTAGTTAAGTTTGTAATTCAATTTTTAATTAAGGCTAATTTTACCTCAAGCAACACTTAACCCAGCCCACATATACTCCTTCTCATTAGACCAGCCCACCTCAATGAGACCAGACAGGCCCAAGCCGAGGTCAGCCCACAACTTTACTTCATATATATATATATGAAGTCTCTCCCTTAAAACCCTAAGAAAACTATCACAACCCTCTCCAAACCCTAGCCGACCCCATCTACACCAAATCTCCCTGCTGGCCGGACCCCTACCTCGACTGCTCCAATCCGTCCCGCTTCCCTGACCGGCTGTCCAGCGCCGACTGTCCAGCCGACTGCTCCCCCGACCGGCTGCACTGCCAGCGCCGAACTGCTCCCCGATCGGCTGCACTGCCAGCGCCGACTGCTTCCCCGGACTGGCTGTACTGCCCAGCCGACTGCTTCCCCCGACCGGCTGTACTGCCCAGCCGACTGCTTCCCCCGACCGGCTGTACTCTCCAGCCCGACTGCTCCCCCGACCGGAGCACTGCCCCCTAGCCGACTGCCCAGACCGGAGTACTACCCAACCCCGACTGTCCCACCACCCACGAGGCGACTCATCCACGCTGCCGGAGACACCCTCGTCGAAGGAGCAGATGCCCCATGTCCTATTGAACAGGTACTCGTCCTCCAGCAGTTCTTTTCTTGTGTTCCAACCATCTTACCATGTATCGTGTCCATGAATGATTGTTGGGTCTGTGTGTCAAGAATCATAGTTGAAACATAACCTTTCTAACCCTAATTAAAATGATGATGGCTTAATGATTAACCAGAATAGAATTTGTTAATAAATAGAAAATTCCTTAACCACGATACCTATCATAAAGGACTTTAGTTAATTTAAGGTCTGGTCATAAACCACGTGCACTGAATATAGAAACCAAAGACAGGTGTTCGCATAGAACATAAATCATGGATAACCGTAAGTGGATAATTATTGCCCCGAGGCACCTGTTAACCGAAGACAACACTCGTGTACACCCTAGCTACGTGCACACGTGATGCTGTACTCGAGCAACAGTGAACTCGCGACAAGTATTCAAGAGTAGTGTTTTAACCGTACGTAGATAAGGTATAGTATCTGATGCCTGTATTATTGTGTTATATTGTTGTCTAGCGTCTTTGGATCAGCCAAGAGACGCTACCGGAACAGGCTTTTGGCATTCATCTCTCGAAGACTCAGGCAAGATACCTTGTTATATTTTGCTGTCTAATTTAAATTATGCAAATGCTGTATTGTATGCTTGTTGTTCTGTCTTATACAACTGTGCGCGTCCGTGATTGTCTCGGGTGCATTCGACGGATACGTCAAAGATTGGTATGCATTAACTTAGTCATTAGTAGACTCACCCTATGGGAGGATATCCTGTATTCTTCCAAGACCTGACACTGTTACACGTATTCATAGGGATAAATCTCATGTTGGGATGCGTGTTCGCATGATCGACTAGCTATCGCCACGTGCGACGTCTATCACGGTTAGCAAGAAATCTAGGACTATTTCAGTTTAGAGACTTGGCATTTAGATAAGGGATATGTGTGTCAATTATTTGACGGGTATATCTACATTGGGAAGGGAGGACGACTGGTAGGCATATGGTACACCCCACGCCTTTACACTGATACCGCACTCGACGGAGTGATACGGACGTATTTATATATATTACTGATACCACATTCTGTAGAGTGAGGGTCGTTACTTGATGACATTGCAGATACCATACTCTATAGAATATTGGACGTTACTGTATTCCTGCGCCCGTGTTATCGGGGACATGTGTGGCATATACTAGCCGGTTGTCATGACCGGTGAATTACGTCAGCATATGTCTAGCCTACACCTTCTCATATACTCACAGTTGTTCTCATATTGCATTAACTTAGATTGGCTAGAACACCCTTTATTGCATTTTATCTTATTCAGTATTTATATATAGCATGCTTCTATGTATCTTGTTACATCTCTTTGAGGACCTGGTTCCTTTTCAAATTTAGACTAGGCTTTCTAGCCCACAGTATACGGCCCCGGACAGGAGACGAGATTTGCCACCGCCGAGGAGTTAGAGGTACAGCCGTCAGAGTTTCCGTGATCAGTTGGTAGGCCTTCAGCCTAGATTGGGTGCATCATTATCTAGAGCCGATGCCCTAGTCATTGTCTTTTATATCTTATTTCAGTACTTTATTTTATCATAGTAGTGGGTTTGTTCCCATCTGATATTATTGGATGTACTATGATATCTTGATACTGGTATTTATCGTCCAGAAGTTTATTTAGTACTTCTTGCTTTTTACTTGTGGATGAGATTAGATTACCTGTTATTGACTGATATTGTACATGTTAGTATTTTAGGACAACGTAACACTCTTCGTGGATCCATTAAATTGGGATATCCTCGGAGACGTGTCAGCTGGCTATTGCCACGTGGCCTGATCCCGTGTACTTTTGGGACTGGGGCGTGACAGATAAGGATATTTTATCCCCAGCTTACAGAGTTAGTCTTTGTTCTTTAAAACATCGACCTGTGCACGCAACTCTCGGATAACTTCGAGGGGATCTTCTAGTTGGAGTGGTGCAGCTGACTGGTAAGATCCTAGTTGAACAGGTATTACCATCGGTGGAGGTCCACCCTCAATATTGAGAGGATTAAGAGTTGGCGCTGCTGACTCTTGGTTTAGGACTACTTCTGGATTTGTGTTACCCTATAAGGGTGTTATTCCAGGAGTAGGCTGTGCAGGTATGAATGGAACCTCTTGGAAAAATATTATTGTAGCATAATGTTGGGTTATCATTATTTGATGCATATTTTGTATCATGATGTGCATGTCCCAGATAGCGGTCTCTAATGAGTTAGGGCATTGTTCGGTAGCTTCCTGATGGAGAACGTCTTGTTCGTCACCAATAGCGTAGACGCTAACATCTCTGTGTACAACAAATAGATTGGTAGAAAGAATAGTGTAGTTGGAGTCTACACTGTCAGTTTCAGAATTAGGGGGATTGTTACCCCCAGCCTCAGATTCTGACGAATAGGGATTCCCGTAAAGAATGAGCTCCCATCTTCAAGAATGGGTATTTTGGTATACTCCTTCAAAAGAGTTGACGAGTTGGTCAAATCTCCTCTGGCTAGGTATTCTTGAAGAACTTTGTCTTGATTATCCCCCACCACGGGAAAGATTCGTGGCCATGTATACTGGAGCAAAGAACGGTTCATTATCATCACTCCGGGTTGTCAGCTTGCTTTGCATGTCGAGGTTTGGGAGAAATAGTGTAAGTCAATGGGTCAAACAGAGACCATTTTGCTGATGCACAGCAACATTTGATTAAAACCTTATGATAATTGCAACAATATTCATTAGGAACACCATTGAAAAATTAGAAGGATCTATTACAAAATCAGATTGATCTATCTCCTTACGCTTTTGTACAATAAGCTCATGTAAATGAGAAGAGGGAAGTTTATAGAAGGAAAATGGAAGACTATGCCTCTTTACATGAGATATATTAAATCTTCTATAGATATTTTTGGTCCCCTGTGTACAGAGTAAAGTGTTGGCTTGATTGGCGAGTGATTCGTCATCTCTAAAGCTTTTGTTCTTCATAGATGAGAAAAAGTTGTCTCTAACATTCTTCTTATATATACGCATATAAACAACAAGTTATGAAGAGGTTGATCCTACTTTGCGCACTTTCTGTGGCGCAGACAGAGTTGGTGCAGTTTGCCTATATGCATTTCATTTTGCATGAAGGTCTTGGCTTGGCAAATTAATAGTAGGCTACTAACAAGTAGCACATAAATTTCTATCTACTGTGCGCGTGATCATGACGTTAGTATTGACACAAAGTGGTCACATTCAACCAGATTCTGATAATCGTCAAACATCAGATCAAAAATACAGATGAAGCAGATACTCGATGCAAAGCATATCTACTTTGTCAGTACTAAAGTCAGACTCTGCAACAGCTATTAGTTTCATATTCAAATATAATCTTTTATTTATTTGAGTCTATGACAGATGTAAGCTGAGTCACACTGGTAAATCCTAATACCTATACCCAGATACCTAGTTCACTCAAATAAACCAAAGAACCTATCCACCAATTTAGGCCACATTCATTATCAAAGTCTACCATACTAAGAGACCAAACTTGGTCCGAACTCGTGTCAAACTCGGACCGAACTCGGTTATCCTTTTTGTATGAAATCAACCAGTTCAATAAGCTCCTGATTTCTTGGCCCAACGGTTGTAAATTTGAATTAAACTCCATCCGAATTCTGGCTGAATTTTGTTTGGCTACACCCTATAAATAGGATTGGAATTCTTTATTCTTACAAAACTCCACCATTCTTAAAGTTTTCTATCCTATTGTGAGCAAACCCCTAAACCCTTAACTTTTCCATCTCAAAGAGCAACTCCCTAGCCCTCCTAGTGCCAAGTACGATCTCGGTCTAGAAGTCTACTGAGTTGTAAAAAGCTTTGTTCCATCAGTTACTCTCTCTATCAAACTGTGAAGTTGTGAGACTTTGTATCAAACCTCGTGGTTGTAAAAAAGCGGCAAGCCTTCGGATCAAAGCTTGTGATTCACTATTGTTGATTATAGTGGATAAAACTTTGAGCTTGAGTTCTCGGGTGTGGACTAGTCCTCTCAAAGGAAAACTAGTATACATCTTGGTATTTGCGTTTGGTCTCTCTCACTCTACTGCATATATTCAAAATACTACTAGTAGTATCACTTACACATGAGATATATTCTAACTAATAGTAGTTGATCACCATTGCATACAATAGAATTATATTTTAACAGGTGATTTTATTTTGCTGCATACATAAACTCTATTCACCCCCCTCTAGAGTTGTCATACACGGTCCTATAATTAGTATCAGAGCGGGTACTCTTTATATTGGAACTATTACTAATACTATTTGCTCCTCAATTGATATTAAATCAGAGAAGGTAGTCTCTAATTTAGTTTCTGATCCCAATTCCTCCTTCAATAATATCAAAATAGGTTCCCTCTTTATATAGATATTATTGATACCATTCGGTCAAACAATTAGTATCAGAGTAGGTACCCTTTATATAGAAACTATTTCTCATACCAATTGCTCCTACAATTGGTATCAAATCAAGTTCTCTTGATCACCGGATTAACATCCAAAGAGTATAACATATGGCAACAATAAGATCACTTTCCCATCAATAGTGAAAGCCAACTCCTTGATAAGCCACATGTTTTTAACAACACTAACTATTTATTTTGGAAAAAATATATGAGTGCTTTTCTAAAATCTCTTAGCTTTAACTTATGGACTTACTTTACTAATGGTTACAAAAGAGTTGACAAAGCAAATAATGAATATACCGAGGATAAAAAGAAAGCAGCAAGCGATGATGCAAAGGCAATGTACATGCTCTACTGTACACTAGGTGAAGACGAATTCAAATTTATCTCCAAGAGCAAAATATTATATGAGATATGAAACATGCTGGAAGCAACCTATGGAGACAACGAAGAAGTTGAAGAAGAATCTCATGATGTTGCAAGCTTATATCAAAATAAAGAAGCTACAAGTACAAAAAAAGATGCAGACATTTAATTCAACAATGATGACAGCAAGGAAGAAGATATTGCAAACTTATGCCCAAGTAAAAGTCTGGCAATCAATGCAAGCATCCAGTATAAGAATGACAAAGACCTTCAACATACGACAGACTTGTGTTTAATGGTAAGCGAGGTGAATAATAACTCTCTAGCAAAAGATATTTCGTATGATGAACTGTCTAATGCTTTTAATAATTTATTTGAAGACAATAATAAGCTTAGAAATAACTATAAGTATGCTTGAAAAGATATCAAATCCTATTAGCTTAAGAATGATCAGCTTATTTTCTTACTTAAGGAAGCTTGAGAAAACTCCTCTTCTGGTGAATCAATTAAAATCTCCAAACTTAAGCTTAGCTTACAAGAAGCTCTTGACTGCTTTGATAAAAGTAATCATGAAAATGCTAAACTTAAGGATGACTTAAAACAAGAAAAGGAGAAGTACTCTAATGCCTCACTTAAGATAGATGCTCTTATTGCCAAATATGATAATTTATTTGCCACCTCTAAAAAGTCAGAGATTAGATTAGAAAAGCAGGTCATACAACCTACTACTCAGTCTAACACAAGACACATAGCTAAACAAAATAGCACTCATAATAAGACACCAGTAAGCAAACCAAATGCTTCACACTATCATGCATATAGAATACAACATACTTCACATAATCATGTATTCTATTACAAATATCCACGCAAGACATGTCACACTACTTCACATACTCATCCTTCTATATCCAACACAAATGCCTATTATATATGTCATTATTGTGGTTTAAAAGGACACATTATACTTTAGTGTAAGACTAAAAAATTAATTGATATGAATATGTATAGGTGGATTCCTAAAGCTATTAAATATGGATCCAAATCCTGGATACCAAAGTCTTGTTCTAATCATATAGGTGGAATGATTTATGGCATGATGTAATGGTAAAGGAGAAAGTTAGTGATTGTAAAAAGCTAATGGACATTCTCATGGCAATTACACCAATTCAAAACATGACTATTAAGTCATTATGGTAACACAAATTTTCATATTTATAGTAGTATACTATACTCATTTAATATGGTAATACAATTGTTCTTAAACAGTGTATGAAGAAACTTTTGTTAAAATGACTCTTCAATATTATGCTCTAAAGGTATATAAATTATTGTTAAAAAGCCTAAATGGTCCTTCTGTCAACAAGGTGTAAACAACCATAAGCGATACGGTACCTAAGTATCTTTGAACCACCGTTAGCTAAAAATTGGCCCCTACAACTAATTAATAATAACAAAAATACCTCACTGGGTAATAATATACAAGGAGCTATTTACCAACGTTTCCTAAATTAAATTATTATTCATTCAGTAATTGATTGCATAAAAATTATTTTAAATGACTTGTCTAAAAGCAATGACTGATAATAGCCTGTCATAATTATAGACCTCATATATTTTACTTGTATGCTATCACCGATATGTTTTTCATATAAATGTTATAGCATTCTACAAAACATAATTCTTTTAAATATCCTGAGCTATCAGAGCTCGGACAGAGTTCGGTCTGAATTCGGTTCAAGTATTTTTATATAACAATAGTAGCCTCGAATTTGATCATATTTCTTCATCCTCCCAAACCCTTCTTCTCAAAATCGAGAACAAACCCTTTCCTCCCAAACCCTAGTTTTGTGATCTCCTTCCATAAAGGCTTTTTCTCATTCAACTTGAGATCTAAGGCTCTTGGTGAGATTCTCCTTTATCCACTTCAATCTTTTCAAGGTACAATCTTTCCATTCTCAAACCCTATTTCATGGCTCTTATAATTGGGAAAAAGAAGAGAAAAGAAAATAAAGCTTCCTCTTCTCAACCCTCTAGTGATGATGCTATCTATTCCTTATTTTCTCCTAATATTCCAAACCCCGGATAATATGATGACTTCATTTTTAATTCTATTGATGCCTCAAATCTATGGTTCAATAATTTTGTGCAAAGGAATATCTGCAAGGGCAATCCTATTAATTTTATTACTTTTCATGCTCAAAAACCTAAACTTGTAGAATTCTATCTTCATCGTTTAGTCAAAACTAGAAAACCCATATATTTGAATGCCATTCGCTATTTTATTACAGTCTATTATGATCAATGGTATATCTCTTCTAGAGTTGGTGGAATCGACATTGAATTTAATTATACAACTTTAGGTAAAATTCTTGAAATCCCTAACGAGGGAGATGCCCTAGTTGAGATCGACAAACTCAATCTCCGAGATGATATCACTCTTGATTCTTTCAGGGATATACTCTGTGTCCCTCATTCTTGTCCAGATGGGATGTTTCATGCTCGTTATTTCAAACAATATTTTTACGAACTTTACCATATCATATACTCTAAAATTATTCCAAAGCAAACCTTCAAAAATGATGTGACCTATAGGGAGATGTCTGCTTTATATCGTTTCTACACATCCACTTCCTTTAGCCTTCCTAAAACCATGATTCGGCAGATGATTGACTATTGTAAACAGAAAAATCAACTTTCTTATGCCATGTATCTACCACTCATGTTTGAGCATTTTTACATTCCTAAGGAAGAACACACCTATCTATCTGAGCCAGCTTATCTAACCAAAGCTCGTAGGATTCAGCCTATTTCTCTCGTTCTTGATGAGGATAACTCATCCAGATCTGATTATGATGCACTAGCTAATCCAGCCCCAGCTCCTCCTGCTCCTACTCCTTCTCCTACTCCTTCTTCCTCTGCACAGCCTGCTACCTTGGACTCTATACAAGAGATATTCCGCGAGCAATTCAGGTTACAAAATAAGATGATAGATTCTCAACACCAGGACAAGAATACTATGATTATCACTTGGCTTCGTGACCAGTCTTATCGTACCACTATCCAAGCCCACACTTTAGCCAACTCCCTAGAAGATCTTCATTATCATCTAGCCTATCATCCTACTACACCTCACCTAGTGGCTTGTGATCCTTCCCGTTCTAGCTACAGGATCGATGATCCATTTGTTCAGCAGTACTTTGACCCTATCGGAGCATAGTTTGACGATCACCCGCCTACTGATGCTGTTGATGTTGATTTGTGATAGTTTCTTGTGGCTATGTAGATGTATTAGTTTTTTTATTTCAGTGTACTAGAAATATTTGCTTAAAATATTCGTAAAACTTTTACGATATTTGTATCACTATATATTTGCCAGTCTTGTTACTTATTCTAATTAAAATAATACATTTTCTGGTTAATTTATCTTTTTCCAATTTGTCATAATCACTCATTACGGGAGAGTTTTTTATTTCCCACTATGATATATTTACAAAGGGGAAGAAATGACAAAATGTGATAACAAAATATTTTGTTTATAGTTGTTGTATGGCTGATAACTTTTAACTGTGATATATTTATATTTATTTTGTTGATATACATGCACATAATTTTGCAATAAAGAAATATCAAGTTACAGGACATTCAAATTCTCCCGTTCAAAGGAAAGATCAACTTACGGGGGATCTTTTCCTAAAAAGCTAGTTTATAAATAAAAAGATCTACATTCAAAGAAACTTCATCTACTTTTCAACTATTTGCATCAAAGGCTATATCAAACTCACCATATGTGTATTTTGGCATAGTTTGTCAATTATCATAATGGGAAAGATTATTGACACAAAGTAGTCACAGTCAACCTGATTCTGATAATCGTCAAACATCATATCAAAAATACAGATGAAGCAGATACTCGATGCAAAGTATATCAACTACGTCAGTACTAAAGTCAGACTCTACAACAGCTATTGGTTTCATATTCAAATATAATCTTTTATTTATTTGAGTCTAGGACTGATGTAAGTTGAGTCGTAATAGCAAATCCTAATACCTATACCCAGATACCTAGTCCACTCAAATAAACCAAAGAAACTATCTACCAATTCAGGTCACATTCATTAACAAAGTCTACCATACTAAGAGACCGAACTCGGACCGAACTCGGTTACCCTTTTGGTTTGAAATTAACGAGTTCAATAAACTCATAATTTCTTGGCCCAAAGGTTAGAAATTTGAATTAAACCCCATACGAATTCTAGCTAAATTATGTTTGCCTACACTATATAAATATGATTGGAATTCTTTATTCTTACACAACTCAACCATTCTTAAAGTCTTCTATCCTATTGTGAGCAAGCCCCTAAAGTCTTAACTTTTCTATCTCAAAGAGAAACTACCTAGCCTTCCTAGTTCCAAATGTGATCTCGGACTAGAAGTATACTGAGTTGTAAAGAGCTTTGTTCTATCAGTTACTCTCTCTATCAAGCTGTGAAGTTGTGAGACTTTAGATCAAACCTCGTGATTGTAAAGAAGTGGCAAACATTCGAATCAAATCTTGTGATTCACTATTGGTGATTATAGTGGATAAAACTCTGAGCTTGAGTTCTTGGGACTGGACTAGTCCTCTCAGAGGGAAACCAATGTACATCTTGGTGTTTGCGTTTGCTCTCTCTCACTCTACTGCATATATTTATAACACTGCTAGTAGTATCACTTACACATGAGATATATTCTAACTGCTAGTAGTTGATCACCATTGCATGCCATAGAATTATATTTTAACAGATAATTTTATTCTGCTATATACATAAACTTTATTCACCCCCTCTAGAGTTGTCATACTCGGTCCTACAGTTAGGGGAATAATTTTCCCTAACTAACGCTTCATTAGTGCGTATGTAGTTTTTCTTCTGCTGGCATAGATTCTGAAGAATTTTTTGTCTCTCTTCGAAGAGGGCACCTATAGAGAGATTGGCTTGCACAGCAGTGTCCATGACATGCTTGTCCCATACATTATAACTAATATGTGCTAGTTTAGAAGCTTGGGTGTGGATAACCCTTTTTTTTATATTGGGCGAGTTGCATGATTTATATCCCTTGTTTAATGCAAGGGAGTCAGAAGCTTGAGTATGGATAACCCTTTGCTTGATATTGCACGAGTTGCGCAATTTGTATCCCATGTTTAATGCAAGGGAGTTGTCCACCAAGTCATTGATCTGAACTTGTTTGACAGAATTGACAAGGGCGCTCTCGTCAATCAGAATACTTTTTTCCTTGTTGACATCAACTTTGGGATATGTGTAACGAGTCTTGGGTACCCACACTTTGTGGGTCTTCCTTGATTTGAGTATGGATGAGGGGTGGGCACTACCCCCAGAATGGAGTATTTCTTCGTTTGCTTGTTGATCGAACTTCAAGACCAAAGTTTTCTGCATCGAGCCGACTGGCAAAAGATTGCGTTGAGCTATCACTTTCTCATCAGAGGAGAAAGTCGACCCCAGCAGAGTCGCTATCTTGTTTGCAAAAAAAGTTTAAACGATACTTTGTATTACAAACTATTAAAAAGAAAGAAGAGTTAAAGAAATACTAGACAGAAATCTAAGTACAATTAATTCTGGGAAGTATAGCCGTAGCGATCTGATCTGCGGGCGATCACCTTACTCCTTGGACCATACAATGATAAATAAATACAAGGATGCTGTAAAAAATTAAAAAGTTGGGCATTAATAAAGCTTTGGCTACAATAGCCCGACAAGCTTCTCTTTTTTTCTTGAATTTTAAAGACTTGAAAATTCTCCAGCCTTGAACAACTTGAAGAGTTAGGCAATGAGAAAGCTTTGACAACAATGGCACGACAAGCTTCTATTTCTCTTCTTCTATTCTTGAAATTCAAAGACATAAAAATACCCCCGCCTCTTTTTAACGTACACAATAATCCTATATTTATAGGATTTTAGAGCAGTTATGACAATGTGCGTGCACTTTGGACAATCTGCACTGTACACACACTTTTGATGGGATGACATCACACGATCTATTGAGTGGGTGCATAATTTGTTGTCTACTTGATACGTGGCTTCCTATACGAGGAAGGCATAGGTCATGAGAGAGTTATTTGTATATATTTCATGAGAAATATGGCATGTAGGACACATAATCGTATCTTTTCTTTGTCAACTAGGATCATAGGCGCACTTTAGAAGTAGTTTGGAGATTGGCGCATTTTTAAGAAAATTGGCTTTACAAGCACACTTTTGAAGAAGTAGTCATGATGACGCACTTTTGAGGAAGTAGCCAGGCACACTTTTGTAGAAGTTGGCCGTGTTGGCGCACTTTTGTAGAAGTTGGCCGTGATGGCCCACTTTTGAGGAGGTAGCCATGATGGCGCACTTTTGTAGAAGTTGGTCGTTATGGCACACTTTTGTAGAAGTTGGCCGTGATGGTGCACTTTTGAGGAAGAAGTCATGATGGTGAACTTTTATAGAAGTTGAGTGTAATGGCATACTTTTGAAAAAGTTGACACAGTGGTGCACTTCTGATGAAGTTGCCACAATGGTACACTTCTGATGAAGTTAGGACAGCGATGCACTTCTGATAAAGTTGGCACAACAGCTGGGTCGCTAAACGATAACCTGGGTCTGTGTGTCGAAGATCTTCTGTAATAAATGAATGGATCTCTTTAGTTTCTGCAAATATCAGCCGTCAGTCGATTACATTAAATGATGAGAGCAGGACAGGGCCATTGTGCTCTAATCTTCCTAGCGTTAAGATAGCGTACCACATTAAGAAAGTGTACTATAGTTCCGAGAACTAAGAAAGCGCATATTTCTTCTGCTGGTATCTTTGTGGAGAGTGCGCCATCTGTGTAGGCGATCATTTTTATGCTTCTACAATCCTGATCAAAAATTTATATTTGAAAATACTATTGCCCCGCTCAATTGATCAAACAAGTCATCAATCCTAGGCATCGAATACTTATTATCTATTGTTATTGCATTCAACTACCTATAGTTGATAAATAACGTATCGACCTATGTTTTTTCTTTACTAGAATCACTGATGCTCTCCATGGTGATCCACTAGCTCGAATAAACTTCTTTTCCTTCAGTTCTTTCGCATGTTGATATAGCTGGTTAAGCTCCATTGGTGACATCTGATAGACCTTGTTGGAAATTGGTTTTGCTCCTGGATTCAACTCTATGCAGAACTCCACTTCTCTTACTGGGGGTAATCCTGAAAGCTCTTCTAGAAATACGTCAAAAAATCTTCAATTATTCTGGGGAACTGATCTTCAACTCCTGCTACTGCTGTAATGCTACCTTCATGTTGGTCCTTCACCATTCTGTTGAAGATAAACTCTTTCTTGCCCGGGATATTAAACAACACTCTACCCCTACGATAATCTATCGTCGCATGACTGTTTTTCAACCAGTCCATGCCTAAAATAAAGTCAAAGTTACCCATAGGGAACTCAATCAACCTTACGAGTAATAAATTCTCGTACACTATGACTGGATACGCTAAACCCACTATACTGACTCCTACAAGCAATTACCAGTGAGTATATTTAGTCTCTCTGGTAATGCCTCAAACTCCAATACATTACGTGTTAGAAATCGTGCACATATAAATGAATGGGATGCTCTTGAATCAAATAATGCCATGGCAATATAACGAGAATGTTACCTGCCACTACATCACCTGATGCTAAAGCTGCCTCCAGAGATAGAGTAAAAGCTTGCCATTGGCTTTGCGATGGTCCTTGTTGCTACCTCTCTTGAAGATACAGTTGTGGCCTCTACTATCCGTAATGCTAATTTTTCTACTGGTTATACATCTGAGTTTACGTCGGCAATGGATGCTGAGATAGTGGACTATTTGCCAATATTGGCCCCCTATACTGAGCTGCCCCCCGATGCTGGTAATGCTATTTGCTTCACTGGTCCTTCAATCCTCTGCATCATAGGATAAATGGCAATCCGATGATTTGGACTACCATATCGCAGACACAACCCATGTGCTACCTAAGATACCTCCCGCATATGGCCTCCATTGCCATAATATGTACATCCGACTGGGGATCCCAATTGCTATTGCTGTGGTTGCCTCGATTGATTCGGCCGAACTGGTGCTATTGTTGCTGATGCTACTGGCCTTCTTGGTGCTATATCATGAACGCAAATATCAGGAGATATTGCTGACGTCTGTTGTTCTGGTCCTTCTCCTCTGCTCTGGGCATGCGACCTCTTCTGGCCTCCTATCATTGAAGGTAACCTCTGCATTGTCAACTTATGTTGCCTAGATGCGATCAATACTTCGTCAAAAGTCTGGTTGTTATGACCCTCTACCAGTTGCTGAATTTCCAAATAAAGTCCATATTGGAACCTCATCATCCTCTCTGGTTCTGTTGCTACTATCGTCGGGGCAAATCTGCTAAGCCTACAGAAGTCTGCCATGTAGACATCCACTGTCCTTCGAGACTTCTTGAGGTTGATGAACCTTTGTTGTAGCTTATATTGTTCTACCACTCCGAAATACTTATCCTTGAAATGGGCCCTAAATTTTTCCCATGAGATAGGTTGTCTTAACCCAACTTCTTCTCCTGTCCACCAATCTCTAGCAAGGTCCTGGAGCTCCAATTGGATCTGATTAACTTGTTCCTCAGCTGGAACCTTAGCCACTGTCAGTATTATTTCAATATTCTGTAGCTAAGTGTCTGCAGTAATGGCGTCCTTCGTGCCATTAAAGTACTTGGGGTTGAGTCTGCAGAATCTCATCGATGCCCCTGAATCTGTTCTAACACTCATTTTGAAGGTCATCTATAATCCTTGGTTCAACACGACATTATGCTATTGCTGCTGAAGTTGTTGGTGTTGTTGTGTTGCCATTATTTCTCGTATAATCTCCAGCAATGCCGGTTTATCAAGTTATACTGGCGCTACTGCTACGACCGAGGTACTGGAGCTTCTGGTACTTATTGTTTCCCGTGCTCCTTTACTGGTACTAATTTTTCTACTGGTTACCCTAATTCCACCTTAGCATTACCTTGTGATACCAAGGTAATATTAAAATAATTGTAGGTATTGGGTATGGGTATCAAGATGAGGGTAGCTAGTGCGATACCAAGTTGGTTCAAAGCCAAGGTATCCCATAGTACTAGTTAGCTAGGAATACTAGTATTTTTTATATTATTATAGTACTTTCTTATATTATATTACGTACCTTACGATACAATATAGTACTAATATCCTAACATAGCTAGTATAGCCTATTTACTTAGTGTATGGACCCAATTTCCTAGAGATGGACTCATACAACATTGAAATAGCTAGTTTGACTAAGTTTGACTAGTTTGACTAGTTTGACCTAGAGATGACCTAGTTTTACTGTGTTGACCTAGAAATGACTTTATGACCTAGAATTGACTAGTTTAACTTGTATTCATTCCAAAATCTTGTATTGATAAAATATTCCATATTTAGGTCTCCGAAACACCGTTTCGGACATCTTTGATACTGTTCATCGAATTACAGGCAAGTACATTCTCTGATAGTTTTCTATTTATGATATCCTCTATGTTTTTTGTATTTAGTGTAGATATACATGATTTCTTAACACGATGGTCACACGGATTGGTATATTCGGATCTCGTCATGAGATATTATTCCATGGTGTTTATGGTGTATCTTATGCAAGCCTTGTTCCTCGTTCTTCTTGTATATTTACAGATATTGATTCTTGGGGAGACTAGCTATCTACGCAGTGAATCCCGTGTCATAACGTACCATGGTTGGATCCACTATACCAGTCGGGACGGGTAGTGTTATAGTAGATATGTGATTATACCCTTTCATGCATGTCCTTGGGAGTATTGATCATACACCGTACGTGTAATTAACCATGCCCTAATCCTTGTGCAAGTTCCCAAGCCGATCACATATTAAAGCTGGTACTCACTTACATAGTAGTAGTATTTCTTGCTTATTTTCATAATGCTCATTTCCTTGTATTTAATTCAAGTATTCCTATTTTGTATTTCTCTTGTACTTGTATATTGTATCTTGTATACTCGCTCTATTTTATGTTACATAGTTTTTATCATTTATTGGAACTGCCGTTAGAGGTGTACTTTGCTCCTTTCCTGACTGGATATAGTTTTTTCAGATGACACTAAAAAGTGGTATCCCACTCAGTACGGGCCGCAGGACGTAATTGTCTTAGAGCCAGACAATTTGGCTCAGGAGGGTCTCCTCCCAGTTGAGACAAATGACCCAGTACTTGTAGCTCAGTAGATAGGTTTATTGTACTTGATTTGTCTCCAGCATTTGATATTAGTATTTCTTATTATATTAGATGACTCATTGGATATTATTTTGTCTTGTGAGTTATATTTGACTATTTAGTTCTTCATATCATATTTGTGCGATTGTTACATCTTATAGATCTGTGATTGAGTATTTATACTTCATTGGTGGTATTATATATCTTGATGATCATTATTGCTAGATAGATAGTTTACCTAAACAACATTTTACCGCTGATGCTGCGGCAAAGGCTGAATGTTGTTCACTACTCGTGCCCCTATTCCAGATGCGGGCCATGACAACTAGAATCAGTGGAGTATAAGGATTGGGGGTATAGGTGTGTCTGTGTGGTCAGGTTTAGTTATAGTGGTATTAGTAAACACTGATACAATGTATCTGTCATATCACAGTACCGGAATACGGAGACGGACATGGCCAGCTAACCCGTACAAGTTGTTATACATTGTACGACGACCACGGCTATATAAGACAAGGGGTGAATGCTACAATCAAGTCTCCTATGGTTAAGAACTTCAATATCTTAATCATTCAAACAAGAAACAGTAAGCATAGAGCATATATGATAAGCAATAAGGCATCCCAAATACTTTCTCAAAATATTTTGGAGGCAAGTTGTGCAAAATAAGAAGCTGGAAGAGTAACATAAGTTCATGATAGTGATCAGCTACTGTCTGATTTAAGAAAATTATGTAAAAAATACTAATGTCCAGATGAGCCGGCTAACAGGTGACGTTGGCTAAACGCCAAAATAAACTAAATATGCAAGACGAGCCAGGAAGAAGAAAACCCACTCGCTATCTCCTGTGACCATAGTCCTAGTGCACGCCATGAGTTTGGAGAAAGAACGTTTGATCCTCAGGTGCTGGCTCAAAACCTGGCCATGCAAAACCAGTGGGGTTAGACCCCAAATAACAAGTACCACAAAGGAAGCATGAAATGGAATAAAAAAACAAGGAAAACATATAGTAATACATTGGTTCATTGTCGTAACTTAGGTCCATGGCATATCCTAGCACTAAGGCCCAACCCTACAATAAAACAAGGATAAGGGTTGAACCATCACACTATGACAATCCACTTCCCTAGGCTACAAGCTGAATAAATACAATCACAACCAATTCTATTTTTCCCTAAATCGACAAATTATTTGTTCGGCTTACTATTTTGTGGAGTTTGAGGTTATCTCAAAATAATGCATAATAAGTATCCTCTGATCATGTCAGTGCCAAACATGAGCTAACCAAACCAATATAATAAAACAGACACTTGCAAGGTGCACCAGTCCCCGTCGGGCCACTGCTCTAAAAATACGATCTTAACAGTTCCAGTATTCCTATATTAAAACAATGGCTCGACATAATAATAATAATAATAGTCTGATATTGTACTCTAATAAGGCAGATGATATACAGTATCTGTGGTGGCCAACCCACAACGCACTTAGAATAAATCTTTGTGGAAAGGTTCGTTGGCATGATTTCAGGATACCGTTTCCTCCAAATGTTACTACTACTTTTAGTTACCTAATTAGCCCAATGTGTGCTTGAAATCTCAAGGCGTGGTCAGATCAAAATTTCCCTTAAGATGTCGTACAAAGTACGGACATGGTAGATACGAATCCATGGAAGTCAAATCTGGATTCACCCGAGCGTGTATGCCACATTGATATAATCAATAACCTAGCCACGCTTTGGTAGTTTAACTCACTTATTATGCCGGTACTGGGAAACAATGTACATACATATAATATCATGTATTCAAGGATTTGGAGGCATTCTCGATGTACAACCCAAATATAATCACTTAACACGTGACAAGATATGTCGCTCCTCGATGCAAATAAAATTATGAATAATAATCAGGCAATAGTGGTATCACCATAGATACATTATTCGAGTCCAATTACCAATTATACATTGGGTCACATGAATCAAGAAGACATTCAGTCAAAACAAGCAAGGCCGCATGGGTATCTAGGCAACATGAGAAAATTAGGTTGCAAGGAAAGTTAGGCTGCATGAAGAGTCAGGCTGCATGGAAAGTCAGGTCGCATGAAGTCATACCGCATGAACCACTTGGCCGCATACTCAGGGTTAAGGTCTACTCCTAGGGATAAGTGTTGAAGTGATAGGCAATAAATAAAGTGTCAATGAGGTGACATAAAGTGACTGATGTGACTGAGGTGATAAACCATAAAGTGTGCCTGGAAAAAAGACAAAACTATAGAAAATAAGTGCCAACGGTTCATAGCCACGCATCCTAGAAATAGGGGTCGCATGTTCTCCTGACCGCATGAGTGTCGGTACCGTATGGGGTTCAATGCCGTATGAAGTTCTCTGCCATATGGAGTTCTCTAGGACATAACAAAATTTGTATTCGCTCAGTGAGTGAAAGCACAAGGTCTTCAAGGATACTATGCAAATCAGCAGTCATGAGTCCAATAAGATGGACACATGCTGTCAGTATGCAGCAAGAGTTCAGGCCGCATAACCCTCTCGAACCATATGGCACTCTCAGCCGCATAGCTCGTTGGCCGCATGAAGACTTTGTCTTCTCCAATAGCAGGTTCAGGCATGACAAAAAAGCTCCAAAAATTGAAATCTTATTTTGTTCATAAAATCCTTATTTTAAGTCCCAATCGGGTAAACCAAAAGCTAAAATGCTATAAATTGAAAGATCTATCATGTAGCCAAAACTGGTTTTCAAGGACACAAGTTTAATACATCAAAACGAAGAAAAACTCATAAAATCCATAAAATTCTAAGTTTAAAAATGTAGATCTACACTAATCTATCGATCAAAACAGAAAACTCCAATAGCTAAAAGTTCTTAGAAACACATAATAAACAAAATGGAACAATAATATAGAGGGTTTCTCTATTTCTCATGCAAGATGTACTTGCCTATAAAATGGGGACAGAAAGCTAAAGAAAGAGGAAAAAATAAAGAAGTAAGGATAGAGAGAAAAAATATTGACTTATATATTGTATGGTTTTAGGGTTGAACTAAAGGTTCTGATGACTTGAACCAACCCACAAAATAAACCATGAACTAGGTTAAACCAAAGGATGGATCTAGGTTCCATGCACATTCAATCAAGCTAAAAATAAAAAATATGTTCCAAATACGTATATCGGAAACAGGGAGTGACATCTCTATCCATCTTAGAAAAAAATTGTCCTGGGAATTCGAATCCAAGTAATAGCTAGAGAAGTCAGGAAAGCACGATGTAAATCTACTAGCAACTATACATGCAAGCAATATCATCACAACATAAAGGTGATCACTTGATAATAGAATCCTAGATATAAAGCTATAAGATAGAATATACCTTCCGAATAGAATAGGTGTGGGTACCGAGATCGAATATCGTCCTCGTGCTCCGACTTCGATTCTCTAAGAGTGTGATATCTCCAAGCAACTTGGATAAGAGAAATAGTTCAATTCTTGAGCACCTTCTTCCTTGGGTCCAATATGGATACGGGTTACTTCTCGTAAGATAAGTCGGTACCAACGACTAATTCAGAGTGATCGAGGATATGACTCAGATCCAGAACATACCTACGCAACTAAGACACATAAAATATATCATATACCTCACGTAACGAAGGCAGAAGGGCAAGACGATAAGCAACATCGCCTACCCGCTCGAGAATATCAAACAGACCTACATATCTGGGACTAAGCTTCCAGCAAATCCTGAATCTACTGACTCCATGGGTAGGCAAAATTTGCAAAAATACATGGTTGCCAACACAAAACTCTAAAGGTCTACGATGCTGATATGCCCAATGAAAAAACCTATCTTGTGCAACCTGAAGTCGCTCTCTAATCTGCTTGACAACCTCTAATGTCTGGGTGATTATTTTAGGGACAAACATCTTTCACTCACCAATGTCGTCCCAAGCCAATGGTGATCTACACTTTCTGCCGTATGGTACTTTGAAATATGCCCTCTGAATACTGGCCTGATAACTATTGTTGTACAAGAATTTCACCAAGTGAAGGTGATTCTCTCAAGATCCACCAAGGTCTAAGGTACAGGCTCTTAGCATATCTTCCAAGGTCTGGATGGTTCTGTCTGATTGTCCATTTTTCTTAGGGTGGTAAGTTGTGCTAAAAATTAACTTTGTGCCCAAGCTCTGATATAAACTTTTCCAAAAATGAGAAGTGAACTGTTTGTGTCAATCTGATACGATACTTACTAGGATACCATATTATCTCACTATTAGTCGCATGTATATTTTAGCCAATTATTTTGTAGTATGTCCTACTCGAAAAAGAAGAAAGTGAGCTACTTTTGTGAAATAATCTACTATTACTCAAACTTTATCTCGACCAGTTAATAATTTAGGTAAACCAGGCACAAAGTCTATCGTGATGTATTCTCACTTCCTCAATAGAATAATAAGTGGCTACAATAATCCTACCAATTTCTATTGTTCTGCCTTCACTTGCTGATATATCAGACATCGTGATAGGAAGTGTGCTGTTTTCCTCTTTATTATGTTCCACCAAAAGTATTGCTTGATATTTTGGTATATCTTTGTGCCTACCAGATGATGTATCAGACATCGTGATAGGAACTGGCAATACAGAAATCTGTTATACTTGCCCTCCTGGTCTCTTCATCAATGGGCATATAGCAATCTTATGATTAGGGATCCCATATCTCAAATATAGTCTATTAACTGCCCAACAAATATCCTGGGTATGACCTCCATAGCCACAGTAGGTACAACCTGTAGTCACTCCCCGTCATTGTTGTTGCTGCTGCCTCGACTGTTGTTGTCGAGTTGGTACTGTCATTGTTGGAACTGTCGCCCTACGCGATGCTGAATCATGTATACGAACGCTATATGATGGTGCTGACATTCGGGATACTACCATCCCTCATTGTTTTGTCCATGAGGCCTCTTCTGATCCACTCTTCTTGACGCCATCCTTTGAGAAGTAAGCTCGACCCTCTTGGCAGCTATCAATACCGCCTCGAAGGTCTGGTAGTCGTGCACCTCTACTATATGAAAGATCTCTAAGTAAAGTCCTTACTGGAACCTTGTTGCCCTCTCTAACTCTGTTGCCACCATGGTTGGAGCAAATCGGCTAAATTGACAAAACTCTGCCGCATAGTCGTCTACTATCCTTCATGCTTGCTTGAGGTTAATGAACCTTTGCTACAGCTCACACTGTGCCACAATCCCAAAGTACTTCATCTTGAATTGGGTCCTCAAATCCTCCCATGAAATAGGATGCCTCAGTCCTACCTTTTTCGTAGCCCACCATTCTCTTGCCAGATCTTGGAGTTGTAGGCAAACCAAGTTTACTTGTTCCTCGACCGAAACTTTAGCCGCTGTCAGAATGGTCTCAAATCCTGTAAAACCCCTATTCCTAAAAACGTATATACCCCTTTTAATTATTAATTATTAATTTAATTATAGTAATTAGTGGCTAATTAGGAGAAATAGATTTTTAATAATTTTTTATTTGAGGTGTTGGGGCACTTAGAGGATTTATGGGACCATTAAAAAAATTTTGGAATTTATTTCATGTAGGAGACCCCTTGAGCAGTTGCTAGCTTAATAGTGTGCATTAATATAATCTAAAAATTTTCTATGAGTATATATATATATATATATATATATATATATATATATATATATATATATATATATATATATATATATATACAAATATATATATGTATATATATATTTAATTGAAAAATTATTATAGAAAAGAAAAGAAAAGAAAATATATATATATATATATATTATTAATAACTATTCCTTACTATACTACAACCAAACATTCCCTATTAGCTTTGTGAACGCCCCCTTTTATTCCATAACAGCACCCGTCCTTAGTATTAATTCCAAACCACCGCCCCCTTAGTAATTGAATATGCAGCCACCACAACTCAGACCCACGCGGCTAATAAACAATCTACCTCCTCTCTCTTCCTTTCATATATATATATATATTCTATTCATCTAAAACCCTAAACCTAATCATCCAGACTCTCCTTCTTCCCATCTAGACCTAGAGAACGCCGCCACTGCAGCCGGAGAACCCCGCCAGGCCGTCCAAACAAATCCCGACGACCGCGACCCCGCGCACTGCAGATTCTCACAGCGAGGTACCTGTGTTCCGGAGTTGTTTTCCGTCGACTCGCTCAACCAAACGTCGCTCCGTCTTCACCGGTATGCTCATCCCTTAACCCTCTTTCATATCTATATATTAGTAGACCTCGAACAACGTGCAACCATAGGCAAAAACAGTGCCAAAGTTGGCAGAAATAGACCAAATTCTGTGATCGCAGAAAACTGCGGTGACCACCCATGCTTCCGAGTTCGTATCTTCCACCACAGAGATCCGAATTCGATAATTCTTTTTGGTATGCGTAGACCACTTGACCTAGTTTAATTTCTATTAAATAACCCTAGATTATTAACTGTTGTAGACATAATTAAATTTGTTGGAAAACCCCACAAACCCACTTTTCTCAAATTTCCAAAAGTTGAGAAACAGAGCGCTCCCCGCGAAACGGGACCGCCCCGCTGTATACCAAGTGTAACAAACGGTGCGTACAGCATAACCAGACACATGAGAGTTCGCAAAAACTGATTCGGACGCGTGTGCGCGCCGAAATCAGCCCGTATCCGCAGACACACCTCGTGTCACAACTTTTACGGAAATCGTGCGCATTTTGTGCATGCTCGTCAGATTGCGACAAAACTTGTGTCACTGGACTCGTAGTAACGCGCTGGTCCTGTGACCCAATTTTTACGCAATTCTGAGACAGTTGACCAAGTCGCCAATCGACGGGCCCCACTGTTGACATTTTGGACAAAATTGTGTTCGGCCCATCGGAATCCACATTTGGATATACCGTTTGGTTCGTATTGACATCTAGAGTTTGTTTGGCCTATAACTTGTTCCATTTAGAGACTGTTACCCTTGGCACATTTTTCGGTGCAAAATGGGCCATACGTGGACCCCACTTTTATCCAAAATTACCGTTTTGCCCCAGTGTCCAAATTGGACGAAAGGGAAGTACTTTCTAGCTATTTTGCTTATTCTAGGAATGTTGGTGATATCTATTTCAGCATACAAAGATATTTGTTCTGAGGCCATAGCTTCTGGTCCGGTGTGTTGGACATCTGGACGTTACATTTTACAGCTTCTTGCCAGACAAGTATACCTTACCATTGTACTGTTATTCATATTCCATATGTTGCATATATCTTTATTTTCTATCTTTAGTTTATATATTTTAACTGTTATATAAAATGTGCGCGACGGTGTTGTCGCGGTATATTTTTATTTATGTATTTGCATTGACCTTGTTTATGAGACTACCCCATTATCATGTAGCATCATTAGGCTCATTGGCCGTGACACAGTTGTTACACGAGTTGTGAGTCTTATATAGATCACGGACTGGCGTGCAGGGTTTGGCCTCCTGTATGTGTGGGCCGTGCGTTAGGAATAACTGATGTTAGAAACTTTGCATGCTAGTAGACTTAGCAGTTATTAGAGGTCTATGGACATAGCCTATTGTAGTACGGTGGTCCTATCCTTATCCTTGTTTGGTCGCAAGATTGGGCTAGGGTACTAAGAATAGTCTATGAACCAAATTGTGTCATGGATGTGACATGCTTAGAGCATGGGATGGGGAGAACAAAAAGTACCGCATTTGAGCTCCTTTGTACTTTTCTCCTGTGCGCCCGGATTCGCCACCGGAGATACGGGTGGTGATGACCCTTATATATTATGTACTATCAGGCGTGCCTCCGCCGTTCAAAAGACGACGTGCCTTTTAGGCCCCTGGATCTCCAAAAGAGAACCATGCCAAATCCTAATTTTCAGTCAGATAGCTCACTTGTGGGGAAAGTTGTTCTTAACTGCATTCACTTAAACGGTTAGGCGATCCCATTGGATATTTATTTTAGTACTTTATTGGCATGCTTTTATGTATCTTGTTATGTCCCTCTGAGGACCTGGCCCTTCCAGGTGTATCTGTTCTTGAGTATTCGCAGGAGCACAGATTCGGATGATTACACTTGTTTCGAGGATGTCTTCTCTTCGAGCCCGTGATTGATAGCTGGTATTCTTATATTATGGTTGTTGTAGTGTACTTATATTATATTTTCTCTTATATTCGAGTTGGTAGTGGATTTGTTTCCACCCAACTATCATCCTTAGATACTTCTCATTAAGATCTAGATTCATAGATACTGGTTATTTATTTCTATATAATTTTGGTGGATGAGATTTAGATTATACCCTGTGACTTGTGATAGATTTATACCACTGGTAGATTTGATATTCATATTACAGCGTACGTATGGGTTTTGGCTTCCATATATTGGAGTTGCCATATCTATGCGCTGGCATGCTTACGTGTCCTAGTCCTGCTTATTTTTGGGACTGGGGCGTGACATGTTTTTGTGGTGGCCCACGCAGGTCGATAGCATATTGTCTCGGTTACGTTACTGTACCGAACAAGCCTGCACCTAGGACTAGAGTATAGGTTCTCATCCATAATTGACTATGATTCATCTTCTTCCAATCTATTCTATTTTGAACAATTGTATCTTGCTTGATTCTTGTACTTCCCTAATAGTTCTTTGAGTATAGCCCCCTTCTAGGATATATAAGTCCCTGTTGTTAGATGATAAGTAAGGTAACCTTCCTATTAAGAGTACCACTAGAGTGTTGAAACACCACTAAGTTTAGAATATCTAGTGAACCCTAGAATTTCTTATCTATAGATTGGCTTACCATTGCCCCTTGATGTATTATGAGGACTTGAGAGTAGTATAGACACTACTAGAGTTTGTTAGAAGTTTTACCATAATGTTCGACCCTAGTATTGAGGAACCAATAGAAAACCAAAATTGAATATTAGGACTGAACCTAACCTTCATAGTTAGATAGTATTGGAGAACTATAAACTTAGATCATTGTCTTATTATTAGTAGACAGCACCTTAGGAAGCCTAGAGGAATGTAATCAACACTTTTTCCTTGATCATACCTCAAACATAGCAACTAGCATACCACCCCCTTAGAGAACCATGATGCTATCTAGAGCCCTCTATTTTAATTTTATATATTGTTCCTCTACGGCCTTAACGATCGTTAATTGCGCGACGAATAAATTATCTTCTTCTTTTCTTCATCTTTCAACTTGTGCCACTTGGCACCTCTAATTTTAGACTAAGTGATTATATTCTATGATAGGATATATAGTTTGCTAAAGTTATAGTTGTGACCTTGGACTTTGAATTGTATGCCTTGTAGTTAGAACCTGATAGTTGAGTTGTTCAGTTAGATTGTGATGATTACCTGTCACTACCCGATTCTAGAAAATAGGGTTTTTTTTATTAGGTAAATTGTGTATTGTATTTAATTAATTATATTTATATTTATTTAGTGCTTGTAATATTTTTTAATAATTGTTTTAGGGTTTTGGCTAGCCTGGACCCATGTCAGACCCTAGTGGACCCATGTCCGACACAGCCCACACCCTTGTGAGAATTATTTTGGGGCTTAGATTTATTATTTTATTTTTAGAAGGTTAGTGGGAGAGATTTGGAGCTAGTTTGAGTGCTTTTGGAACCCGAAACCAAGTGAGTAGGGGCATTTTGGAAATTTGGTGACTTATATAACCCATTTTTGGACATTGGCCGGACCTACCTACCCTATTTTCCCGTGGAACACAGCAGCCCTCTTCCCCCCCTTTGGTTCCACTTCTTCTTCACTTCTTCTTCTTCTCCACTTCTTCTTTCTTCTTCCATCCTTCTCCAAGTAAGTCTTCCTTCCATTTTTCTTCCTTCTTTCTTCCATTCCTTCTTCCTTATGCTAGCCCTAACCTTGTATTTTCCCTAACCTAGGTGTGAGGAGCTTAGATCTAGTGTGGGAGCTAGATTTGGTGGCTTGGAGCTTGAGGGAGATGATTTCTAGGGGTTGTGAGACTTTGGCCTTGGGATTCCAACTTCCAAGAGGTAAAACCTAACTTTCCCCTTCTTAATTATTTTTGTGTAGTGTAATTAGTATTGTAGAACCCTCCTAGACCCTAAGCCTACCCGTAGGAGAAAGTTGGAACTAGTTTGGTTGAGTTTAGAGACTTTGACATTAGGTTTTGTGTCGAATTCGGGTGGAATCTAAATTTGGCCCAATTTTGGGTGATGCCCTAGGTTAGACGGACCTAGGTAGACGTTGTCGGGTGTCTTGAGGGTGAGTGCGTGTCTCCGTTCGGACACGGAAAGTCGTGTCGCGGAGAAACGGGCGTTTCGGGCAAAATTGGGGTTTTTCGTCCTCGCCGATTCTAAGTGCGTGTGCGTTTCCTCCATGGGCCTAGAATCGACGTGGGAGTACATTTTCTAGGATCTAGACATCGTTTAGAGCGCATGGGTAAATTTTGGGCCGATTCCGACTTCGTTTGGTATGCGTTTCAGGAGGTTTTCCGAACCGCGCACCACGTGTTCGTCGAAATGACCGAACGGCCATTTCGACTTGGTTTCCTCGTTTCGGGCTTGTGCGCGCGTTGGGTTAGTATCGGGGAGTGTGTGCTAGAGTTTTCGAGTTATATTATATATATTTTAGGGTGTTGGTGAGTGTCGGGATCGTTGGGCGTGAGTGGGGCGTGTTGTTTGTGTGTTGTTGTGTGTTGTGTTGTGTTAGTGTATATGTGTCTATATATATATGTATATATGTATATATTTATTTGTATGTGTCTATGTATATATATTTATATATATGTGTGTATTTAGATCTATGTGCTTGTGTGTGTATATGTCTATGTGTATATATATATATATGTATGTGTAAGTGTGCTTGTGTGTGTATATGTATATATATATATATATAGGTGTAAGTGTAGATATATATTTGAGAGAGTGTATATATATATATATATATATATATATATATATATATATATATATATAGGTGTTGATATATATATACATAGCTATGTATATATTTATATGTGTGTGTGTGTTGATATGTGTTTGAGTGTGTGTGTGTATTAGTGTTTGTGAGTGTGTTAGTGTGTGTGTTAGAGTAGATATATAAGTTTGTGTATATATCTATCTAGTTGTGTATATATATATAGATATATGTATGTATATATATATATATATAGAGTTATATATATATATATGTATGTATGTGTGTGCTTGTGTGTGTGTGAGAGTGAGAGGGGGGAGGCAGTGCAGCGTGCAGCGGAGGCGAGCCAGCAGCGCAGCGGGGACAGCAGCAGGCGCAGCAGCGTGCTGTGCGCTGCGCACTACACTGCAGCAGCACAGCAGCAATATGCTGCAGCAGCAGCATGCAAGAGGCACAGCAGCAGTAGCAGTCTCAGCAAGAGCAGCAGCAGCTGCACAGCGATGTCAGGGAGCAGCAGCAGCAAGGTTGAAGGCAAGGAAGAAGCTCTAGCAGTAGCAGCGGCTAGTAGCGAGGGTTAGTGAGGTTTAGTGAGAAAGAGAGATATATATATCTATAGTTAGATAGATTAATAGATGGATAGATAGGTTGATAGATAGAGAGATTAATAGATAGTTAGATATTTAGATAGATAATTAGATAGATAGATAGTTACTTAGTTAGATAAATAGATAGTATGTTAGATAGTTACTTAGATAGATATATAGGTAAGATAGATAATTAGATATATAGATAAGTAGATGCATAGATAGATACCTATATCTATGGATAGATAAATAGGTAGATGGATAGTTAGGCGGGTAGTAGATAGCTAGATACTTAGATATATATATCTATCTAAGATATAGATATCTATATACCTATAGTTATATATATATATAGGTGTATGGGTAAGGTAAAGGGTATTAGTATATATGTGTGTGGATATCTATATATATGTATATAGATACTTAGATATATATAAATATGGTAGATATATATATTTCCTAGCCTAGATTAATAACTAGGTGTATAATTATTAGTTAGATAGCTAGTTAGAGGGGTTTGAGAGCGGTATCTCAATACCTTGAGATATCCAAGGTATTGAGTTTCGAGCGGGGTATTTGAGCAATAGCCTAGGATATGTTTTGGAATGATTTTTATATGTTTATGTATATATATTTACGCGTGCTAGCGTAGGTTTTAGCGGGTTTAGGCGGGGTGCGTGGCCTAGGGAGAGGTATCGGATACCGAGGGTATCCCGGTATCTCGATTAGGCGAGTTTGAGAGTTTAGTAGCTTAATGAGCTCGGTTTGACCTAGAATTTCAGGGGCACCCTAGTTTGACCTAGCTTTGACCAAAATTGTCCTCGTTGACCGTAAAAGTCAACGTTTGACCTAGTTTTGACCTAGAGTTGACTTTTTGGACCCCGAGTTGACTTTTTGACCCGAATTTCACCGGTTTGACCCGTTCGACCTAGAATATCCCTAGAAGCCTGTTTTTAATTATTATATATCAGTTTAAATGCTTAAAAACCTGTTTAATTCTGCTTTTCGTATTAGGTCCTTGCGATACCGGTCTGGATCTCGATCCTCATCAGTTGCTCCGGACATCAGGCGAGTACCTACCTCTGATAGTTTTTATTTCATGATAGCGTTTATATTACCTGTTCTAGAACTGTAATACTTAATTCTGACACATTGTTACACGAGATGGTACTAGTGGATCCCGTCATGAGATGCTATCCCCCTTACCGTGTTCAGCGGGTACTCTATCACGTGTATTTCATCATGTGCTTCGGGTATCATGTGCTTCTTGTGCTCTCACCTTCGTGTATGCGAGCTATTATCATGTACATAGCGTGTTGTGGTTGGATCCAATGGTATTAGTGGGGGAGGGGAGTAGGAGTTGGTTATGTGATCAAAGCCAAACAGTATTTATATGTATGTCGGTTATACAACTCACGTATAACGGAGTTATCGTAGTATTTTTCATGTGCAACCTAAGCCGATCATATAACGAACTTATGCTCAAGGCACTTAGCTAGTATTCATGTTTCTCACCTGCAGTTACTTTTCCAGTACTTGTATTGTTCTCCAGTTTATATTGCAGCTACTCATTGTGCTCCAGCATATATTTATTTTCTGTGTATCTTGTATACTTTTCTATTGCTCGTCATATACACATTACTATGTATTTTGAGTTACTTTCAGAGTTATGTACTTCGCTCCAGTCCTGACTGGGCATATTTTTTTCAGAGGATCCTGAGGACTACTACCCGACGTTCTACGGGCCGGGTGTTGACGACTGTTGTGACCCCGTGATCGAGGAGGAGTGCGCCGAGAAGACGCCTATAGCACCCTAGTTAGCTAGGTGGGTTCCCTGGGTTGTTCCCAGTGGTTTATTTTGGATGATTGTACTTATTCTTTTGATGCTGTGTGGTGTTGTAGCTATTTTGGCCTTGGACTGTATATTTTTAGATATTGTCTTGCTCTCTTTGGTTTGGTTTCCTTTTTGATATCATATCGTGCTTTTATTCTTCCCCTAGATTTTGTGATTGAGAGTTCATATATATATTGCGTGGTTGCCCTCCTTTTGGAGAGGATTTTGATATATATATTGCGTGGTTGCCCTCCTTTTGGAGAGGTCATGCCAGATTTTTCTGTGAGATAGAGATAGATATGGTTGACCTAGAACGGACCTTTACAGCGTTCTACCGCCGATTCTGCGGCGTAGGCTGGACGTACCCACGGCTCATGCCCGATTTTCGGGTGCGGGTGGTGACACATTTTTGGTGGTGGCCCATGCAGGTCTAGTTTTTAGGTTTACCTGCAATAGGATATAGGAGATAGGCTGAGAAAGAGTGTGCTCAATCACAACTAGGACCCTTCCTGATTCCTTTGCTATCTTTAATTTTTCTGAAATTATTTTCTTTTACAATATTACTGTCCTTCTTTGATGATATCATTTCTTGCACTGTATTGATTTCTTTTGATCTGTGTTCAGGATGCCTCCGAAGACCAGATCTCAGCACACCGCCCCAGCAGCTGTCACCGAGAGGTCTGCCACCTCTCGACCTGCTCGACTTCCGGCAGCCGCTACCGCTCCACTCGCCACTCCTGCGGTTGAAGGAGCATCAGTTTCTCTCGGAGATCCCCTTACTCCCATTGATCCGAGAGTCACCCCAGTTGTCCCGGTGGTACCTCCTCCACCACCGCCTGTGCCAGTGGATGCCACGCAGTTGTTCGCATTCTTCCGAGAGATGATGGATGCACAGTACCGCCAGACAGATATTATGAGGATGGGCATTGAGAATGCTCATCAGGTGGCTATGAAAGCGGTCGACAGAGTGGCTCAGATCCAGCCATAGCCGGAGCAGGCTCAGTATCCTAGGCCGGGTACTATTATCGATTTTCAGAGGATGCGGCCTAAGGAGTTCCGCGGCACAGAGGGGATCCTGTATGCCGACGACTGGATCGAGCATATAGAGGGCATCTTTAGGCTGGCGATGATCCCAGCCAGCATACAGATCGAGGCAACGGGCAGCCAGATGTTCGACCTTGCCCTTACTTGGTTCCGCACTGATACGCGGATAGCAGCTACGGGATTGACTTGGGAGGCTTTCAAGAAGCTTTTCAAGGAGAAGTTCTTCCCGGATGTGGCTCTCAATGCCTTAGAGAGTTAGTTCGAGGCGCTCGTCCAGGGGAGTATGTCAGTGGACGAGTATGCGACAGAGTTCTGCCGTCTGGGCAGATTTGTTGAGGGGTTGTCTGAGGCAGAGAAGGCGCGGAAGTTCCGCAAGGGCTTGGTCATGGCGGTCAAGTCCTTGACTAGGAGCGACCGCGAGGTGACCTTCGAGCAGATTGTCAGCGACGCTCAGAGGGCTAAGGATGATTTGGAGCTGAAGACGAAGAGGAGCAAAGATGCTTCAGGAGCAGGTAGTAGTGCAGGCCCAGCCAAGAGGCCATTCCAGCAGACCCAGCAGCACCAGGGTCAGGGTCGTGAGCCCTTCCGGCAGGCGCCCCAGCAGCAGAGGCAGGGTCAGCAGCAGGGCCAGAGGCAGCCCATCGTTTGCCCTTTCTGTAGGAAGCCAGGGCACGGATGGGACATATACAGAAAGAGGCTGGGCAGATATTTATTGTGTGGCACAGCAGATCACCAGCTGAAGGATTGTTCTTCAGCGCTTGCCCGTACAGCTCAGGACGGAGGAGCTGCTCAGAGGGCACCAGCCAGAGCACCTGCAGCGCAGCAGAGAGGACAGCCTTTGCAGACTCAACAGCAGAGGTTCGCCCAGCACCAGTAGCAGCACCGAGGAGGACAGCAGGGGCGAGCTTTTGCCCTGATAGTGGACGAGGCCGAGCCAGTTGGTGACGTTATCTCAGGTTCTGTTCTCCTTGATTCCATTCCAGCACTTGCTTTATTTGATTTCGGTGCTTTCCATAGCTTTGTGTCTGTATCTTTTGCTGTTAGACACCATCTTATTGCTGAACCTTTAGCTAGACTCTGCAAGATCACGACCAGGGGTGGTATCATCCTAGTCCGTGATGTCTGCAGAGACCGGAGAGTTACCTTGGGAGGCCGGGAGTTGAGTGTGTGCCTACTCGTAATGCCACTTCCGAGCTACGATATTGTACTCGGGATTGATTGGTTGAGTACGCATTGTGCTAGTATAGATTGTCGTGGAGGCAGAGTTGTGTTTAGTCCGCCAGGTGAGCCAGAGTTTCAGTTTGCCAGAGGAACAGCAGAGCAGACCGAGGGAGTCTTCTACGGAGCCCTGGTGGTAGAGTCGAGATCGCTACATCCACTGATAGAGGAGTACATGGATGTCTTTCCGGAGGAGTTGCCAGGGTTACCTCCGGACAGAGACGTGGAGTTCTCTATAGACTTGGTGCCAGGCGCGGAGCCGATATCCCAGCACGTCTATAGAGTCAGCAATAGTGAGCTGATAGAGTTGAAGAAGCAGGTGGATGAGCTTCAGGAAAAGGGATTTATCAGATCTAGTTCTTCTCCGTGGGGTGCTCCGATACTTTTTGTACCGAAGAAGGATGGGTCAATACGGATGTGTATCGACTACAGGGCTCTGAACAACCTCACAATCAAGAACAAGTATCCGCTGCCGCATATTGATGATCTTTTTGACCAGTTGAGCGGAACGAGGGTGTTTTCCAGGATTGATCTGAGGACAGGCTACCACCAGGTGAAGGTCAGGAAGGAGGACATTCCGAAGACAGCTTTTCGGACCAGATATGGACAGTATGAGTTCTTGGTGATGCCGTTTGGGTTGACTAATGCCCCGGCAGTGTTCATGAATCTGATGAACAAGGTGTTCCATCAGCATCTGGACAGGTTTGTGGTGGTATTTATAGATGACATCTTGGTGTATTCGAAGACCCCAGAGGAGCACGAGGAGCATCTGAGGATAGTGTTGGAGACTCTTAGGAAGGAGAAGCTTTATGGAAAGCTCTCAAAGTGTGAGTTCTTCCTTGACAAGGTTGAATTCCTTGGTCATGTGGTGACTGGAGAGGGTATCTCGGTGGATCCGAGAAAGATCATGGCAGTTGAGGCATGGAGTGCTCCGAGTTCAGTAGCAGAGGTCAGGAGTTTCTTGGGACTGGCAGGCTACTACAGGAGATTTGTTCAAGATTTTTCCCGAATTGCAGAGCCGTTGTCCAGGCTGACCCGGAAGGACGTGGAGTTTGTTTGGTCAGAGGAGTGCCAGATCGCCTTTGATGAGCTGAAGAGGAGGTTGACGATAGCTCCAGTGTTGACGTTGCCATCAGGTTCTGGAGGATTCACTATCTATAGTGATGCATCGGGGAAGAGATTGGGTTGTGTGTTGCAGCAGAATGGGAGGGTGATTGCCTATGCTTCCAGGCAATTACGTCCTCATGAGAAGAACTACCCTACCCATGATTTGGAGTTGGCAGCGGTCATCTTTGCTCTGAAGTTGTGGAAACACTATTTATACGGAGAGCGTGTGGAGATCTTCACAGACCACAAGAGCTTGAAGTATGTGTTTACCTAAAAAGAGCTGAACATGAGGCAGAGGAGATGGTTGGAGTTGATGAAAGACTTCGATATATCATTGCAGTATCATCCAGGGAAGGCGATCGTAGTTGCGGATGCGTTGAGCAGGTATCCGGTAGCTATGTGCCTGACTACAGATCGTTATCTTCTGGCAGATCTAGAGAGCTTGGGCATTGAGGTGATATTGCCTGGAGTGGAGATGCAGATATGGGGACTGCAGATTCAGTCAGAGTTAGTAGACCGGATCAGGGCTACACAGTTTGAGGATGAGTCCCTGAGGAGCATCAGGGCGCAGGTTCAGATGGGATTAGCAGATGACTTTACCATTGCTGATGATGGTTCCTTGTGGCACGGTACCAGGTTATGTGTGCCGAGTGGGTCATTGTGCGAGGAGGTTCTCCAGGAGGCGCATCGATCCCAGTACTCTATGCATCCAGATGCCAACAAGATGTATAGAGATCTGAGACAGCATGTATGGTGGTACGGGATGAAGCGGGAGGTAGCACGCTTCGTATCCCGATGCTTAGTGTGCCAGCAGGTGAATGCGGAGAGGCAGAGGCCAGGAGGATTACTCCAGCCGTTACCCATTTTGGAGTGGAAATGGGAATATGTGACCATGGATTTTGTTTCTGGACTTCCCCGTTCTCCAGGCGGGAAGGATGCGATTTGGGTCATCGTGGATAGGTTGACCAAATCGGCCCACTTTTTACCATTCAAAGTGGGTACGTCTACAGAGAGACTAGCAGAGATGTATGTGCGCCAGATAGTTAGACTGCATGGAGTTTCAGTGAGCATAGTATCAAACCGGGACAGTCGCTTTACTTCGTATTTCTGGAGGAGTCTGCAAGCTAGCTTGGGCACCCAGCTCAAGTTTAGTAGTGCGTATCACCCGCAGACAGATGATCAGTCAGAGAGGACTATTCAGACATTTGAGGACATGCTTCGCACTTGTGTTTTGGATTTCAGAGGCTCTTGGGAGGATCACTTGCACTTGGTAGAGTTTGCTTACAACAACAGCTACCAAGCCAGTATCGAGATATCACCTTTTGAGGTGTTGTATGGACGGAGGTGTCGCACTCCGTTGTTATGGGATGATATAGGTGAGAGAGCTTTGCTTGGCCCGGAGATGGTGGTTGATGCAGCGGAGAAGGTCAAGCTCATTAGAGATAGACTTCGGGTGGCGCAGGACAGGCAGCGGCATTGGACCGATAGCCACCGGAGACCTTTGGAGTTCGAGATATAGCTTAGAATCTAGATTTTGTTCTTGTATTTGTTTGTGATTGCTTGTTTTAGACTAAGTGCTGAGACCTTGTTTGTGCTAGGTTGGAGATCTGGTGTTCCTGAGGATTTCTCCGACGCGGGGCACTATTCGCTTTGGTAGAGGCGGGAAGCTTAGCCCACGTTTTGTCGGACCCTTCCGTGTTCTTGAGAAGGTCGGCGCCGTGGCGTATAGGCTTGAGTTGCCGCCTACGCTGGAGGGAGTTCATGATGTGTTCCACATGTCACAGCTGAGACGGTACGTGGCGGATCCCAGCTACGTATTGGATCACTCAGAGATCGTGGTGGGCCCTACTTTTAGCTATCCAGAGTAGCCGGTGGAGATTCTGGATCGGCGGGAGAAGGTATTGAGGAACCAGACTATTCCCTTGGTTCGCGTCGCGTGGAGGCATCACTCCCCAGGTGAGTCGACCTGGGAGAGGAAGGATGAAATGCGCGAGCGATACCCCTATCTCTTCGAGCCCTGAGGTATGGTTCTTTTCTTGCATTCCTGTCCTAGTTTCGTCTTTTAATTTCGAGGACGAAATTATTTTAAGGAGGGTAGACTTGTCACTACCCGATTCTAGAAAATAGGGTTTTTTTTTATTTTTATTTGGTAAATTGTGTATTGTATTTAATTAATTATATTTATATTTATTTAGTGCTTGTAATATTTTTTAATGATTATTTTAGGGTTTTGGCTAGCCTGGACCCATGTCAGACCCTAGTGGACCCATGTCCGACCCAGCCCACACCCTTGTGAGAATTATTTTGGGGCTTAGATTTATTATTTTATTTTTAGAAGGTTAGTGGGAGAGATTTGGAGCTAGTTTGAGTGCTTTTGGAACCCGAAACACGAAACCAAGTGAGTAGGGGCGTTTTGGGAATTTGGTGACTTATGTAACCCATTTTTGGACATTGGCCGGCCCTACCTACCCTATTTTCCCGTGGAACACAGCAGCCCTCTTCCCCCCCTTTGGTTCCACTTCTTCTTCACTTCTTCTTCTTCTCCACTTTTTCTTTCTTCTTCCTTCCTTCTCCAAGTAAGTCTTCCTTCCATTTTTCTTCCTTCTTTCTTCCATTCCTTCTTCCTTATGCTAGCCCTAACCTTGCATTTTCCCTAACCTAGGTGTGAGGAGCTTAGATCTAGTATGGGAGCTAGATTTGGTGGCTTGGAGCTTGAGTGAGGTGATTTCTAGGGGTTGTGAGACTTTGGCCTTGGGATTCCAACTCCCAAGAGGTAAAACCTAACTTTCCCCTTCCTAATTATTTTTGTGTAGTGTAATTAGTTTTGTAGAACCCTCCTAGACCCTAAGCCTACCCGTAGGAGGAAGTTGGAACTAGTTTGGTTGAGTTTAGAGACTTTGACATTAAGTTTTGTGTCGAATTCGGGTGGAATCCGAATTTGGCCTAATTTTGGGTGATGCCCTAGGTTAGACGGACCTAGATAGACATTGTCGGGTGTCTTGAGGGTGAGTACGTGTCTCCGTTCGGACACGGGAAGTCGTGTCACGGAGAAACGGGCGTTTCGGGCAAAATTAGGGTTTTTCGTCGTCGCCGATTCTAAGTGCGTGCGCGTTTCTGCCACGGGCCTAAAATCGACATGGGACCGCATTTTCTAGGATCTAGACATCGTTTAGAGCGCGTGGGTAAATTTTGGGCCAATTCTGAGTTCGTTTGGTGTGCGTTTCAGGAGGTTTTCCGAACCACGCACCACGTGTTCGTCGAAATGACCGAACGACCATTTCGACTTGGTTTCCTCGTTTCGGGCTTGTGCGCGCGTTGGGTTAGTATCGGGGAGTGTGTGCTAGAGTTTTCAAGTTATATTATATATATTTTAGGGTGTTGGTGAGTGTCGGGGTCGTTGGACGTGAGTGGGGCGTGTTGTTTGTGTGTTGTTGTGTGTTGTGTTGTGTTAGTGTATATGTGTCTATATATATATATATATGTATATATTTATTTGTATGTGTCTATGTATATATATTTATATATATATGTGTGTATTTAGATCTATGTGCTTGTGTGTGTATATGTCTATGTGTATATATATATGTATGTGTAAGTGTGCTTGTGTGTGTATATGTATATATATATATATATAGGTGTAAGTGTAGATATATATTTGAGAGAGTGTGTATATATATATATATAGAGAGAGAGAGAGGTGTTGATATATATATATATAGCTATGTATATATTTATATGTGTGTGTGTGTTGATATGTGTTTGAGTATGTGTGTGTGTATTAGTGTTTGTGAGTGTGTTAGTGTGTGTGTTAGAGTAGATATATAAGTGTGTGTATATATCTGTCTAGTTGTGTATATATATATAGATATATGTATGTATATATATATATATATATAGAGTTATATATATATATATATATGTATGTATGTGTGTGCTTGTGTGTGTGTGAGAGTGAGAGGGGGGAGGCAGTGCAGCGTGCAGCGGAGGCGAGCCAGCAGCGCAGCGGGGACAGCAGCAGGCGCAGCAGCGTGCAGTGCGCTGCGCACTGCACTGCAGCAGCAGCACAGCAGCAATATGCTGCAGCAGCAGCATGCAAGAGGCACAGCAGCAGTAGCAGTCTCAGCAAAAGCAGCAGCAGCTGCACAGCGATGTCAGGGAGCAGCAGCAGCAAGGTTGAAGGCAAGCAAGAAGCTCCAGCAGTAGCAGCGGCTAGTAGCGAGGGTTATTGAGGTTTAGTTAGAAAGAGAGATATATATATCTATAGTTAGATAGATTAATAGATGGATAGATAAGTTGATAGATAGAGCGATTAATAGATAGTTAGATGTTTAGATAGATAATTAGATAGATAGATAGTTACTTAGTTAGATAAAAAGATAGTATGTTAGATAGTTACTTAGATAGATATATAGGTAAGATAGATAATTAGATATATAGATAAGTAGATGCATAGATAGATACCTGTATCTATGGATAGATAAATAGGTAGATAGATAGTTAGGCGGGTAGTAGATAGCTAGATACTTAGATATATATATCTATCTAAGATATAGATATCTATATACCTATAGTTATATATATATAGGTGTATGGGTAAGGTAAAGGGTATTAGTATATATGTGTGTGGATATCTATATATATGTATATAGATACTTAGATATATATAAATATGGTAGATATATATATTTCCTAGCCTAGATTAATAACTAGGTGTATAATTATTAGTTAGATAGCTAGTTAGAAGGGTTTGAGAGCGGTATCTCAATACCTTGAGATATCCAAGGTATTGAGTTTCGAGCGGGATATTTGAGCAATAGCCTAGGATATGTTTTGGAATAATTTTTATATATTTATGTATATATATTTACGCATGCTAGCGTAGGTTTTAGCGGGTTTAGGCGGGATGCGTGGCCTAGGAAGAGGTATCGGATACCGAGGGTATCCCGGTATCTCGATTAGGCGAGTTTGAGAGTTTAGTAGCTTAATGAGCTCGGTTTGACCTAGAATTTCAGGGGCACCCTAGTTTGACCTAGCTTTGACCATAATTGTCCTCGTTGACCGTGAAAGTCAATATTTGACCTAGTTTTGACCTAGCATTAACTTTTTGGACCTCGGGTTGACTTTTTGACCCGAATTTCACCGGTTTGACCCGTTCGACCTAGAATAGCCCTAGAAGCCTGTTTTTAATTATTTTATATCAGTTTAAATGCTTAGAACCCTGTTTAATTCTTTTTTTTGCATTAGGTCCTTGCGACACCGGTCCGGATCTCGATCCTCATCAGTTGGTCAGGACATCAGGCTAGTACCTACCTCTGATAGTTTCTATTTCATGATAGTATTTATATCACCTGTTCTAGAACTGTAATACTTGATTCTGACACATTGTTACACGAGCTCATACTAGTGGATCCCGTCATGAGATGCTATCCCCCTTACCGTGTTTAGCGGGTACTCTATCACGTGTATTTCATCATATGCTTCGGGTATTGATTCTCATGTGCTATCATGTGCTTCTTGTGCTCTCGCCTTCGTGTGCGCGAGCTATTATCATGTACGTAGCGTATTGTGGTTGGATCCAATGGTATTAGTGGGGGAGGAGAGTAGGAGTTGGTTATGTGATCAAAGTCAAACAGTATTCATGTGTATGTCGGTTATACAACTCACTCATAACGGAGTTATCGTAGTGTTTTTCATGTGCAACCTAAGCCGATCACATAACGAACTTGTGCTCAAGGCACTTAGCTAGTATTCATGTTTCTCACCTGCAGTTACTTTTCCAGTACTTGTATTGTTCTCCAGTTTACATTGCAGCTACTCATTGTGCTCCAGCATATATTTATTTCCTGTGCATCTTGTATACTTTTTTATTGCTCGTCATATACACCTTACCATGTATTTAGAGTTGCTTTCAGAGTTATGTACTTTGCTCCAGTCCTGACTGGGCATATTTTTTCCAGAGGATCCTGAGGACTACTGCCCGACGTTCTACGGGCCGGGTGTTGACGACTGTTGTGACCCCGTGATCGAGGAGGAGTGCGCCGAGGAGACGCCTATAGCACCCTAGTTAGCTAGGTGGGTTCCCTGGGTTGTTCCCAGTAGTTTATTTTGGATGATTGTACTTATTCTTTTGATGCTGTGTGGTGTTGTAGCTATTTTGGCCTTGGACTGTATATTTTTGGATATTGTCTTGCTCTCTTTGGTTTGGTTTCCTTTTTGATATCATATCGTGCTTTTATTCTTCCCCTAGATTTTGTGATTGAGAGTTCATATATATATTGCGTGGTTGCCCTCCTTTTGGAGAGGTCATGCCGGATTTTTTGTGAGATAGAGATAGATATGGTTGACCTAGAACGGACCTTTACAGTGTTCTACCGCCGATTCTGTGACGTAGGCTGGACGTACCCACGGCTCATGCCCAATTTTCGGGTGCGGGTCGTGATATTACCCCTAGTTGTAGATCACGTAATTTGTACCCCCACCTCGATACAAGTTAGATCCCTTCCCCTTGACGACTAGTAACTCTTCTATCCTTACTACTGACACTTGTTCTATAAGCACTATGACTAAGACGTAAGATGACCATGACCTAGGTAATAGAAGAGAAAACCCTAATAAGTACCAAGACCCCTTCTCGTAGACCTTAACAGGAGCTTCTACGGTATCCTTAAGACAATTGCAATAGTAGTTCAATTGTTATAAGTTAGGTAGTATGCCTCACAACATAGTATCACATAGTCTTTTGACCCATTATTGAAGTGTAACTGAATGACATTAATCGCATGCTACCAAAAGACAACAGTATTTATTCAAACAATAGAGTTTAGAGGTTCTTGCCCCTATTTGGTTGACTATCAACTTAGACAAGGAGGTTGTATGATAACTGTAGAGATTGTAGAGACTTTTATTATTGTTGCTTATTTTGTTTTGTTTTTGTGAACTTGAATTAATTTGTACCTCCTTTCATCATCATCTAGCGTACTTATATTTTTGTGCTACCTCGACTTATGCGGCTGTTACAGCCTAGTTTTGTAAGCTCATTCTTTTATCAAGCTTGTTCACGACATATGTATTATTGGACGCGTACACTAATTGTGTACTACGGTCTGATCAACCATAGTGCGCTTGGTTCGCCTTTCGCATAACTACTTTACGTGGATCGAGATATATAGTGATTAGTAGACGAATGTACTTGCCCCCTAGATATGTCTGAGCATATCGTATCCGTTATATAACTGTACTGATACGAGCATGTGAATAGGAATTACCAAAATAGGATTTCAATCCACAACTGCCTTTACAATTCCCATTGAATTCTTTAAACGCCTTGATCCCCATACTTCTAATCTATTACCTTCCCTTGAACTCCTCATTATTGTTTCCGTCTTCCCTTATTTCGGAAAGACGAAACCTCGTGCCTAGCATTAGTTGATACACAAATAATATTTGATATACCCTATAGGCCAATGACATTATTTGATAATTATTTTGTAACCCAGGGCATGTCGCATGTAATATATTTGGTGTTAAAATTTCTTGAGGATTGAGTAACATGATTAAGTAAAAATGGAGGAATAAGAATTCTTGAATATAAGAGCCTTATGTGATAGATGGGTAAATTATAAGTTAGGTAGCAGTGCATTGTCAACTCGAGAGGAATTTTTTTTAGATTGTGATCGAGTAAGATTAGATTGGGAGAGGTTCAAGCCATTTTTAATTTTGAGAATTTTAGAAGAATGACTAAGATGATGAGGATTAATGAATTTTAAAATCTTGATATTGAGGACCCAATATTTATACCTTAAGTACATGATTTAAATTTTTGAATAATGAAGGTAAAATCATCAATTTAAATTTGGAGGATAAATATAGAATTTCAGACTTGAACATTAGTGGACTGCATTTAAATTATTTTTTAATTTGATGATTTAAATTAAGAATTAAAATTTGATGGTTGGACTACCTATTTGAAATAGACGATGTGAATGGAATTTAAAAAAAATTGAAGAATATAAAAATTTATAAGTGAAAATAGGAATAATATTGGACTCGAATTACTTCTAGAGGAGATTATAATAGTTGGAGTTCGTGAGGTAAAATTTATATGCGTATTTAAATCATGAAGATGTTGTATGGATTTAATTTAAATTTGGGTGTGGATAATTTGAAAAAGTGAGAAGAGATAACCATAGGTTGAATTTTGATTGGAACAGTGGTCATCTTAACCTTGAAGTGATTGCGATGGATATGATTAGGATTTTAATTATCGCAAACAGATTACGATTGACTTGCCTTATGTACGTAAAGGATTAATAAATTATGCCTTATTTTAATTTTGAGGACGAGATTGTTTTAAGTTGGCTGGATTGTGTAACCCTCTCACCCAAGAATTAGACCTACTTGGCTTAGATAGTGAGACTGAGGCTAGCTCGAATCTACTTAGAAATAGAACACGGTATTTGTTTTTTTTGTTTTACAACATGGTATCACTTAGCACACCTTACCATTGCTTCGATAATTGGAGCACTTCACTAGTCACTGCCTTCATACAAATTCCACACCCTTATCCTAGACGTGCCCATCATCCAATTCCCATCTTTGTGCAACGTTTCAATGGTTGGGCACTTTTATGCAAAAAGAGCATTTAGATGTCCACACCATTGACATGACACATGAAGAAACCTATTTTTTGCTCATGTGGATTTTTTTCATAATTTTCAGAATGTGCAAGTGCAACATCGCACACTCCTTTAAACCTAGCCTTGTATTTTAAACAATACAAATCTTATACCATCCTTGACTTCTACCGTGGCTTAATTTTAATTTCGAGGACAAAATTTTTATAAGTTGGGTAGAATATAAAATCTCTATTCCTAAAAATCGTATATACCCCTTTTAATTATTAATTATTAATTTAATTGTAGTAATTAGTAGCTAATTAGGAGAAATAAATTTTTAATAATTTTTTATTTTAGATGTTGGGGCACTTAGAGGATTTATGGGACCATTAGAAATTTTTTGAAATTTATTTCATGTAGGAGACCACTTGGGCAGTTGCTAGCTTAATAGTGTGCATTAATATAATCTAGAATTTTTCTATGAGTATATATATATATATATATATATATATGTATATTTAATTGAAAAAGTATTATAGAAAAGAAAAGAAAATAAAATAAAATAAAATATATATATATTATTAATAACTATTCCTTACTATACTACAACCAACCATTCCCTATTAGCTTTGTGAACGCCCCCTTTTACTCCACAGCAGCACCCGTCCTTAGTATTAATTACACACCACCGCCCCCTTAGTAATTGAATATGCAACCACTACAACTCAGACCCACGCGGCTAATAAACAATCCGACTCCTCTCTCTTCCTTTCATATATATATATATATATATATATATATATATATATATATATATATATATATATATATATATATATATATATATATATATTCTATTCATCTAAAATCCTAAACCTAATCATCCAGACTCTCCCTCTTCCCATCTAGACCTAGGGAGCGCCGCCACCGCAGCCGGAGAACCCCGCCAGGCCGTCCAAACAAATCCTGACGACCGCGACCCCGCGCACTGCAGATTCCCACAGCGAGGTACCTGTGTTCAGGAGTTGTTTTCCGTCGACTCGCTCAACCAAACGTCGTCCCGTCTTCACCGGTATGCTCATCCCTTAACCCTCTTCCATATCTATGTGTTAGTAGACCTCGAACAACGTGCAACCATAGGCAAAAATAGCGCCAAAGTCGGCAGAAATAGACCGAATTCTGGGATCATTAAAAACTGCGGTGACCATCCATGCTTCCGAATTCGTATCTTCCACCACAGAGATCCGAATTCGATGATTCTTTTTGGTATGCGTAGACCACTTGACCTAGTTTAAATTCTGTTAAATAACCCTAGATTATTAACTGTTGTAGATAGAATTAAATTCGTTGGAAAACCCCGCAAACCCACTATTCTCAGATTTCCAAAAGTTATGAAATAGAGCCCGCCCCGCCAAACGGAACTGCCCCACCGTGTACCAAGTGTACCAAACGGTGCGTGCAGTATAACCAGACACATGAGAGTTCGGAGAAACTGATTCGGACGCGTGTGCGCACCAGAATCAGCCCGTATCCGCGGATACACCCCGTGTCGCAACTTTTGCGAAAGTCGCACGCATTTTGTGCACGCTCGTCAGATTATGACAAAACTTGCACCACTGGACTCGTGATAATGCGCTGGTCCTGTGACCCAAGTTTTACGCAATTCTAAGACAGTTGACCAAGTCACCAATTGGCGGACCCCACAGTTGACTTTTTGGACAAAATTGTGTTCAGCCCATCGGAATCCACATTTGGACATACCGTTGGGTTCGTATTGACATCTAGAGTTTGTTAGGCCTATAACTTATCCCATTTAGAGACTGTTACCCTTGGCATATTTTTTGGTGCAAAGTGGGCCACACGTGGACCCCACTTTTAGCCGAAATTATCGTTTTGCCCCTGTGTCCAAATTGGACGAAAGGGAAGTACTTTCTAGCTATTTTGCTTATTCTGGGAATGTTGGTGATATCTATTTCAGTATCCGGAGATATTTGTTCTGAGGTCATAGCTTCTGGTCCTGTGTGTTGGACATCTGGACGTTACATTTTACATCTTCTTGCCAGGCAAGTATACCTTGCCATTGTACTGTTATTCATATTCCATATGTTACATGCTTCTTTATTTTCTTTCTTTAGTTCATATATTTTAACTGTTATATAAAATACGCGCGACGGTGTCGTCGCGGTATATTTTTATTTATGTATTTGCATTGACCTTGATTATGAGACTACCCCATTATCATGTAGCATCATTAGGTTCATTGGCCGTGACACAGTTGTTACACGAGTTGTGAGTCTCATATACATCACGGACTGGCGTTCAGGGTTTGGCCTCCTGTACGTGTGGGCCGTGCTTTAGGAATAACTGCTGTTAGAAACTTTGCATGCTAGTAGACTTAGCAGTTATTAGAGGTCTATGTTGTAGTACGGTGGTCCCATCCTTGTCTTTGTTTGGTCGCAGGATTGGGCTAGGGTACTAATAATAGGCTGTGAACCAAATTGTGTCATGGATGTGACATGCTTAGAGCATGGGGTGGGGAGAACAACAAGTACCGCATTTGAGCTCCTTTGCACTTTTCTCATGTGCGCCCGGATTCTTCGCCGGAGATACGGGTGGTGATGACTCTTATATATTATGTACTATCAGGCGGGCCTCCGCCGTTAAAAAGACGACGTATCTTTTAGGCCCCTGGATCTCCAAAAGAGAACCATGCCAAATCCTAGTTTTCAGTCGGATAGCTCACTTGTTGGAAAAGTTGTTCTTAACTGCAGTTACTTAGACGGTTAGGCGACCCCATTGGATATTTATTTCAGTACTTTATTGGCATACTTTTATGTATCTTGTTATGTCCCTCTGAGGACCTGGCCCTTCCAGGTGTATCTGTTCTTGAGTATTCGCAGGAGCGCAGATTCGGATGGTTACACATATTTCGAGGATGTCTTCTCTTCTAGCCCGTGATTGATAGCTGGTATTCTTATATTATGGTTGTTTTGGTGTACTTATATTGTATTTGCTCTTATATTCGAGTTGGTAGTGGATTTGTTTCCACCCAACTATCATCCTTAGATACTTCTTATTGAGATCTAGTTTCATAGATATTGGTTATTTATTTCTATATGATTTTGGTGGATGAGATTTAGATTATACCCTGTGACTTGTGATAGATTTATACCACTTGTAGATTTGATATTCATATTACAGCGTACGTATGGGTTTTGGCTTCCATATATTGGAGTTGCCATATCCATGCGGCTGGTATGCTTACGTGTCCTAGTCCTACGTATTTTTGGGACTAGGACGTGACAAATCCGGGAGCCAATAGTCTACCGTGATTGCATCCTCCGTGCCATCAAAATATCTTGGGTTCAGTCTGCAAAATCTAACAGATGCCCCCTAATCTGTTTCGGCCTCGTTCTAGGGCCGTCTGCAACCCTTGGTTCAACCGGACATTTTGTTCCTGCTGTTGGAGCTGTTGTTGTTATTGTTGTTGTTGTTGTTGTTGTTGTACCACCATCTGTGTTATTGGGCAGCCAATAATCCACGGATAATCTCTAGCAAAGTTGGGGTATCCAGTACTGCTGGTACTGCGGGAGGTACGGGAACACCTGGAGCCTGCTGCTCTGTCCCATTCATCGTGCGTTCAACTTGGATCCTTATCTGGGGTTCTACATAATTTTGTTCTACTAGCAACTCTGCCTTTCTTGTTGCGACAGCATCGGGGGAAGGAGAAGCCCTAAAGAAGAGCACAAGAAATAATAAGCATAGGACGAGAAGGAACAAGGAAATAATCAATCTGGAAGAATTCAAGCTGAGTATCGAAGTGGACGAATTCAAAATTTTAAGAAGGATCATATTTGATTGAGACTCCTATGACCATGACACCCCATAAGTATGAAGAACAGACCTGTATGGGCCACCAACGCCCCAGTACCGGAATATGAAGACGGACATGGCTAGCTACCCCATACTAGATTCTATACGTCGTACGACGATCACGTCTATATAATACATGGGGGTGCATGCTATAATCAAGTCTCCTATGGTCAAGAACTTATATGTCTCAATCACTCAAACAAGAAACAATAAGCATAAAGCATATATGATAAGCAATAAGACGTCCCAAACGCTTTTTCAATATGTTCTGGAATCGAGCTGTGCAAAATAAGAAGCTAAAAGAGTAACATAAGTAGATGACAGTGATCAGCTGCAGTCTGATTTAATACAATTATGTAAGGATTACTAATGTCTAAACTAGCGCGCTAACAGGTATCGTTGACTAAATGGCAAAAAGAAGTAAATGTGCAAGACGAGCAGGGAAGAAGAAAACCAACTCGCTATCTCCTGCGACCATAGTCCTGGTGCGTGTTATGAGTTTGTTAAAAAATATTGGATCCTCAGGTGCTGGCTCAAAACCTGGCCATGCAAAACCAGTGGAGTTAGACCCCAAATAGCAAGTACCACAAAAAAGCATAAAATAGAGAAATAAAAATCCAAAGAAAATATATAATAATACATAGGTTCAGTGTCGTAACTTAGGTCCATGGCATATCCTAGCGCTAAGGTGCAACCCTATAACCAAACAAGGATAGGGATTGAACCATCAGACTATTACAGTATACTTCCCTAGGCTACTAGCTAAATAAATACAATCACAACCAATTCTATTTCTTCCTAAATCGGCCAATCGTTTATATGGATTGCTATTTTATGGAGTCTGAGGTTATCTCAAAATAATGCATAATAAGTATCCTCAGATCATGCCAGTGCCGAACATGAGCTAACTGAACCAATATAATAAAACAGGCACTTGTAGGGTGAACCAGTCTCCCGTAGGGCCACTACGCTAAAAATACGGTATTAGTGGTTCTAGTATTCCTATATTGAAACAATGGCTCAGCATAATAATAATAGTCAGATACTGCACTCACAAAGGCAGATAATATACAGTATCTGTGGTGGCCAGCCCACAGTGCACTTATAATGAATCTCTGTGGGAAGGTTCGTTGGCATGATCTCGGGATACCGTTTCCTCCAAATGTTACTACCACTTTTAGTTACCTAATAAGCCCTAAGTTGTTCTTGAAATCTTATGGCATGGTCACATGAGAATTTTCCTTAAGATGTCGTATAATGTACGGGTACGCTAGATACGAATCCAGGGAAGTTAAATCTGGATTCACTCGAGTGTTTATGCAACATTCATACAATCAATAACCTAGCCACGCTTTGGTAGTTTGACTCGCTTATTATGCCCGGGCTGGAGAAACAATATAAATACATATAATATCATGCATTCAGGAATTTAGAGGCATTCTCGATGCACAATCCAAATATAATCACTTAATACGTGACAGGATGTGTTACTCCTCGGCGCACATAAAACTATGAATAATAATCAGGCAATAGTGATATCAACACGGATATAGTATTCGAGTATAATTACCAATTACACATTGGGTCACATGAATCAAGAAGACATTCAGTCAAAACAAGCAAGGCCGCATGAGTCTCTAGGCCGCATGGAAAAATCAGGTTGCATGGAAAGTCATGCTGCATTAAGTCATGCCGTATGAACCACGTGGTCGCATGCTCAGGGTTAAGGTCTACTCTTGGAGACATGTGTTGAAGTGGCAGGTAATAAATAAAGTGTTAGTGAGGTGACATAAAGTGACTGAGGTGACTGAGGTGACAAACCATAAAGTGTGTCGGGAAGAAAAGACAAAACTATAGAAAATAAGTGCCAATGGTTCAGAGCCATGCATCCCAAAAATAGGGGCCGCATGTTCTCCTAGCCGCATAAGTGTCGGTGCAGAATGGGGTTCAATGCCGCATGAAGTTCTCTGCCGCATGGAGTTCTTTAGAACTTAGCAAAAATTTTATTCATTTAGTGAGTAAAAGCACAAGGTGTTCAAGGATACTGTACAAATTAGCAGTCATACGTCCTACAAGATGGACGCATGTTGTCAGTATGTGGCAAGAGTTTAGGCCGCATAACCCTCTCAGGCCGCATGGCACTCTCAGCCGTATAGCTCGCTGGCCGCATGAAAACTTTGTCTTCTCCAACAGCAGGTTCAGCCATGGCAGAAAAGCTCCAAAAATTTAAATCTTGTTTTGTTCGTAAAATCTTTATTTTAAGTCCAAATCGGGTGAACCAAAAGCCAAAATACTTTAAATTGAGAGATCTATCATGTAGCAAAAATTGGTTTTCAAAGACACAAGTTTAATAGATGAAAACAAAAAAAAATCATAAAACCCATAAAATCCAAAAAACTCCAAGTTTAGAAATGTAGATCTATACTAATACATCCATCAAAACAGAAAACTCCAAGAGTTAAAAGTGCTTAGAAACACATCATAAACATAATAGAACAATAATATGGAGGGTTTCTCCATTTCTCATGCAAGGTGTACTTGTCTATGAAATGGGGAGAGAGCTAAAGAAAGAGGAAGAAATGAAGAAGTGAGGAGAGAGTGAGAGAAAATGTTGGGTTATATATGGTAGGGATTGAGGGTTGAACCAAAGGTTCTCATGACTTAAAACAACCCACAAAATAAATAATGAACCAGGTTAAACCAAAGGATGGGTCTAGTCTCCATGTAACCATGCTAAAAATAAAATTACGTTCCAAATACGTATATCGGGAACATGGAGTGATAATATCAGTGAAGTTAAGGGGGGAGCTCGAGTATTACGAACCATACAACAGTAGTCGAAGTAGACAGTGGGTGCCCAAGGGAAGTTAGGTCGAGGGTTTATTGTCCATGTGAGGGTTGTATGAGGAGGATAATGCACTTGCCTATGCACTATCAGGTAGCAGACAGAACAGTAGCAGCAAGTTGAATGAGAGGATACACTGATGTGGTATCAATATCCACTGAGGTATATCATAAGGGGGGAAAGTTGAGGTCTTAGTTAGTTAGTGTACACTAGAGTTGGTAAGTAATATGCGAGATAAGTTGGTATATATTAGGTATTAGTTAGCAAGGTATTGATAGGTAATATAGACTAGTTGTGAAGTATTGGTGAGAGGTAGGATTTAAGCTATGGATAAGTATCATATGTACATGCACTGTTATAAAGTATATTAAGATACTATATATAGTAGCATATATAAGTTATAGTGTGTATATAAATACATAGAGTATCATAGTACCTAGTATATAGTTGATACTTAGTGTTATTAGCTAATGTAGCTAAATTAGGCTAGTGTTAGCTAGTTAGTAAACAATATGGACTAATTAACTTAGTATGGACCTAGTTTGCTAGAGTGACCTAGAAATGGCCTAGAAAATTATTTTAGTGCATTTTAACTCATTTCTCATTTATTACACCCAAGTAACATAATATTCATATATAGATTGTGTGACACCAGCTCGGATACCTAGTCATACTTGTTGCTATGGACCACAGGCGAGTACATTCTCTTATAGTTTTCTTATTTGATAGCCTCTATATTTTATTTATTTAGTATTGAGATATTTAATTTCTGACACGATGGTTTCATGAATTGGTATACGTAGATCTTGGTCATAAGATATTATTGTCGTGATGACTCATTGATCACCATGTCGTGCTTCATGATTACTCAGTGATTACTGTGATATCTTAGTGATTATATAGACCATGATCATAGTGCATGATATTATCGATCGTGCAGTATGGTATACGTGTTATAACGTATCGTAATTTAGATTCGTGTACTAGTTGGGGGTTGGAGAAGTATTAGTGGATATGTAATCATACCATTTAGCTCAAGATTTAGTGTAGCCCATGATAGTTAGAAGATCGTGCAACTCACGTGTGTTCACGCTACCTCACCTTTTATATATAGCCCGTGTTAGGCCCAAGCCGATCACATTGTCTTACTAATATTTTAAGGCACATTTATTATTATTGTTTCCTTTATTCTAGTTTCTTATATTGTTATTCCTCACCATATTGTTCTTAGTTTCTTGTTATTATTTACAATAATGCTCTTTCTCGTGATATATGCTAGTTCAGTTACTTCCATCATTTATTTTTATTGCTATTATTGTTTCATATTTTCTATCAATTATCGAAACTGCTATTGGGTTGTACTTTGTTCCAATCCTGACTGGATATATTTTTCAGATCATTCATTAGAGGACTAGTGTCCTACATACTACGGACCACAGGATAGCGAGCCAGTTAAGGTAGAACTAGTAGATCCTATTAAGTTAGTACCAGCAGTCGATGAGTCATAGCTAGCTCATTCATGATATTGTATATTTCAGTTAGACACTTTGGCATTATATTATTATTTGAGATCTTGTGTTGATATTTGACTTAAACTTGTGATGTATTTGGCTCTTTATTTATTTCCTTCAATTCTATATCATGTCATATCTTCCTCTAGTTTATTATTATGATTGAGTATTGTTTACTATTATTATATTATCATACTGTCCTCCATTTGGGAGTAGAGATATCTCGACATGTACATTATATATATTATATGAGATATTTAGATAGTATTGTTGACCTAGACATTATTCTACCGCCGATGCTATGGCGTAGGCTGGACGTACCTACGAACTCGTGCCCCTATATTGGGTGTGGATCGTGACAATGGGTACCCAGAGGGAGCGCCATTACACTAGTTCCCTATTAAAGACAACCCCATACATTAAACTCTGTCCTTATTACATTCACACTAGTTGCTAGAGTACCCTAGATTGTTATACTTCTACAGTATTTTGGCATGTATTTTTTTGTATTTTGTTACTTCTCTCTGAGGACATGGTTTACTTTCATGTTTAGACGAGCAGGAGTACGACCAAACGTACGAACCAGGTCCTGACGCTGTATTCGAGAGTGAGGAGGTGTATCCAGGAGACCACATCTGATCTGGGTATGATGCATTCTTAGTTGTAGACTTATACTTAGAGTTGTCTCTATTCATCTATCTTCCTATCAGCACTTATTTGGAAATATTTGAGTAATGGATTTGTCTCCACCAACTATATTTTTATTATGGATCTGTATGACTTATTTTGGACTACTTGACTCTCATATTCAGTCTTGATTTATTTGTTTTCTGTGGATGAGATTTAGTGACCTATGACCATGATTTTTATTAGGTACAACGAAATATGTACTTGAGGATTCCATTAAATTAGAAAAATCCTTGGTTGCATATTGGCTGGCTATTGTCACGTAGCTTAGTTCCTTTATTATGGGGCTAGGATATGACATAGTTTTTATGGTGGCCCATGCAGGTCCAAAATTAAATCGTCTTGGTTATGTTATTGTGCCAAGCTAGCTTGTAGTAGGATTAGATATAGAATCTCATTCACACTCTTGATTTTGCTCTTGATTCCACACTTATTCCAAATTTACGCTTTGACTTTGCATCTCGTTTGATTCTCTCCCTACCTGATAATATCCTTAATCTTTTGACCAGGGTGATGAATCTCTGTAGTGGTCTAGTTTTACAGTCGGGAGATGCTCTATGAGGCCCCAAAGCATTTGGGGAGCAGACTTGAGGGTTAGCACTGATGCTTACACCTTCTCTATATCCCCAACAGGGGCAGACATCTCAACAGCCCGAGGGTATGCAAGAGAACCACCATCATCCACAGTCATAGTAGGGAGGCCAGCAGCCCCAGGGGCAATGAAAGGAACATTTGTCTCCACCACCACCATTTCTGCCCCAAGGCTTGTACTCGTTCCCTCCTCAGCCACAATATGGTTAGCAAGCACCGCCGTAGGATAACCATGTATTCATACCAGTTCTTTAAGGGCATGCTACAGGCCAGTGGCAGCAGAACGAGCTCATGAGGAAGAGTATTGAGTCTGGGCGACCATGCACTATTGACAAATTTAGAGCGATGCACCCTTCACCATTCAAGGGAACCGAGGATCCCTTCGAGGTGAACGAGTGGCTTGTCAACACGGAGCCAATGTTGGAAGCCACAGAGCTACCTAGAGAGAAGTGGGTTACCACTATCTATTTACAGCTTAAGGACTTGGCCCATCAAAGGTGGAAGGCCGGAGGAGGAGCACTTTGAGATGACCCCAACATGTAGGGACTTCCATAGGATGTTCCAGGAGCAGTTCTTTCTGGCTTCTGTCAGATTTGAGCTTCAGGAGAAGTTTAATCACCTCCGTCAGGGCAATATGACGGTGAGTGAGTATGATGAAGAGTTTAGCAGGCTGAGCCGGTTTGCCCCTATACTAGTCGAGGATGAGTCAGAGAAGGCTCGAAGGTTCCATAAGGACCTCAACTATTTGCTTTGCCAGTTTTCAAGCAATGTGGCCTACACGACCAAAGAAGATGTCCTGAAGTTCGCAAAGGTTCAGAAGGTTATTCGAATTAAGAGGGCGTAAGAGAGGCATGTTGGCGCTTTATCCCAACTCAGTGATCAACACCTAGCGGACTGATTAGGCGACCATTAATCCAACATCATCAGCAACAACGAGCAGCTCCTTATTCTAGCCAGAGGCCTACTTGTCACTTATGTGGCAAGACATGCCACATCCAGAGGGACTACAGGAAGCGATTAGGGAATTAATGGTTTATAGGTCCAGCCAACATTGTACCCAGGAGTGTAGTAGATTTTAAACTTTATTACAGCATCAGGGACCACCACCTCCCCCAAAACAACAAATACCGAGGCTAGTGGCACCAGGAGAACCGCGTCCTCCAGTTCAGAGTGGATATTAAAGAGGACCACCCTTGGCTTCATATACATCTCAGTTTAACAGGGTTAGGCAGTAGATGGGAGAACAGAGGATGGTTTGGACTTATGTTATGGTAGTTGAGGAGCCAGACCTTGAGGGAGAAGTCATCGCAGGTACCATATTAGTAGCTTCATTTCCTGTACATGCTTTACTTGATTCTGGAGCTATGCATTCATTTTTGTCTACTAGCTTAGTAGCCATACATAGAGTAGCATCACAGGCTTTAGTTAAGGTTGTCAGGATACTCACTAGAGATGGTATAGAGCCTTTCAGTGACACATGTCAGGGATCTTCAGTAGTAGTATGCGGTAGAGAGATGATGGCACAATTTTTGGTATTTGATATGCCAAAATTTGATGTTGTCCTTGGGATGGACTGGTTGAGCCCCAGGACAGCTGAAGTTCGAGTTCATTAGAGGACACAATGAAAGAGATTACCAACCTATTATTCTGATCTAGATGGTGATGGAGGGCATATCTTACCCTTCAATCGTAGATGAGTTTCGAGATGTATTTCCGACGGATCTGCTAGGACTACTGCCTGATAGAGATAGAGTTTACTATAGATCTGATTCAGGGATTCAAATCAGTATCTTCACATATGTACTGACAAACACCGAAAGAGCAGAAAGAACTGAAGACCCAAATAGATAAGTTATTTGGATAAGGGTATCATTAGATCTAGTGTTTCTCCATACGGAGCACCAGTTATGTTTGTGCCAAAGAAGGATGGAACGGTATGCATGTGCATCGACTATAAAGAGTTGGATGCAGTAACAGTGAAGAACAAGTACCCTCTTCTGATTTGGTTGATCGGTTGAGTGGTGTATGAGTTTTCTCGAAGATTGATCTCAGGTCCGGCTACCATCAGATTAAGGTACGGAAAGAGGATATTCAGAAGACAGCTTTTCGAACTAGATACGGATACTATGAGTTCTTAGTGATGTTATTTGATTTAACCAATATACTAGCAGTGTTCATGAACCTGATGAACAAGGTATTCCATCAGTACTTTGACAAGTTCTTGGTAGTTTTTATCGATGACATCTTGGTGTATTCCAAGAGCTACGAGGAGCATGAAGAGCATCTTAGGTTTATGTTGGAGACATTACGGAAGGAGAGATTAGATGCCAATCTCAGCAAGTATGAGTTCTACCTAGACAAAGTATCTTTTCTTCATCATATTATTACCGGTGATGGATTATTAGTTGACCCCGAGTAGATCGTCGCGGTAGAGTCGTGGCCCACTCTTACGTCAGCTACAGAGGTTAGGAGTTTCCTCGGACTTGTCGGTTACTATCAAAGATTTATAGAAAACTTCTTCAGGATTCCAGAGCCTATGATAGACGCATAAGGATCAAGAATTTTTTGAATGGAGTTATGTTAGACAGCGTTTGATGAACTAAAGAAGCGTCTAACGATGACACTGATCTTGACTCTTCCATCAGGATCTAGAGGATTTGTGGTTTATAGCGAAGCATTTGGGAGTGGATTAGGATATGTTCTAATACATCATGGCAAGGTTGTTGCATACGCATCGAGGGAGTTGAGGACTCATGAGAAGAATTACCCGATGCACGATCTTGAGCTAGCTTCAGTAATTTTTGTACTAAAGCTATGGAGGCACTACCTTTATGGAGTGCGGGTAAAGATTTATACTAATTATAAGATTCTGAAGTATATTATCACTCAGAAGGAGCTAAACATGAGGCAGAGATATTAGATTGATGACAAACATCGATATCGAGATACAGTAGAAGATGCCTTGAGTAGGAGACCTATGCATACTTCTTGACGAATCATTGCCGTATATTAGAGGATTTTTAGGAGCTTAGGTTGTGGTTATATTGCCGGGCATGGATAGGCAGTTAGCCAACCTTTAGGTTCGTTCATCGTTGGTAGAGAGTAGCAAGGCAGCTTTTCTTACATATACCATATTTCAGAGACTTCGAGAGAGGATTGAGGCCGGCATGAAGTGGACTACGAATTTATGAGGACGAGACATTGAGTTATGGAGATCATATATACATTTCGATTGGAGGGTTGCATCAGGAGTTGATGATCGAGGTGCACAACTCAGTGTATTCTATTCATCCCAGCGGTACAAAAATGTATCAAGATCTGAGGAAGCACTGTTGGTGGTACGAGATGAAGAGGTAGATTGCTAGATTTGTGGTATGATATTTCGTCTGTCAGTAGGTCAAGGCCGAACATCAAAGGACAGTGAGACTTTTACAGCCACTTCCTATCCCTTAGTGGAAGTGGAAACACATCAATATGGACTTCGTCACTTATTTCCGAAGGAGCCCCAATAGAAAGGACGTAGTTTGGTTTATCGTGGACTGACTCATCAAGTGGGCACATTTTTTGCCCTTCAGGGTTGGACAATCTACGGAGGCTTTGGCTGATTTGTACATGAGATAGATTGTATGATTGCATGGAGTGCCAGTCAGTATTGTGTCTGTCACTACCACATTCCGAGAATAGGAGTATTTTCATCTTTTTATTTATTTAATTTAATGTGTTAATATATTACATGATATTTATATATTATATATAGTGTTCCTTAAATGCATGAGTTAGTGGACTGGACCTAGAAACCCCTAAATAAGCCCCTGACCAAAATATAGGACTATGGACTTTAATTAGCATTTTGGGATTAAATATTAAGGATTATAATTTATTGTTGTGATTTTATTTGATTGTTGTACCTTACCGTTGCTTCGATATTGGGAGCGCTACACTAGCTTTTGTCTTCCAACAAATTTTATGCCCTTATCCTAGACATGCCAGCCTTCCATCCTGACTTTTGTATAACTTATAAATATGCCCTTTTGTGCTTCATGTTAGTCACACAATATTTATCGCAGATATTTACTTTTATTTCTAAAATAAATCCAACTTTGCATCGTTGTGTGTTCCAATCAAAATTGGAGACACAATCTTGAACCGTTTTGTGCAACCCAAATTATGGCAATATTCTATTCTGAGTTTTCTATGTCCATGATATTTGTGTCCCACCAAATTTTAGCCCTATATATTTTTAATTTATTTTAGAACACCATTTATATTAATTTTAATTAAATTGGTGTAAGGACCCAACTTAACCCAAAACTAGATCCAACACCAAGCCAAATCCCCATTCACACCCTCAAGATTCATACTAAACACCACACACCCTTTTTCAACCACTATATCATACCAAACATGGTATTTTCCCTCACTTAAACCAAATTCCCACTTTTGTGCAATTTTCCAATTATTGGGGACTTTTATGCAAAAGTGCATTGAGGTGTCCACATCCCATTGGACCCAACACATGAAGAGGCATCTCTTCTCTTCATTGACCAGTCACATGCGATTTTTCCTATAATTTGGAGTGTGCAACACTCAACATTTTCCCCCTCACCAATCTTAGCCATCCATCCAAACAACCCAATCCTAGCCCTTCAAATTCCTACATGTAGAAAGCAAACCCGACATCCCTAGGCGCACTTGGGCGGCCCAACTTCCTAGGTCAACATCAAACCCTATTTTCTCCCCATATATATATATATATATATATATATATATATATATATATATATATATATACTTTTTCCTATTATTTATATCACCATCAAAACATTCAAAAACCCTAGCCGACTTCAACCTCATCATCTCCCTCACCGCCGGACCCCCTCAACGCTGAACCGCCGGACCCCGATCCCTCGCCAGAGCAATCCTTCGACCCCTGTCACCCCAACCGCCTAAGCACCCCCGGAGCACCACCCCATCACTTATTTCCTAGATCGAACTCCACCAACGCCACCACCAACATCACCGTCTCCATCATCCACCCGACCGCCATCACCGCCGAGCCCGCTGAACCGCCACCGACTTCCCACGGACCCGCGGTCACCTCCCTCGACCGACTCATCACCCCATCAGCCACCGTCGTGCAGCGGACGACCCCGACGACTAGCCCAGTTTCGCCATCTCCAGACTCAACCATGCCCAGCCCGCGGCCATTGACGCATCATTATCTCCCTGCCATCAAAGCAGTCTCCCTACGATGTCACACCGAACGACCTGCGACCGAGCACGCTGAGACCGCCACCAGCGTCGACCTCACCTGAACTCCACCGCCGCCATCACGTCTCAAAGCCGGACTCTTCGACCCACAGCAACGACTACACCCCGCCGATCAGTCCCCTCACCGCCGTGACAGTACCACCTCCTCGACGACATAGCAGCACCAACGACCTCCCTCGACGTATACTACACCCTCGACCTCGTGCACGTGTACGCTAACACGCAGGTTCAACCTTGCCTCCCTTTTATGTTGTGTATGTGCATATGTGAATAGTGTTACGGATTAGCATATTGTTTGATGATGGTTTAGTTGGTTAATTTCAAGACCTTGTGTTGGTGAACCTAGTAACCAGTTGCGTGTGCGTACGAGTGTGTATAATAACTAATTGGTATATATATATTGTGTGGAAATTGATTGCTAGTACTAGGTATGACACTACCAGAGATCTTAGAGGAGTCCATTCCGTTAGAGGAGACACTACCTGCAGCTATTTAGACAGTTATTATTTTATGCAATTGAGTTTATGTTGAGACTTATATTGAGACTTATGTTGAGTTTATTTTGAGACTTATTGAGACTATTTATGTTGGACAGCTAGACTGTAGTTTATCTCTATTTGAGTCATTGTGCTTGACTTATGTCAGTACTTCTTATCTTTTATCGTGTCATTTATTTCTTATAGTTATTGTGATTGAGTATACATTATGAGTTATTGAGAAATATTTATTTTATTGTCCACCTTATGGAGTTGATATCATTGACAGGTTGTGAGTTATGTTTAGTATTATTGAGACCTAGACAGCGTTCTACCGCCGATGCTGTGGCGTAGGCTTGACGTACCCATGACTCATACCCAAATTCTGGGTGCGGGTCATGACACATTTTTAGTGGTAGCCCATGCAGCTCCTATCTTCTGTCTAGATTTGCGTTTAGAGCGATATCATAGTAGTGCTCACTTAGAGTGTTGCTACAAGCCTGCGATAGGATATAGGACATAGGATTAGGATGCGAGTATGCTCAATCACAACTAGAAAATTTCTGATCTTTATAATGCTATTCTGGATAATTGCCTCCCTTAGAATATTACTGTCCTTTCTTGATGATATCGTATCTACTACCTTAATTGATTCTCTTCGGTCTGTCTTCAAGATGCCGCCGAAGACTAGGTCTTTGAGAATGGGAGCAGCAGCTTCAGAGAGGTCTGCCATATCTCGACCTGAAGAATAGACATCTGGAGTTCCTTCTATATCTCCTGTTGATGTGGGAGTATCTATAACTTTTAGGGTTTTTCCTCCTCTACCTGTTCCGAGGGTTGCCCCAACTGTGACAGAGAATCTTCCACCACCACCGACTCTATCTCTCGGAGGTATGCCCGTTGACGGGGCACAGATGCTCACACTGATCCAAGGCATATTGGATGCCTAGAGAGTGACGGCAGAAGCTCAAAGTATTCAAGAAGAGGCTCAGAGGGTGCAAGCAGAAGCACACCAGGAATAGACAGAGCTGATGAGAGAGAACATGGAGAATTCTCATCAGGTGGCTCTTTAGGCTGTAGAGAGAGTAGCACAACACCAGCAGCATCCTGGCCAGCAGCACTAGAGGACGGGTACTATAGTGGACTTCAAGAGGATGATGCCTCGAGAGTTCAAAGATACCGAGGGAATACTCTACGCTGACAAATGGCTAGAGGATATAGAGAGGAACTTACGCTTGGCACAAATTCTGGAGATACTTCAGATCGAGGCCGCTGGCAGTCAGATGTTTGATATCGCACTGATATGGTATCCTACAGAGACGAGACTCGCTGTTGGAGGACTTACTTGGGAGGACTTCAAGGAGCTCTTCAAGGAGAAGTTCTTCCCCTGACGTAGCCCTAGGAGCATTGGAGAGTCAGTTCCATGACTTGGTCCAAGAAAGCATGTCAGTCGACGAATACGCCGCAGAGTTTTGTCGTTTGAGTCGTTTCGTGCCATCGATGATTCGAGACCCAGGAGACAGAGCCCAAAAATTCAGAAAGGGGTTGACTAGGGAGATCAAGTCTCGTACTTCGGGACGTCACACTGCTACATATGAGGGTATTCTGATGGATGCCCAGATTGCTGAAGATGACTTGGACCTCAGGCCCAAGAGAGGATGCGACACTTCTAGAGAAAAAAGTGGTAGTATAGGACTGGCCAAGCGCCCACACTTTCAGCAGCAACAGAGGCTGTACCAGCAGCAGCATCAGCAGCACCAGACACCAGTTCGAGGATATACCCAGCAGCAGCAGCCACAGAGGCAGACTGAGCCCGTTGTCCAGTGTGCGTATTACGGGAAGATAGGACACACTAGGGAAATCGGCATGAAGATGTTGGGTACATGCTTGTCCTGTGGATCGTTAGCACATCAGCTGAGGGACTGTCCATCTATTCAGACTTGTCAGGGTGGAGCAGCCGCTCAGAGAGCACCAGCAAGAGTACCTACTATACCAGGAGGCCAACAGAGGGGACCTCCACTTTCACCACAGCAGCAGAGGTTTGCTCAGCACCAACAGCAGCAGAGAGGTGCACCCCAGGGACGAGCATATGCCATGACGATTGAGGAGGCCGAGCCAGCTGGAGACGTGATTTCAGGTTCAGTTTCTCTCGATTCTAATCCAGCACTTGCTTTATTTGATTCTGTGCTTCCCATTATTTTGTATATGTATCTTATGCTCTTAAGCATCGTTTAGAGACAGAACCATTAGATAGGACTTGCAAGATCATGACTGGAGGAGGCATTATCCTATTCCGCGATTATTGCAAGGATCGGAGAGTATCATTGGAAGGCCGAGAGTTAAGCATGAGTTTACTCGTCATACCACTTTCGGGATACGATATTATACTCGGAATGGGCTGATTGAGTAAATACCATGCTACTATAGATTGTCAATGAGGCAGAGTAATATTTTGACCACCAGGAGAGCCAGAGTTTGAGGTCGCCAGAGGAGCAGCAAAGCAGAGCAGAGGCACTTTTTAAGGAGCAAGAAAGGAAGAAGAGGAGTTGCCATATCCTCTGATAGCGGAGTTCCTAGATGTATTTCCAAAGGAGTTACCAGGCTTGCCGCCAGACAGGGATGTTGAATTCTCTATAGACTTGGTACCAGGAGCGGAGCCTATTTTACAACATATCTATAGAATCAATAACAGCGAGCTAGCAGAACTGAAGAAGTAAGTTGAGGAGCTGCAGGACAAAGGCTTTATTAGATCCAGTTCTTCACCATGGGGAGCTCCGGTATTGTTCGTACCAAAGAAGGACGGCATGGTACGCATGTGTATCGATTATAGAGTTCTGAATAACCTCACTATCAAGAACAAATACCCGCTATCGAAGATAGATGATCTTTTTGATCAGTTGAACGGAGCTAAGGTATTTTCAAAGATAGACTTGAGGTCAGGCTATCACCAGGTGAAGGTAAAGAAAGAAGACATACCGTAGACAGCTTTTCGGACCAAATATGGCCAGTTTGAATTTATGATAATGCCGTTTAGTTTAACTAATATACCAGCAGTATTCATGAACTTGATGAACAAGGTATTCCACCAGTACCTAGATAAGTTCGTAGTGGTATTCATTGACGACATTCTTGTGTATTCGAATACCCAAGAGGAACACAAAGAGCACCTAAGGATGGTCTTAGAGACTCTCAGGAAAGAGGAGTTATACGAAAAGCTTTCAATGTGTGAGTTCTTCCTTGACAAGGTTAAATTTCTTGGACATATAGTGACTGGTAACAGAATTTTAGTTAATCCAAAGAAGATCGAAGAAGTGGAGTCATGGGCTACCCCCAGTTCGGTAGCTAAGATCAGGAGCTTTTTTGGGTTAGCAGGATACTACAGGAGGTTTGTACAAGACTTCTCCAAGATTGAAGAGCCAATGACTAGGCTGACCAAGAAAGATATAGAATTTGTCTGGACAGAGGATTGTCAGGCCGTGTTTGATGAGCTGAAGAAGAGATTGACGATGGCTCCAGTTTTAACATTGCTATCAGGGACGGGTGGATTCACTATCTACAGTGATGCTTCAGGGAAAGGTTTGGGTTGCGTTCTTCAGCAGCACGGGAAGGTAATTGCCTATGCTTCAAGATAATTATGCCCTCATAAAAAAACCTACCCCACCCACAATTTGGAGTTGGCAGCAATTATCTTCGCTCTAAAGCTGTAGAAACACTACCTGTACAGAGAGCGTGTGAAGATCTTCATGGACCACAAGAGCTTGAAGTTTGTGTTTACGCAGAAGGAGCTGAACATGAGGCAAAGGAAGTGGTTGGAGTTTATGAAAGACTTCGATATCTTATTACAGTACCACCCAGGAAAGGTCAACATTGTCGCCGATGCCTTGAGCAGGTATCTGATGGCTCTGTACTTGACGACAGATAGACATTTATTGGCCGATCTTAAGAGCTTGGAAATTGAAGTACTAGTTTCAGGTATTGAGATTCAAATGTGGGGATTGCAGATACAATCAGAGCTGATGGACAGAATTAGAGTTGCACAGTATGATGATGAGACTCTGAGGAGTATCAGGGCACAAGTTGATGGATCCTTACGGTACGGCACAAGGATGTGTGTGCCGAGTGGGGAACTGAGCGAAGAGGTTTTATAAGAGGCACATCGCTCTCAGTACTCGATGCATCCCGGTGCCAACAAGATGTCTCAAGATTTGAGGGAGCATGTATGGTGGTATGAAGCGCGAGGTAGCATGTTTCGTATCCCGGTGTTTAGTGTGCCAGCAGGTAAAGGCAGATCGATAGAGGACAGGAGGATTGCTTCAACCTTTACCCATTCCAGAGTGGAAGTGGGAGCACGTGACTATGGACTTCATTTCAGGGCTTCCACGTTCTCCAGGAGGAAAGGACGCGATTTGGGTCATCGTGGATAGGTTGACCAAATCAGCCCAATTTTTACCATTCAAAGTGGGTATATCGACAGAAAGGCTAGGAGAGATGTACATACGGCAGATTGTCAGATTATATGGGGTTCCTGTGAGTATCGTCTCATATCGGGATAGTCGTTTCACTTTTTACTTCTGGAGGAGTCTGCAGGCTAACTTGGGCACTTAGCTCAAGTTCAGTACCGGTGTCACACCCAGACAGACGAACAGTCTGGAAGGACTATTCAAACTCTCGAAGATATTCTACGTACATTCATTTTGTATCTCGGAGGTTCTTGGGAGGATCATCTACACCTAGTAGATTTTGCTTATAATAACAGCTACCAGGCCAGCATTGAGATGTCACCATTTAAGGCATTATACGGATGAAGGTGTCGTATACCGTTATCTTGGGATAATATCAGAGAGAGAGATTTTTTATGACCAGAAATGGTCGTGGATGCAGCAGAAAAGGTAAAACTCATCAGAGATAGACTATGGGTGGCGTAGGACAGATAGCGACATTGGACCGATAGCTACCGTAGACCCCTAGAGTTTCAGGTATAGGTTTTGTTATTTTAGTTTATGATTGTTTTATTTTAGATTGCGTGTTCAGATTGTTTGTTCTAGGTTGGCGATTTGGTGTTCCTACGGATTTTTCTGACACAGGACACGATTCATTTTGGTAGAGGCAAAAAGCTTAGTCCACGATACATCGGACCTTTCGGTATTCTTACAAGGGTCGGTGCAGTGGCCTATAGACTGGATTTGCCGCCTATACTAGATGGAGTATATGACGTTTTCATGTGTCGCAGCTGAGATGGTACGTGGAAGATCCTAGTCACATACTAGATCACTCAGATATCGAGGTTAGACCGACTCTCAGCTATCCCGAATATCTCATGGAGATCTTGGATCGTAGAGAGAAGGTATTGCGGAACCAGACTATTCCCTTGATTCGTGTTGCATGGAGACATCACTCTCCAGGCGAGTCAACCTGGGAGAGAGAGGACAAAATGCGCGAGCAGTATCCGTATCTCTTCGAGACTTGAGGTATAATTCTTTGTCTGATTGTTTGTTCTTGTGCTGGTTTATTTCAATTTTGAGGACAAATTTTTTTAAGGAGGGTAGACTTGTCACTATCACATTCCAGAATAGGGTTTTTTTCATCTTTTTATTTATTTAATTTAATGTGTTAATATATTGTATGATATTTATATATTATATATAGTGTTCCTTAAATGCATGAGTTCGTGGATTAGACCTAGAACCCACTAGATGAGCCCCTGACCAAAATATAGGACTATGGACTTTAATTAGCATTTTGGGATTGAATGTTAAGGATTATAATTTATGAATATGCCCTTTTGTGCATTATTTTAGTCACACAATAATTGTCGTAGACATTTATTTTTATTTCCAAAATATATCCAACTTTGAATCGTTGTGTGTTCCAATCGAAATTGGAGACACAATCTTGAACCGTTTTGTGCAACCTAAATTATGGCAATATTCTATTCTGAGTCTTCTACGTCCATGACATTTGTGTCCCACCAAATTTTAGCCCTATGTATTTCCAATTTATTTTAGAACACCATTTATATTAATTTTAATTATATTGGTGTAAGGACCCAACTTAACCCAAAACTAGACCCAATACCAAGCCAAACCCCCATTCACACCCTCAAGGTTCATACTAAACACCACACACCCTTTTTCAACTACTACATCACACCAAACATGGTGTTTTCCCTCACTTAAACCAAATTCCCACTTTTGTATAATTTTTCAATTATTGGGGACTTTTATGCAAAAGTGTATTGAGTTGTCCACATCCCATTGGACCCAACACATGAAGAGGCATCCATTTTCTTCATTGACCGGTCACATGCGATTTTTCTCATAATTTTTAGCGTTGGCAACACTCAACATTTCCTCCCTCACCAATCTTAGCCATCCATCTAAACAACCCAATCTTAGCCCTTCAAATTCCTACATATAGCAAGCAAACCCTACATCCCTAGGCGCACTTGGGCGGCCCAACTTTCTAGGTGAACATCAAATCCTATTTTCTCCCCATATATATATATATATATATATACTTTTTCCTATTATTTACATCACCATCAAAATATTCAAAAACCCTAGCCGACTTTAACCTCATCATCTTCCTCACCGCCAGACCCCCTCACCGCTGAACCACCGGACCCCGATCCCTAGCCTGAGCAACCCTTCGACCCCGATCACCCCAACCGCCTGAGCACCCGTGGAGCACCGCCCCATCACTTCTTTTCCCGATCGAACTCCACCAACGCCACCACCAACATCACCGTCTCCATCATCGACCCGACCGCCATCACCACCAAGCCCGCTAAACCTCCACCGACTTCCCACAGACCGGCGGTCACCTCCCTAGACTGACTCGTTACCCCATCAGCCACCGCCGTGCAGCGGACGACCCCGACGACTACCCCGGCCACGCCATCTCCAGACTCGACCACGCCCGGCCTGCGGCTATCGACGCATCATCATCTCCCCGCCATCACAACAGCCTCCCCACGATGTCATACCAAATGACTCGCGGTCGAGCACGCTGACACCGCCACCAGTGTCGACCTTGCATGAACCCCATCGCAGCCAGCAAGTCTCGACGCCGGACTCTTCGACCCACAGCAGCGACTATACCCCAACGATCAGTCCCCTCACCGTCGTGACAACGCCACCTCCTCGACGATACAGCTGCACCAACAACCTCCCTCGACATAGACTACCCCCTCAACCTCGTGCACGTACACGCTAACACGCAAGTTCAACCTTTCCTCCCTTTTATGTTGTGTATGTGCATGTGTAAATAGTGTTAGGGATTAGCATATCATTTCATGATGGTTTAGTTGGTTGATTTCAAGACCCTGTGTTGGTGAACCTAGTAACCATTTGCATGTGCGTGTGTGTATAATAACTAATTGGTATATATATATATATTGTGTGGAAATTGATTGCTAGTACTAGGTATGACTATAATATATATATGATGTATGACCCTAAGTACTAACTGTGGATATTTCGTATATTTGCATTATGACCATGTGACCCTGAATATTAGTAAAGTGACTGCCTTGTATACACCAACGTACTGGCTTAGACATGTGTTGGTGTTATACGGGATTTAGATCCTTATACATGTGTTAGTGCCAGTTACTGTCTTGTCATGCCCAGTAATCAAAGACATGACACCCGTGCATTTAGACGCACACTTGACCCTGCTAGATGACCAGTATCACCCCTAGCGCAGTTCTGAGTTCAGTGTAATTATGTTTGTGTGTGTGCTAGTGTAACAACTGATGCTATATTATTATTATATTATGTCTGTAGGACTGTTGGATTATTCAGACAAGACTTCCAAAATAGGATATTGGTATTGCCATCAGAGGACCACAGGCGAGTACATTTTCTGACAGTTTTCATTATGTTGATCATCTCTATGATTCTAGTTGTATAGCGTACATAATTCTGACACTATATATACATGGGTTAGCATCATCGAGACCTGTCATGAGGAGTCGTGATTGGAATCCATCGTGCTAGCTGGGGACGGGGAGATATTAGTAGATTATGTGATCATACCCCACTCTACATGCATCATAGCTCACCCTACACCTCACATCGTATGCAGCCTGACCATTACATGCCTCATAGCCTGTAATATATGATTCGCCTGACTATTGCTCGCATCATAGATAGCCGGATGGTTAGCCTGACCTTACATGAATCATAGCTAATCATATGTAACAAGCCTGATCTGTCCCAAGCCGATCACATGATAGACTGATGTTTCACACACTTAGCTGGATATTCTATTCATGTATTTTCAGTTTATTGTTCTAGCATGCACTTGTATTTCTGTTCATTGCTAGTCGTATTATTGATGATGATATATTCTCCAATATTTCCTTATTTCCAGTATTTTATTATCTCCAGTATTCTTATTTCCAGTATTTATATCCATATTGTATTTCTTTTCACTGTGTTATAGTTTTTGTTAATATACATGGAACTGCTGTTAGTGCTTATACTTCGCTCCAATCCTGGCTGGATATATTTTTTCAGAGGATCTTGAGGACTTCTGTCCTACACATTATGGACCAGCTGTAGAGGGAGACTATATACCAGAGATCTTAGAGGAGTCCATTCCCTTAGAGGAGACACTACCTGCAGCTATTTAGACAGTTATTATTTTATGCATTTGAGTTTATGTTGAGACTTATATTGAGACTTATGTTGAGTTTATTTTGAGACTTATTGAGACTATTTATGTTGGACAACTAGACTGTAGTTTTTCTCTATTTGAGTCATTGTGCTTAACTTATGTCAGTACTTCTTATCTTTTATCATGCCATTTATGTCTTATAGTTATTATGATTGAGTATACATTTTGAGCTGTTGAGAGATGTTTATTTTATTGTCCTCCTTAAGGAGTTGATATTATTGACAGGTTATGAGTTATGTTTAGTATTATTGAAACCTAGACAACGTTCTACCGCCGATGTTGTGGCGTAGGCTGGACATACCCACGACTCATGGCTAAATTTTGGGTGCGGGTTGTGACAGTGTCAGATTGAGATTCGAGGTTCATATCACATTTTTGGAGGAGTATGCAAGAGAGCCTCGAAAGTCGTTTGAAGTTTAGCACTTTGTATCTTCCTTAGATAGATGGTCAGTCTGAGAGGACCATTTAGACACTAGAGGACATGCTCATAGCCTGTATGCTTGACTTTGGATGATCTTGGGAGGACCACTTACACTTGGTGGATTTTTTGTACAATAACAGCTTCCAGATTAGCATCCAGATGGCACCCATCGAGGCACTTTATGGCAGAAAGTGTCGCTTTCCAGTGTATTAGAGTGATGTTGGAGAGAGACAGATATTAGAACCAAAGTTAGTGGTTAGTACAGTCGAGAAGGTGAAGCAGATTTAGGGTCACATTCGGGCAGCTCAGAGCAGGCAGAAGCATTAGGCAGATGTGGACCTTTGGAGTTTATAGAAGGTGATAATGTGTTCTTGAAAATCTCTCCTACACGTGGTACTATCAGATTTAGATCTAGAGGCAAGCTGAGTCCAAGGTACATTGGACCATTAGACATCTTAAAGCGCGTTGGGGAGGTGGTTGCATTGCCTCCGTCACTAGAAGGTGTGCATGACGTATTTCACGTATCACAATTGAGGAGATATGTGGTTGATCCTAGTCACCTGCTTGACCATTCAGAGATTACTGTCAGGCCGAATATGTCTTATGGGGAGCAGCCAGTTGAGATTCTCGACCAAAGTGAGAAGGTGTTGAGAGGGCAGATTATTCAGTTAGTCTGGGATGCATGGAATCATCATTCACCGGGCAAATTGACTTGGAAATGCGATGATTCAATTCGTGAGCGCTTTCCTCATTTGTTTGAGGATCCAGGTACGCACTTACGTACCTCATTTAAATACCCATAACATTTTAGTTCTTATTTTCCTATTCGTGCCATTATTCCTAATTTTAGGGACAAAATTCATCCAAGGTGGGTAGAATATAAACCCTACAAAATTATTTTTATAATATTTATTGAATTATTTTTATATATTGATTGAATTGGGATAATTAGATTGTATTAATTAAGTATATGTAAATATATCGTGTATATATGCTTTGTGTATATTTAATTTCGCCAAATAGCTAATTTTTTTATATGTACGAATGTATGCATATTTCCTATTTATATGTTTTTGAATGTGTACATTATTATAAAATTTATTTTACAAATATTATAATTTATTTTAATTAATAAAAAGTTTTGGTATTAAATATTATATATATAGTTATAAAAAAATTTAAAAAGAGATACAAATAAACATCACTAATTCCTACAGCCCCCCCTCTAGCCGTGGAACCTGCGAGCGACCCCGCCCCCTACTTCATGTTCGATTGAAATGTTTTTCCTTCTTTTTTGAATTCAAAATTTGAAAACTTTTGTTATCCTTCCCCTATCAATCCCTCATTACTCCTACTAAATTCCCAAATAAAATCTTGTAAATTTGAGATCAAATATTATTATTTCAGAATATAATCGATTCTTCAAATCATGATAAGAAAACCTCAAAACCTTTCTTAAAACTTTTTAAAAACTTTCGCCAGTGGTTCGCCACCCCCGGACTCCTTCCTCTCACTTGACAACCACCGCCGACTGGTCGCAGTCGCCACAAGACGTCAGAACTGCCGCCTGCACCCGCCTGTAATGCAGCAAAGACTACACCGACTACCTATTTTTCATGTGAGATTTCTTCCTTCCCAATCATCTGTTTTTTCAAACCAATTGATTCGTTGTGTTAACAACATCACCCTCTTCATGTCCTATTAATTATATTTTTTTAAATGTATAAATTGAGTGTTAAATTGACTCAACGTCGAGGGGATGTATGTTCAAAAATAGAATATAAAATCCCCCATGATCCTATGTTTGAGGATCTGTAATTCCTTGCAAAGTTGATCGATTCATAAATTAATTTCACCTACTTGTAGACAACCCGACCCTCTAGAAATCCCAGTAAATAGTTTATTTTATATTGTATTAAAATACAAGTTAAATTATTTGAAATTCCAAGAAAAACTTATTTTTATAAAACAAAAATTTCTTGATACGTGGTTCGTCCTGCCAAACGAGATAACTCTTTTGCTTACTACTTGTATCGAAAGGTGCATACAGTAAACACGGACATGTGGGATTCGATGGGACTTTATTCGGCCGTTTGTGTGCGACAGAATCAACTCATATTCATCAAAAAATACTATATCGACCAGTTATGAAACATCTCCATATCTTTGTGCACACTAGTCGTGTCGCAACAAAACTTGTGCCATCGGACTCACAGTGTTACACTAGTCTTGTGACCTAAGTTTTTTTGATTCGGAGGACGTTTACCAACATACAGTTTTGCGGGTCCCACGGTTTGACTTAACTAACGATTTCGTGAACGGCTCATCGGAATCTAATTTTGAATATTTTATTAGGTTTGCATCGTCATTCCGGATTCTTTAGACACTAAGGTTGCTAAATTTGGAGAAATTTTACCCTGGCATGTTTCTCGATGCAAAGCGGACAACATGTAAATTCCGTTTTGACCTGAAACTGTTATTTTTGTCCTTGTGTCCAAATTAGACTTATGGGTAGCCAATCCTAACTATTTTACTTATTTTAAAAACTTTGGTGATGTCATTTTTAGCATTTGGTGGCATTTGTGTGGATTCTACCACTTTGGGAGAGGTTGACGTATCGAGCTCGCTACTTAGACTTTGCCATACCACCACCCAAGACCCAGACAAGTATACATTTCCATCATGTTATATTATATTTTAGTTTTTGTGCTTATTATTTGTATTATATTGGGTACTTTATATGCGCTTCCGAGCATGACTCGGGTGCAGCCAACAGATGCATTGGTTTCTTTTTTCAACTTAGACCATTGGAGACTACCATTACACTGCAGATTAGATACATTAATATCGTGCAGATCCTGACACATATATTGGATACGAAGATGTGATATAACAGTATTAGATACTTACCCCTGTACCCGACTGATTATCAGTATGATGGGACGTACGACAGCATAATTCATGATAGAAATCTTATTATGTTTTATATACTGGATAGGCTCATTAGGATTGGATGTGTTGAGGATTTGACATGTTTAGTACAATGGAATGAGAGGACAATCAGTAGACGTAGGGGCTACGTGTAGTTTTTATTATGATGTTGCTGCATAATGGGACCGGAGGGAGCGCCACTACACTAGTTTCCTATTAGAGACAACCCCATATGTCGAACTACCACGTCCCAGTCCCAAAAATATATGGACTAGGCCACGTGGCAATAGCCAGCTGTCACGTCTCCAAGAATATCCCAATTTAATGGATCCAACGAAGAGTGCTACGCTGTTCTAAATAACTAACAAGTCCAATATCAATCAACAACAGGTAATATAATCTCATCCAAAAAATAAATAGCAAGAATATACTAATAATAACTGCTGGAAGATAAACGCCAGTCTCAAAATATCATAGTACAACCAATAATGTCTGGTGGGAACAAACCCACTACTAGGACGAAATAAAATACTGAAATGATAGATAAAAGATAATGACTAGGGCATCGGCTGACAAGATAATGATGCACCCACTCCTAGGCATAAGGCCTACCAACTGATCACGGAAACTCTGACGGTAGCACCTCTAGCTCCTCAATTGTAGCGTACCTCATCTTCTGTCCTGGGCCGTATACTGTGGGGTAATATGTCTCATCCAAATCTAGAAAGGTACCAGGTCCTCAGAGGGACATAACAAGATACATAGAAGCATGACATATATATGAATACTGAATAAAATAAATGCAATAAAGGGGTGTGCTAACCATCTAAGTGAATGTAATGTGAGGACAACTTTGGTACGTATGGGTAGGTGTAGGCATAATGTCACTACCACATTCTAAAAACAGGAATATTTTCGACTTTTTTTTAATATTTAATATTATTGTAGTTACAATTAATTAATTGCATGATAGTATATTTAATTTAAATAATTATGTGATGTGTAATTAAATATATAAATTATATACAGTGTTCATTTATTTTTAGCTAGCAGACTTGACCTAGAAGCCAGTAGATGAACACCTGTCCGAATTATAGAATTCTGTATTTAATTATTTTATCTAAAATTTAGTTATTGGAGATTATAATTAATTACCGTATTTTATTTAATTATTGCGCATTGCCTTTGCTTCGATATTTGGAGCGTTATCCTGACTTTCATCTTCCAACAAATTTCACAATCTTGCCCTAGACATGTCCGCCTTCCATTCTGCTATTTTTGCAACTCATAATTATGCTCTCTGTGCGTTATTGCTAGCCGCACAAAAATCGTCACGGACGTTTGTTTTAAAATTCCTATTTTTGTATCATTGTGCGTTCCAATCGAAATTGGAGACAATCTTGACCTATTTTTCGTGCGGCCCAAATTAGGGTAATATCCTGTTCTGAGTCTACTTCATTATTGGTATTGATGACCTGACCTGATTTTGGCCCCATGTACTCCTAATTAATTTTAGAACTCAACTTGCGTTTATTTCTAATTAAATTAAGGATACTATTTAACCGATTCTGAAAATCCCAATTTAATTCCAGTGCCCTGCTATTTGAGCCCGTACCAAACATACAGCGCCCCCTGACCCTACAAAACACCGGACACCGAATCGTCCGCTAAATTTTCGTCATTTCATGCGTCTGTGCAAATACCCAAATTTAAGGGGGGCTAAATTGCAATTATTGCATTTGGTGTCAACGCCCTATTGGCTTAACCCAAATGAAGAAAACCAACCCCCTAGCTTGACTAGTCAACACCCTCATCTCACATGTATGAATTTTCTCCATATCTAATCCTGGCCACTCAATTAAAGTGGGTACATCACCACCCTTCATTCTCATCTCACCCCTCCCTATTTAATGTTCCATCACCCACTCTTCCCTAGGGAAAACCGTAATCCCCAAAAACCTAAGCAAAGCCCCACACCCAACCGTAGCAACCCCCTCCATCTTTATTTTTCCTTTCTTCTTTCTTCTTCTTCTTCTTCTTCTCCTTTTTCTTCCCTTTGGTTTTTCAAACCAAAGAAAAAGGGGGTGGAAAATCAAGTTCCAAAACCACTACCATCTCTCTTTCTTTCCCAGCCACCCATCCGACCTCTTTCCGAGCAGCCCTCCGGCGCTGAAACTCCGGCTCCGGCCACTGAAACTCCGGCCACCACTGCTCGTTCCACCAAGCCACCATCGTCTGACTCCCTCATCTCCGGCGGTTCAGCCTACCATCGACCCCAAGTCCGGCCTCCCACCATTTCATCAAACCACCACCGCCATTAGAGCCAACCACCGTACTCCACCGCGTCGAGCCCGTACCCCAGCCTCCGACTTCACGACAGAACCCCGCGGTGGCTCCACAGCACAGCGGCTGTGCTCTTCCTCCACCCACTGCCTCCGACACCCCGCTGCTCCGCCGTGCTTCACTTTGCTCCGCCAACGTCCATGGCTACTCCTCCTTCGAGTCGATCGTCCATTTCAAGTGAGGATCAGAGCGAGCCTTCGTCTCCACCTCATCTAGACGAGCATCGAATCACCGCATCGAGCAGCAGATCTTGCGACCAGGGTGAACCTCGGTTGATCGAAGCCGGCGACCAACGAAGCAGGGCGATCGACTCCGAGTTCGTCGACGAAGCCCGGTGGTTGACCTCTTCCTTCGTCGATGATCCTTCCTCCTCTCCGAGCCATTGTCTCCGGCCTACTGTAACTTCTCCGGCCGAGTCTCGAGCTCTGACTCCCCGGCGGCCAAGACACCCTGATCCGACTGTTCTCCGGCCAGTCACTTCCACAGCCGGCCTCGTCTCGACAGAACCCTCCGGTGGTCAGTTCGACCTCTATTCCTTCCGCTGCATCTCCTCTACCACCGCTATCCACCTCCTCATCGCCAATCGCCCTACCTCGCAATAGTCTCTACCGACTCTGCTCGAGCAGAGCCTTGGGCAACAACAACAGTCTCATGCCTGGACTCCAACAATCATCGTCGACGACAACCTCTACTTTGATGGAGATCTTGATTTTTGCAAAGACGAAGGCTGCTGAGGAGTCTTAGAAGCGAAAGATATAGATAAGATGGTTGGATATAAGACGAGAGGGTTCTCATTCACAATGTGCATTGTTAGGGATTGCTGTAGATGAACTTCATGTTTGTGGAGATCCAGCAGTTGTTCCTCTTATCCAAAGAATACTTGAGGTAACCGGAGATATAGTTAAGGTGTCTTTTGATCTTTACTTATAATAGCAATTATAGATGATTATTGTTTTGAGTAATATTCCTCATAATGTGATGTTTCTTGCTGAATATGCTAAGCTCAGTCCTGATTTGTTTGTTGTCAGCATGAGACCACTATAATGCTACTTATATTTTAGTTAAATAGAATATCGTATCAGGTAGAAACAAGTTCTTCGAACATATTCTCTGATTGATAGAGCCCCTTTTATGTCCACCGTCGGAACTGTTATCCTTTTGGAAGAGAAAGGAGGCCTGCAAACATCCCGGCAGATCATCCCTCTTACAGTAAACAACATGTGGTGATTCAATATAGGCCTTACCTAATGGAACTTGGGAGCACAAATGGAAATTTAGATAATCACATTGAACCACAACTTTATTATGAACTTATTGGAAAGGACACTAATTTGGTAATAGTAGGAATGAAAAGTCGTGCAGACAATACTTCTATTTAGTGTAGCCCTGCCCCTTTTCTCATCTAATTATGAATATGTTGATATCTGCAAACTGTATCGGCATTGAATACTTGAACATCATGCATTGAATGGGATGGATCTGATAACATTATGTATTGAATGGTGGTTGCATACTTGATAATCCAGGAAGCAGACCCTATTTGTATCATAGTTTACAGTATCGCTGATACTCATAAGTACTGGTCGTATCATATCAAATTTTTTAAATGTCTGATCTGTTACTGACTCCTACCTCAAAATTCTATTATGTAGTATGTAGGGATCATTTTTAGATTTGACAGACATTGGCTAACCTGTAAGTATGCTTACAACTTTTTGAAAGCTATCTCATATTTATATTCATGTTTAATAACAGTTCATGGAGTTGGCTCAAAATGATACTGGCAATATCCCAAAGAGCTATTCATTGAATATGTTTAAAGACTTTGTACCCATTGGTGTTCTGTGACTTCGGTCAGAATCAAACCAAGTGAACTTGTGAAATAAGAGGCAAGATAGTCTTACCGGACTGTTGGTTCCTCCAGGGGATACTCTGAAACAGGACACCAATAATTACCAGCTAAGGACCCAAGGCGAGTATATTATCTGACAATTTTCGTTTTGTTGATTACTTCTATAAATTGTAGTGTATTACATACTTGATTCCGACACTATGGATACACGGGTTAGCACCCTAGATCCCCATCATGAGGAGTCGTGATTAGAATCCACCGTGCTAGCTGGGGATGGGGAACTATTAGTAGATTATGTGATCATATCCAAACTTATCATGCATCATAGCTCACCCCAGTTCTCACGTCGGGTGCAGCCTGACCATTATCATGCTTCTTAGCTGTTATATATGATTAGCCTGACCATTATCATGCATCATAGCTAACCATATGGTTAGCCTGACCTTCAAGAATCATAGCTAATCATATATAACCAGCCTGATCTAGTCCCAAGCCGATCACATAATAAACTAATATTTCAAACACTTAGCTAGATGTCTATTTTTATTTCAAGATCCACTTGTTCTAGCATTCACTATTTATTGTTCATTGCTAGATGCTCTATTGCCTATTTTATTTCTCCTGTACTTCTCATTTTCAGCATTTACTCTCATCTTGTATTTCTTACACTGTTTATAGACTTTGTCAATTTAATGAAACTGCTGTTAGTGCTTGTACTTTGCTCCTTCCTGACTGGAAAATATTTTCCAGACTGTGACCTTAGTGGACTTATTTCTGACACTTGGGGATTGGATGTTACAGATTGCAGGTATGATTATTTTGTCATTAGACTTGTGTTGTATTCTTTATTTCTTCAAATTCCTATCGTGCTGTAGTTGTGATTGAGTATGTTGTCAATATTTTTATAGTGTTATCCGAGTCTCCTTATGGAGTTGGATACTAGCGTGAGATTGTTTAGATAGTACTTGACCTAGACAGCGTTCTACCGCCGATGTTGCGGCGTAGGCTGGACGTACCCGCGCACTCGTGCCCCTAAACCGGGTGCGGGTCGTGACACGTTTTTAGTGGTGGCCTATGCAGGTCAGACTTCGCAAGTTGTGCGATGGCGTGGTAGTGCGACGTCTTAGTTGTACTATTTCGTGCCTGCAATAGAATATAGGACATAGGATACTAGGATGAGAGAGGATACTCAATCATAAATTATTTGAGAGATTCCTGGGACGACCCTTGAGAATCTTATTATAAATTCTAATTTAAATCCTTCCTCCTTGTTTTCGTCCGTCCTCACTTATTGATATTTGATTCTTGTTGACCAGTTGTTAACTTTAATTCTTGGTATCGTTGTTGAGTTTTAATTTTATATCGAGATGAATTTTATGGACTAAAAATTTACGGTATCATCTGATGAGATATATTGATGAGGACAGTGAGAAAGGTAAAACGTCTACTTTGGTTATGGAACCTAGAGTTTATCGCAGCCATATTAGCTGTCGTGACGAGAATGTAGGAACCTAACTTGGATGTACATACTTTAGTTATGAGATTTAGAGTTTCTCGCAGCCATACCGGTTGGCGTGGCGAGGATTCTAGATCACATGATTATAGGGTTGCATACCTTAGTTACGGAACCTGTCGTTTATCGCATCTATGCTTACTGGCGTGGCGAGGATTCTGTGTGTCATGATTTCTGACAGACGTGTATGATTATCAGGTTGTATCTTAAATTGGTTCTTAAAGTATCATCTCAAGACTTATCTATTTATATTATTCCAGGACTTTGTTTCATCGCTTCTTTTCTTTACTAGCAGTAAAGATACCTTCCGTCCTTGATCCAGTTCCTTTTTGAGCTTATTTTCTTTGAGGATTCCTTGTTAGTATGATAATTAGTGACTTGTAATTTTGGTTGTGTCTTGTATTAGTATTGACTGAGTGTGACTTGTGAGTTCGTAAGTGTTTCTTAGTTGGACATGTGAGCAATAGGCATTTATCTAGAGTTAACCCAGTGAGTAGTGCCTTGTAGCGATAGTTCTATGATAGGTGTGTTATAGTTAGTATTGGCACTATAAATAGAAGGAGAAAAGAGTATCAGTGATAATTCCAAGAGTTAGTATCAGAGCCAGCATACCCGTCCCGGATAATCATGGTTATGTAATTGAGTGATCTATGTAAACAAATAGGTATCAAGAAATTGTGTTAAGAATTAATGGAGCATGACGTTCAATTTGATTATTGATATCGGAAGTGTTAAAGGTAAGGAAATATATACGTATAAAGAGTTAATGAGGTGTCATGAGTAGAGAAATATCGGAAATTATAATGAAAATGGTGAAGCGTATCACAGATTAGCGTAACAGGCTATGAAAGGTTAAAAGGAAATACCTATACATCAATCGAGATGAAGAACCATATATATGCCCATGAGAGTAAAGAAACATGAGTGTAATAGAGGATACAGGAGATCATGAGTTCTAATGAGCTTGATGAGATAATCCATTAATGAAGCTAGTGATATAATACCAAGAGTGCTAATGGTTCTATATCAAGGACTAGTCGAGAATGACACAAATAACAGTAAGCACGCTGCTTGATGATAATTAGCTTACAGACTAGTTGATATTGATTGGAAAATCCTGGAAGAAAATACATTGATCATTTGGAGGTAATGGTGTAAGTGATTCAGGCAGTACAATTTTAGTACACAATTATAGACACTAGATGCATTGAGTGCACCATGAGTATCAGAGACTGTGAGCACTGATATGTACAATTGTGGATTTATAAATTAAAAAGTGAAAATAAAATTTTATTTTTAGAATAATTGAAGAGTTGAGATTGTGTCATTAAAATTTTGAGGATTTCAAATAGTGATTCAATAAACATGGTCAAGGCGACAAAGATTTTAGAAGTGATTAAAATTTTTATTCCGATGTTAAATTTTTGACTTTGAGGAGGTACATGCAATTTATTTTTAAGTTGATCGAGAAGTTAAACCTTGACGATTATTTTGAGGATTAATTTTATGGTAGATGAGAGATATGAATATTAATATATGAGTAGATGATATACATGTGTAAGGACCTGATGACTTGAGCATGATTGAGATGTCACCGCAGACTGACTTGGGTGTCCATCTAGAGTTGTATTGGAAAGAGCAGTACTTAGTATGGTGTTACACTTGGTGTGCACTATAGTGATAAGAACAAATAGTATGGACAATTATAGTAGGAACGAGAACTAGCAGTGGGTGTACTAAAGTAGAACAGGGATACCTAAAGAGATAGAGGTATCCAACTTTACATGCACCAATTGACCTACAATCGTGTTAGAGGTTCTTGGTATCAGATTTTGGTATTAATAGACAGGTGTGTGCAATATTGATATATTCATGGATCTTGTGGATTAATGATTAGTTGATATGGGTACCAGTGTACATGGATAGGAATTAGTTAGTGAATGTGCTAGAGTTAAGTGTTTGTTAGAGATAGGAGATACTACAAGTAATATGTTAGCAGGTTCTTTCCTTCCTTCCTAATGTTCTTTTTTTCCTTTTTCGATTCATTGATTTTCCTAGTACTGTAGTTCGTATGCATGATTTCTTGTTAGAATAAAATTGGTAGTACACCCTGACAGAGACTGCAGTACCATGACAAAAGATACATGACCTATATATTTTCTTAGATTGCATGGCTGTAGGTAAAAATTTTCTTAAACCATGATCATTAGGGTTTTGACCATAGCAAAGATCTATGACAAGGTTATGACTACAAAAAGGGACAAGATGATTAAATTGTGGATAAGCATTAATTTAAATAAAGAATTAAGGGGTTGTTATAACAGGGGTGATGGATCATTGATTTTACGAAAATTGAGGTATGATTGAAATTTGAGGATAAAACATTAACTTAAAGGGGAGAGTTAAGGAATTAACATGGCAAAATTGAGAAATTATTAATTTTAGTAAGGTTATGATATGATAGAATTGGTGAAAAAAAAAAATTGAGAAAAATTTAGGAGATTGTCATTATATTTATTTGACCGCAAGCTATGAATTTTTGGACGTTGCATTAGAAGGATCTCTAAGTGTCGCACTGGTGAGTATTGTGAGGAAAAAGGAAACTGAAGAATCAGATCATTGATGGATTATTGTTGAATTCAGACTGTTGGGACGAGATTCAATACATTGATTGAAATTAAATTTGAGAAACAGATATCAAATTTCGAGTATTTAATTAACTTAAAATTTTGAAGAAAATTGTGAGGAAAATGGACTTTGATTTTTATTTTCGAGGATATTGCAAGAATACAGTTAAATTCAGAATTTTGAGATTTGAAATGGCAAGGTGAATTACTACCTGATTTTGTGATTGATGAATTTAACTATTGATGAGAAATAATGTAATGAATAAACACTACTATGAGGACTTTAAATTTCGAGGACGAAATTCTTTTAAGGAGGGTAGACTTGTCACTACCACATTCTGAAAACAGGGATATTTTTGACTTTTTTTTAATATTTAATATTATTGTAGTTACAATTATTTAATTGCATGATAGTATATTTAATTTAAATAATTATGTGATGTGTAATTAAATATATAAATTATATACAGTGTTCATTTATTTTGAGCTAGCAGACTTGACCTAGAAGCCAGTAGATGAACACCTGTCCGAATTATAGAATTTTGTACTTAATTATTTTATCTAGAATTTAGTTATTGGAGATTGTAATTAATTACCGTATTTTATTTAATTATTGCGCATTGCCTTTGCTTCGATATTTGGAGCGTTATCCTGACTTTCGTCTTCCAACAAATTTCACAATCTTGCCCTAGACATGTCCGCCTTCCATTCTGCTATTTTTGCAACTCATAATTATGCTCTCTGTGCGTTATTGCTAGCCGCACAAAAATCGTCACGGACGTTTATTTTAAAATTCCTATTTTTGTATCATTGTGCGTTCCAATCGAAATTGGAGACAATCTTGACCTATTTTTCATGCGGCCCAAATTAGGGTAATATCCTGTTCTGAGTCTACTTCATTATTGGTATTGATGACCTGACCTGATTTTGGCCCCATGTACTCCTAATTAATTTTAGAACTCAACTTGCATTTATTTCTAATTAAATTGAGGATACTATTTAACCGATTCTGAAAATCCCAATTTAATTCCAGTGCCATGCTATTTGAGCCCGTACCAAACATACAGCGCCCCCTGACCCTACAAAATATCGGACACCGAATCGCCCGCTAAATTTTTGTCATTTCATGCGTCTGTGCAAATACCCAAATTTAAGGGGGGCTAAATTGCAATTATTGCATTTGGTGTCAACGCCCTATTGGCTTAACCCAAATGAAGAAAACCAACCCCCTAGCTTGACTAGTCAACACCCTCATCTCACATGTATGAATTTTTTCCATATCTAATCCTGGCCACTCAATTAAAGTGGGTACATCACCACCCTTTATTCTCATCTCACCCCTCCCTATTTAATGTTCCATCACCCACTCTTCCCTAGGGAAAACCCTAATCCCCAAAAACCTAAGCAAAGCCCCACACCCAACCGTAGCAACCCCCTCCATCTTTATTTTTCCTTTCTTCTTTCTTCTTCTTCTTCTTCTTCTTCTTCTTCTCCTTCTTCTTCTTCTTCCCTTTGGTTTTTCAAACCAAAGAAAAAGGCGGTGGAAAATCAAGTTCCAAAACCACTACCATCTCTCTTTCTTTCCCAGCCACCCATCCGACCTCTTTCCGAGCAGCCCTCCGGCGCTGAAACTCCGGCTCCGGCCACTGAAACTCCGGCCACCACTGCTCGTTCCATCAAGCCACCATCGTCTGACTCCCTCATCTCCGGCGGTTCAGCCTACCATCGACCCCAAGTCCGGCCTCCCACCATTTCATCAAACCACCACCGCCATTAGAGCCAACCACCGTACTCCTCCGCGTCGAGCCCGTACCCCGGCCTCCGACTTCACGACAGAACCCCGCGGTGGCTCCACAGCACAGCGGCTGTGCTCTTCCTCCACCCACTGCCTCCGATACCCCGCTGCTCCGCCGCGCTTCACTTTGCTCCGCCAATGTCCATGGCTACTCCTCCTTCGAGTCGATCGTCCATTTCAAGTGAGGATCAGAGCGAGCCTTCGTCTCCACCTCATCTAGACGAGCATCGAATCACCGCATCGAGCAGCAGATCTTGCGACCAGGGTGAACCTCGGTTGATCGAAGCCGGCGACCGACGAAGAAGGGCGATCGACTCCGAGTTCGTCGACGAAGCCCGGTGGTTGACCTCTTCCTTCGTCGATGATCCTTCCTCCTCTCCGAGCCATTATCTCCGGCCTACTGTAACTGCTCCGGTCGAGTCTCGAGCTCTGACTCCCCGGCGGCCAAGACACCCTGCTCCGACTGTTCTCAGGCCAGTCACTTCCACAGCCGGCCTCGTCTCGACAGAACCCTCCGGTGGTCAGTTCGACCTCCATTCCTTCCGCTGCATCTCCTCTACCACCGCTATCCACCTCCTCATCGCCAATCGCCCTACCTCGCAATAGTCTCTACCGACTCTGCTCGAGCAGAGCCTTGGGCAACAACAACAGTCTCATGCCTGGACTCCAACAATCATCGTCGACGACAACCTCTACTTTGATGGAGATCTTGATTTTTGCAAAGACGAAGGCTGTTGAGGAGTCTTAGAAGCGAAAGATATAGATAAGATGGTTGGATATAAGACGAGAGGGTTCTCATTCACAATGTGCATTGTTAGGGATTGCTGCAGATGAACTTCATGTTTGTGGAGATCCAGCAGTTGTTCCTCTTATCCAAAGAATACTTGAGGTAACCGGAGATATAGTTAAGGTGTCTTTTGATCTTTACTTATAATAGCAATTATAGATGATTATTGTTTTGAGTAATATTCCTCATAATGTGATGTTTCTTGCTGAATATGCTAAGCTCAGTCCTGATTTGTTTGTTGTCAGCATGAGACCACTATAATGCTACTTATATTTTAGTTAAATAGAATATCGTATCAGGTAGAAACAAGTTCTTCGAACATATTCTCTGATTGATAGAGCCCCTTTTATGTCCACCGTCGGAACTGTTATCCTTTCGGAAGAGAAAGGAGGCCTGCAAACATCCCGGCAGATCATCCCTCTTACAGTAAACAACATGTGGTGATTCAATATAGGCCTTACCTAATGGAACTTGGGAGCACAAATGGAAATTTAGATAATCACATTGAACCACAACTTTATTATAAACTTATTGGAAAGGACACTAATTTGGTAATAGTAGGAATGAAAAGTCGTGCAGACAACACTTCTATTTAGTGTAGCCCTGCCCCTTTTCTCATCTAATTATGAATATGTTGATATCTGCAAACTGTATCGGCATTGAATACTTGAACATCATGCATTGAATGGGATGGATCTGATAACATTATGCATTGAATGGTGGTTGCATACTTGATAATCCAGGAAGCAGACCCTATTTGTATCATAGTTTGCAGTATCGCTGATACTCCTAAGTACTGGTCGTATCATATCAAATTTTTTAAATGTTTGATCTGTTACTGACTCCTACCTCAAAATTCTATTATGTAGTATGTAGGGATTATTTTTAGATTTGACAGACATTGGCTAACCTGTAAGTATGCTTACAACTTTTTGAAAGCTATCTCATATTTATATTCATGTTTAATAACGGTTCATGGAGTTGGCTCAAAATGATACTGGCAATATCCCAAAGAGCTATTCATTGAATATGTTTAAAGACTTTGTACCCATTGGTGTTCTGTGACTTCGGTCAGAATCAAACCAAGTGAACTTGTGAAATAAGAGGCAAGATAGTCTTACCGGACTGTTGGTTCCTCCAGGGGATACTCTGGAACAGGACACCAATAATTACCAGCTAAGGACCCAAGGCGAGTACATTATCTGACAGTTTTTGTTTTGTTGATTACTTCTATAAATTATAGTGTATTACATACTTGATTTCGTCACTATGGATACACGGGTTAGCACCCTAGATCCCCATCATGAGGAGTCGTGATTGGAATCCACCGTGCTAGCTGGGGATGGGGAACTATTAGTAGATTATGTGATCATATCCAAACTTATCATGCATCATAGCTCACCCCACTTCTCACGTCGGGTGCAGCCTGACCATTATCATGCTTCATAGCTGTTATATATGATTAGCCTGACCATTATCATGCATCATAGCTAACCATATGGTTAGCCTGACCTTCAAGAATCATAGCAAATCATATATAACCAGCCTGATCTAGTCCCAAGCCGATCACATAATAAACTAATATTTCAAACACTTAGCTAGATGTCTATTTTTATTTCAAGATCCACTTGTTCTAGTATTCACTATTTATTGTTCGTTGCTAGATGCTCTATTGCCTATTTTATTTCTCCTGTACTTCTCATTTTCAGCATTTACTCTCATCTTGTATTTCTTACACTGTTTATAGACTTTGTCAATTTAATGAAACTGCTGTTAGTGCTTGTACTTTGCTCCTTCCCGACTGGAAAATATTTTCCAGACTGTGACCTTAGTGGACTTGTTTCTGACACTTGGGGATTGGATGTTACAGATTGCAGGTATGATTATTTTGTCATTAGACTTGTGTTGTATTCTTTATTTCTTCAAATTCCTATCGTGCTGTAGTTGTGATTGAGTATATTGTCAATATTTTTATAGTGTTATCCGAGTCTCCTTATGGAGTTGGATACTAGCGTGAGATTGTTTAGATAGTACTTGACCTAGACAGTGTTCTACCGCCGATGCTGCGGCGTAGGCTGGACGTACCCGCGCACTCGTGCCCCTAAACCGGGTGCGGGTCGTGACACATAACGTCCATACCGCTCCGAAGAACGTAGAAGCTGCATAGTATATATAACGTCCATATCGCTCCGAAGAACGTAGAATCTGCATAGAATATATAACGTCCATATCGCTCCGAAGAACGTAGAATCTGCATAAAGGGAGTCATTGGATCCGTGGCTCCTCCGGATACTACGGATTCTAATGTGTGTATCCCATACGCCTACTAGTGGTCCTCCCCGTCCAATGTAGATACACAAGTCGAATACTCGACGTGCATACCACGCATCTATATGCCAGGTCTCTACAAATAAAATAATCCTGAGTTACGAACTGACCGTGATGTATGTCACACGCACCGATAGCTATTCGAGTACGCGAACCCGCATCTCAATATGAAATTTTTACTGTGAACCGTGTAGTAGTGTCAGGTCTCGGAAGATATCAGAGTATCCTTCTAAATGTGGTGGGTCTGCTAGTGACTAGGTCAAGTACACTAAATCATCGACGCAACCGTCGACTGTACCCGAGTCAATCTCGGACGCGCACAGTCAGATAAAATAAAGCAACAAGATATCATACAATATATGCAGCATTTAATATAACAGTAAATATGGCAAAGTATCTTGCCTGAGTCCTCAAGCTGTGAATGACAATAGCCTGTTCCTACGGTATCTTCTGTCTGGTCTAGTGGCCCAAAACATACAATATGATATAGCAATCCAGCATCAGACACTAAAGAAATACATATAAACACTACGTTGTTCTTAGGTACTGACGCAAGGGTCACGGCTAGTCGACTACAAAATCACGTGTGCATGTAGCTAGGGTGCACACGTGTCCTATCCTCAGTCACCGTGTACCTTACGATAATAAATATTACGCTTATGGTTTTACAAAACTACCTTACGTCTAACATAATTTATGGTCCTTAATTCCCATATTAGCATACTTGGCGATGTCTAAGTTTTATTGATGAATTATCCATCTTTAATAACAAGTCCTATGATTACAATAATTGCTAGTCCTTAAATAAATGCTAGATCTTGTTAATAAACACACATTCATACATATAGTTTAAGGTTAATTTTGTGTCCAAGACTACGACACTCGACACGACGAACCTATATGAACACGACACGAAGAGGAAGGAGTACAAGGCGTTTAACTAGTTGGCTGGACGAGGGTCTTCTCGCTGACCGGTCGTCCTCCGGCGTCGACCGGCGAGCAAGGCATCAGCAACTGTGGCAGCAACTGCAGTGGTCGCAGCAGCGGCTACAGCAGCTTGGTCGGCGGGGAACGGCACCTGGGTTGGCGATCAAGCCGTGGGGGAGGTCGGGGTCCGCCTGACGGTGGTGGTCGAGGGTGCTGTAGGCGATGACCGGGGTCGGGGCAGTCGGGTTTTGATGGGAGGTCGGGTTTTGATGGGAGGTCGATGGCGGTGGTTGCAGGCGGCCTGAGGGGAGGGGTCCTGTGGTTAGGTGGAGTGCGGCGGTGGTCGTGGCAGTGGGGGTGGCGGCCTGAGGTTGTGGTAGCAGTGGGTGTCCGATCGTGGAAGGGATAGGGTTGCTCGGGTTTGAAAGAAAGGGTTCGGCTAGGGTTTCTTTGGAGGTGATAAAGGGAATGGGTTTTAGGGTTTTAATGTAAAGAATATGTGTATTTATATGAGAGGGGGGTTTTTGGGCTAGCCTCGAGACTTGGGCCTGTCCGGCCTTGTTGGGGTGGGGCTGGTCCACGTAGAAGAGTGCATGTGGGCTTGGTTAGGTTCTGTTTGAGGTAAAATTGGCCTTAAATTAATTTAATAAAAAAATAATACACGCGGCGCTCCTTAATGAATTTAAGACACATGCAACTAGATTCGAAAGGAACACAAGAGTCATGGGCATAGCAGGCTTGGTGTAGGCTAATACCCTAATTTGGGTTATAGGGAATTGGGTTGTGGTTGTGCCTCAAATTCAGGTAGGAATGGACAATCAAAGAAAATTGGATTTATTGAAATAATACATAGACATTTGTAACGAATATTACACAGCTCAAATGAAGCATAATATTGAGTATCTAAAAGTTACACAAGGGTCAGATGGGTAGTCTGGTGTGTCTAGGAGATGTATATAAAATTTGTTTGAAGGTAACTACTAGTGTAGCGCTCCAAACATCGAAACAACGGTAAGGTGTATTGAGACATATAATTGTTGCACATAAGATCTACTTGTATCCAATTAAATCCTAGTCTCTAAATTTAAATTGAATAAATCCTAAATTGGTCGAGGGGGTTTACAATCTACCCTCCTTAGAGCATTTTGTCCTCGAAATTAAAACATGCGCATGGTAAGAACTACTGACTGAAATAAAAATAAGAAAATGTACTACAACATACCTAGGTCTTCGAAGAGATGGGAGTAACGCTGTCGAATATCCTCCTCGTATTCCTAGGTCGACTCGCCTGGGGCATGATGCCTCCATGCGACACAAACTAGGGGGATAGTCTGACCTCGCAGTACTTTCTCACTCATGTCCAGAATCTCAACAGGCTCCTCTTGGTATGATAAACTTGGGCCGACTGTAATTTCTGAATGGTCAAGCACGTGATTCAGATCTGGTATATACCTTCTCAGCTGAGATACATGGAAGACGTCATGGACTCCTTCCAAGGTATGCGGCAAGGCTAATCTGTAAGCAACCTCTCCAATACGTTCTAGCACATCGAATGGTCCGATGTACCTCGGAATCATCTTTTCTCTGCCTCTGAATCTGATAGTCCCTCGAGTATGTGAGATCTTTATAAACACGTGATCTCCAATCTAGAACTTTAAGGGTCATCGGTGTGCATTCGTCCAATGCTTCTGTCTGTCCTGTGCTGCTCGCAGGTGCCCTTGGATCTTTTTTACCTTCTCCACTGTACGAACAACCAACTCTGACCCAATAATATGTCTCTCGCCTATATTGCTCTAACATACTGGGGAACGACACTTTCTTCCATACAACGCTTTATAGGGAGCCATCTGGATGCTCGCCTGATAGCTGTTGTTGTAGGAAAATTCGACCAAATGCAAATGGTCCTCCTATGATCCTCCGAAATCAAGCATGCATGCCCTTAACATGTCCTCCAATGTCTGAATGGTGCGCTTCGACTGGCCATCTGTCTGTGGGTGATACGCTATGCTAAACTTCAGACGGGTACCGAGACTCTCTTGCATACTCTGCCAAAAGTAAGATGTAAACCTCGTATCCTTTTCAGACACTATACTAACTGGCACTCCATGTAGTCGCATAATGTCCCTCATGTACATATCGGCCAAGACCTCTGTGGATTGCCCAACCCTGAAGGGTAAAAAGTGAACAGACTTGGTGAGTCTATCCACGATTACCCATACTGTATTGCGACCACTAGGACTCCTCGGAAAACCTGTAACAAAGTCCATAATGATATGCTTCCATTTTAATTTCAATATCGGGAGCAGTTGAAGTAATCCTGCAGATCTCTGATGCTCAGCCTTGACTTGCTGACACACCAGGCACTTTGCCATAAAACGAGCTATCTCTCTCTTCATTCCGTGCTACCAGTAGTACTGCCTTAAGTCTCTGTATATTTTCGTGCCTCCTGGATGAATAGAGTAAGTCAAACTGTGTACCTCTGATATCAACTCTTGCCGAAGTTCTCTATTTGGAACATAGAGATGATCTCTATATCTCAAGGTTCCGTCTTCGTGTATAAGCAATCCTGTCTGTATTCCAGCCTTTGTCCTCTGTTGAAGACTCTGGAATCTGGCATCTGGCGGTAAGGCATCCTTGACCCTCTCCACTAAAGTCGATTGCAACTGAAAGCTTGATAACTGTCCGTCTACTCCGGGCATAACGACCTCTATACCCATCTGCTCTAGATCTCTCAACAGATATTGTTGGGTAGTTAAGAAGAATGCCATGGGTCTTCTGCTCAGTGCATTAGCTACTAAGTTGGCCTTTCCCGGGTGGTACTATAGCTCAATCTCGAAGTATGTTATCACATCGAGCCAACGTCTCTGCCTCTAGTTAAGGTCCTTCTGGGTGTAGACGTACTTAGGCTTTTATGATCAGTGAATATCTCTACTCTTTCTCCATATAGGTAGTGTCTCCAAAGCTTCAAAGCAAAGATCACTGCTGCAAGCTCCAAGTCGTGAGTGGGATAGTTCTTCTCATGGGTCCTCAATTGTCTAGAGGCATAGGCCACAACATTTCTATGTTGCATCAAGACACATCCTAATCCTTTTTCGGACGCATCGCTATAGATCACGAATCCTCCGGGTCCAGAAGGTATGGTCAAGATGGGTGCTGTAGTTAGGCGCTTCTTCATCTCATCGAATGTTGTCTGGCACTCCTCTGTCCAAGTAAACTCCTGCTCCTTACAGGCCAAGCGGGTTATTGGCTCAGCAATCTTCATGAAGTTCTCTACGAACCTCCGGTAATATCCGGCAAGTCCTAGGAAACTCCTCACTTCTAAGATATTGGTAGGGGTTGTCATGTCTCTGCTGATGAAATTTTCGTCGGATCTACTGAAATACCATCTCCTGAGATGACGTATCCAAGAAAAGCGACACGATCTAGAAGAAACTCACACTTGCTCAGCTTGGCATAAAGCCTCTCTCTCCTCAGCGTCTCTAACACTAGCCTCAAGTGCTTTTCGTGCTCCTCGTGGCTCTTCGAATACACCAAGATGTCATCGATGAAGACTACCACAAACTGGTCTAAGTATTGGTGGAAGACTCTGTTCATCAAGTTCATAAATACACCAGGTACATTCGTCAGTCCAAAAGGCATCACTAAGAACTCGTAGTGACCATAACGAGTCATGAATGTTGTCTTTTGAATGTCTTCTCTTCGCACCTTCACTTGATGATAACCCGATCTCAAGTCGATCTTTGTGAACACCATTGCTCCTGTCAACTGGTCGAATAAATCATCAATCCGTGGCAGGGGATACTTGTTCTTGATAGTCAAAGCATTAAGGGCTCTGTAATCAATGCACATACGTATTGTTCCATCCTTCTTAGGCACAAACAACATTGGTGCTCCCCATGGTGATACACTAGAAAGGATAAATCCCTTGCTTTGCAACTCTTCTAATTGTAGCTTCAGCTCATCTATTTCCTTCTTCGCTAATCGGTATACATTAGAAGATACCGGTGCTGCTCCGGGTACTAGCTCAATAGTGAACTCTACGTCTCTATCTGGTGGTAAGCCTGACAATTCTTCAGGAAACACATCCTCGAATTCTGCAACTATTGGTGTGGGTACCATCTCCATAGCCATATAAGTTTCAGCTATCTGTCATACTCCTTTCTCGACGGTCCCTCGCAAGTACTCGAACTCCGGTTGATCTGGCGGTCTAAAAGTGATGCTACCCTTCTGGCAGTCTAGTACGGCATTATACTGGCTTAACCAGTCCATACCTAGCACAACATCAAAGTATGGCATCGGTAATACCAAGAATCGTGCTCTCATCTCTCTACCACATACGACTACCGAACACGTTCTGATAGTGCTGGTAACCGGCACGATACCTCCTCCGGTAAGAATCTTCTAACTCTTAGGTAAGGGAGAAGTAGCTACTCTATGCATTGCTACAAATCTACTAGATATGAATGATAGTATAGCTCCAGAATCAAATAATGTAGTCACAAGGAATGATGCAACTAAAATGGTACCTGTAATAGCTTCCCCTTCTGTTTCCTCCTCAGTAGCTGCTAGTGCAAAGGCCTGTCCATGCCTCTGCCCTCCGGTATGCTGTCGGGCTCGATCAAACTGTGCCTGCTGTGGGGCCCAAGGTGGTCCCCTCTGAACTCCTTCAGGTACTGGTGGACGCTATCCTCCTAGTGGGGGTAGTATCCTCGGAACTGGTGATGTTGGCCTCTGTCCGGTCTGGGGTGCTATGTCTCTGCGCTGTGGGCAGTCTCGAGAGTGGTGCTGGCTCGCTCCATAAATCATGCATGTTCCCAGTCTCTTTCGGCAGTCATTCTGGAAATGTCCTACCTTACCACAGTAGTGGCAATTCGGAAGCTCTTTTTTTGGTACGGTGCTGTCCTCTGTTGTGTCTGTGCTCCGGGACGACGGATTGGTCCTCTTGCTTCGGGCTGTGCTCTAGCTGGTATAATCCTGCTGGAACGTCTTGCTCCTTTGTCGATGGCCTCCTGGACCCTCACCTCTGCAAGTACCTCTTCATAAGAAATCCTCGCCTGTGTGATGGTATACCTCTGTAGCTCGAATGAAAGGCCGTGATGGAATCTCTGAGCCTTCTCTAGGTCATTGGGTATCAGGACGGCACCAAATCTGCTAAGACGGCTAAATTCCGTATCATATGCGTCAACAGTCATATTCTCCTATTTTAAATGTACGAACTGGGAGTACAGGACATTTTTGACTGTAGCTGGAAAATACTTCGCATTGAAGTATTCTAAGAACTGTTCCCAAGTCTGGTTCTTGCCTACACTGCGCTCAATATAATCCCACCAGTGATGGGCGTTGCCTTTTAGTTGGGCCCTCACCGCGGTCATCCAAAGGTGTGGATGCAGTTGTGAAGCCTCTAGTAGCATCTCCGTGTTGGCGACCCAATCGAAGATCTTCTCAACAGTCTCGTTGCCTGAGAAAGTATCTGGTCCCATCTGTCGAAACCATCTTACAATACCATATGTCTGGGCTGGTGGAGGTGCTGGTACTGGTGCTGTGACAGGTGTCCTCTCCAGTACTGCCATCAAACTCTGTCTCAATGTCTCAATCTGATGCCACTATGCCTGCATCATGGTCTGGAAGAACTGAAGCAACTGTGGTTGTCCATGTGATGGCGGCATCTAGGGTGGATAAGGTGGAGGTGGTGGTAATAGAACCTATGGATGTGCGGTAGGTGTCTCCTCAGATGTCGGCCTCTCGGTCTACGGCATCGGCGTGGCTCCTGAAGTCTGGCCCTCGAAATGCTGTGTGGGGATCGTCTGGGAAGTTTGTCCCTCGTGCTACGGTGTAGGATCGCCCTGAGAAGTCTCCTTCCAATGTATCAGCGGGGCCTGTAGCGGTGGTTGCCCTTCAGGTAGCCCTTGGGGTACCTCCTCTCTTTGGGTGGTGTCGGTTGGTACCATGACACTGGGTGCTCATCGTCCACTGCGCAAGTTTATCTTGCTGCAAGAGATAGGACTTTCATTAAAAGAGCACAAAATCAAACAAACATGATGCAGATATTTAGAAGTAACACGAAGGAAGTTCAAAGACGTAATTAGTGTGGATGAGACCTAGTAATTTTCTATCCTATTGCAGGCTCGCTGGGCATGTTACCATACCTCAACGATAAAGTCGACCTGCATGGGCCACCACTAAAACCATATCATACCCAGTCGTAAAAAAATATTTTCTAGGCCACGTGGCAATAGCCAGCTGTCACCTCTCTGAGGATATCCCAATTTAATGGATCCAACGAAGAGTGCTACGCTGTCCTAAATAACTAACAAGTCCAGTATCAATCAACAATAGGTAATCTAATATCATCCACAAAATAAACAGCAAGAATGTACTAATAATAACTGCTGGAAGATAAACGCCAGTCTCAAAATATCATAGTACAACCAATAATGTCTGGTGGGAACAAATCTACTACTAGGACAAAATAAAATACTCAAATGATAGATAAAAGATAATGATTAGGGCATCGGCTAACTAGATAATGATGCACCAACTCCTAGATAGAAGGCCTACCAACTGATCACGAAAACTCTGACGGTAGCACCTCTAGCTCCTCAGCTGTAACGTACCTCATCTCCTGTCCTGGGCTGTATACTGTGGGGTAATATGCCTCGTCCAAATCTGTATAGCTACCAGGTCCTCAGAGGGACGTAACAAGATACATAGAAGCATTCCATATATATGAATACTGAATAAAATAAATGCAATAAAGGGGTGTGCTAACCATCTAAGTGAATGCAATATGAGGACAACGTTGGTACGTATGGGTAGGTGTAGGCATAACGTCCATACCACTCTGAATAACATGGAAGTTGCATAGTATATATAACGTCCATATCGCTCCGAAGAACGTAAAATCTGCATAGAATATATAATGTCCATATCGCTCCGAAGAACGTCGAATCTGAATAAAGGGAGTCATTGGATCCGTGGCTCCTCTGGATACTACGGATTCTAATGTGTGCATCCCATATGCCTACTAGTGGTCCTTCCTGCCTAATATAGATACACAAGTCGAATACTCGACGTGCATACCACGCATCTATATGCCAGGTCTCTACAAATAAAATAATCCTGAGTTACGAACTAACTGTGATACATGTCACACACACCGATAGCTAGTCAAGTATGCAAACCCGTATCCCAATATGAAATTATTACTGTGAACCGTGTAGTAGTGTCAGGTCTCGGAAGATATCAGAGTATCCTCCTAAATGTGGTGAGTCTGCTAGTGACTAGGTCAAGTACACTAAATCATCAACGCAACCGTCGACTGTACCCGAGTCAATCTCGGACGCGCACAGTCATATAAAATAAAGCAACAAGATATCATACAACATATGCAGTATTTAATGTAACAATAAATATGGCAAGGTATCTTGCCTGAGTCCTCAAGATGTGAATGCCAATAGCCTGTTCCTGCGGTATCTCCTGTCTGGTCCAGTGGCCCTAAACATACAATATGATATAGCAATCCAGCATCAGACACTAAAGAAATACATATAGACACTACGTTGTTCTTAGGTACTAACGCAAGGGTCACGGCTAGTCGGCTACAAAATCGCATGTTCACGTAGCTAGGGTGCACACGTGTCATGTCCTCAGTCACCGTGTACCTTACGATAACAAATATTACGCTTATGGTTTTACGAAACTACCTTACGTATAACATAATTTTTGTTCCTTAATTCCCATATTAGCATACTTGGCGATGTCTAATTTTATTGATAAATTTTCCATCTTTAATAACAGGTCCTATGATTACAATAATTGCTAGTCCTTAAATAAATGCTAGATCTTGTTAATCAACAAACATTCATACATATAGTTTAAGGTCAATTAAGTTTGTGTCCAAGACTACGATACTCGACACAACGAACCTATATGAACACGACATGAAGAGGGAGGAGTACAAGGCGTTTACCTAGTTGGCTGGACGAGGGTCTTCTCGCTGACCGGTCGTCCTCCGACGAATGGTAGAGCTCCGGCGTCGGCCGACGAGCAAGGCAACAGCGACTGCGGTAGCAACTGCAGTGGTCGCAGCAGCGGCTACAGCAGCTTGGTCGGCGAGAAACGGCGCCTGGGTTGGCGGTTAGGCTGTGGGGGAGGTCGGGGTCCGCCTGACGGTGGTGGTTAGGGGTGCTAGAGGCGGTGACCGGGGTCGGGGCAGTCGGGTTTTGATGGGAGGTCGGGTTTTGATGGGAGGTCGATGGAAGCGGTTGCAGGCGGCCTGAGGGGAGGGGTCCGGTGGTTAGGTGGAGTACGACGGTGGCCGTGGCAGTGGGGGTGGCGGCCTGAGTTTGTGGTGGCAGTGGGTGTCCGGTTGGGGAAGGAATCGTGTTGCTCGGGTTTGAAAGAAAGAGTTCGGTTAGGGTTTATTTGGAGGCGATGAAGGGAATGGGTTTTAGGGTTTTAATGTAGGGAACATGTGTATTTATATGAGAGGGCATTTTTAGGCTAGCCTCGCGACTTAGGCCTGTCCGACCTTGTTGGGGTGGGGCTGGTCCACGTGGAAAAGTGCATGTGGGCTTGGTTAGGTTCTGTTTGAGGATAAATTGGCCTTAAATTAATTTAATAAAAAAATAATGCGCATGGCTCTCCTTAATGAATTTAAGACACATGGAACTAGATTCGAGTGGAACACAAGAGTCATGGGCGTAGCAGGCTTCGTGTAGGCTAATACCCTAATTTGGGTTATAGGGAATTGGGTTGTGGTTGTGCCTCAAATTCAGGTAGGAATGGACAATCAAGGAAAATTGGATTTATTGAAATAATACATAAACGTTGGTAACGAATATTGCGCAGCTCAAATGAAGCACAATATTGAGTATCTAAAAGTTACACAAGGGTCAGATGGGTTGTCTGGCATGTCTAGGAGATGTATATAAAATTTGTTTGAAGGTAACTACTAGTGTAGCGCTCCAAACATCGAAGCAACGGTAAGGTGTATTAAGACATATAATTGTTGCACATAAGATCTACTTGTATCCAATTAAATCCTAGTCTCTAAATTTAAATTGAATAGATCCTAAATTGGTCGAGGGGGTTTACACGAACTCTGTCCTCATTCCATACATACTAGTTGCTAGAGTATCCTGGATTGCTATACTTCTACTGTATTTTGGATTAAATTTTTTTGTATCTTGTTATGACCTTCTGAGTACCTGGTTTACTTCTAGGCTTAGATGAGCAGGAGTACGACCAAACATACGGATATGGGCATGAAGTTGTTTTCGAGAGCGAGGAGGTGTTTCCAGAAGACCACATCTAATCTGGGTATGATGCATTCTTAGTTGCAGACTTCTACTTAGAGTTATCTCTATCCATCTATCTTCATATCAGCACTTATTTGGATATATTTGAGTACCAAATTTATCTCCACCAACTTTATTTTTATTATGGATCTATATGACTTATTCCGGAGTACTTGACTCTCATATTCAGACTAGATTTATTTGTTTTCTGTTGATGATATTTAATGACATATGATTGTGATTTTTATTAGGTACAACAAAATATGTACTTGATGATTCCATTAAATTGGAAAAAATTTTGATTGCGTATTTGCTGGCCATTGTCACGTAGCTTAGTTCCTATATTATGGGACTAGGGCATGACCCCATGCAAATGCATATATGACTAAGTTATAAACAAAATTTCTTGGTAAATTACAGAAGTAATGGCAGCTAACAATGGTCATTCTGGGGACTTGTTAGTCAATACTTTCTTTCTTTCTTTAGGGACTTATCGGTCCATACTTTCTTTCTTTACTTTTCTTATTTTGTTCACTGCATAGCATACTCATGAAAATTATAATAGTATTCTCTTCTTGGGTATCAGATGTTACAATAGTAGTATTAACATGTGGCATTAATGGCTATATCGATCATTAGACTTAGCAAGGCTAACAAGAGAACCTACTGATTATTATTGGCAAGAAGGGGTAGAAAAGAAAGGATCATATCCACTCACCATTTGGAGAATGCGGAGAGAAGGAGAACGCTTGTACGATCAGGCTTTAGTTCATTGTCTACCTGCATTGGCACCAACATCGGATCAGAATACCATCTTTATCTTCCTTTCTTTTAGAGTTCTCAAGAATGAATGCAAGATATCGATGAAAATGGGCAATAAACTCAATCATCAAAAACTATCACGAAAATGAATTTATCAAAACCAAGCAGCAAAAATCCAACAAAAACTCTTGGACTCATTCCAACAGAAGTTGATCCATGAGTTGGAAAGATTTATTGCATTCGTCCATGATCGATTATGCTGAAAGGTTTTCCCATACTCAGTTTTGTCTAAGTCAATCTAGCCACAAGCATCACACAGTGAACCACGAGGAGCGGGGCACTACAATCCCAGCCTTTGTTCAGGGGAAAGTATACTTCATCCTCAAGTGCTGGCTCTAAACCTGGCCATGCAAAACCTGTGGGGTTAGACCCCAAATAGCAAATACCACAAAGGAAGCACGAATGAATAAACAAAACCAAGAAGAATAAATATATACATATATATATATATAGTCCTATATCATAGTTTCAGTTCCTAGCCTATCGTGATACAGCAATCTAACCCTACAATAAAACAAGAACAAGGGTTAGACCATCGCACCATGATAGTCCATGTCCCTAAACTATTTAATAGAAGGTATAATGCATAATCAAGTTCAGTTACATAATCGGTCTATCACTTGTACGACTTACTAGATAGAGTCTGGGTTATCCCAAAAATATAATACATATAATAGGAATCCTCAGATCAAACTATATTCTAGCAGGGGCTAGCCGAGCCATGAATCGCCACATAGAACATAGTAGTATGCATCGGTCCCTTGTAAGGCCACCAAGCTAAGATTGTATAAAACACATAGTACAATATAATAGTCGGATATTACCATCCACTAATGAGTATTTAATCATCCTCATAGCGCATAATGATTTAGGGTGGCTAGTTAAGCACGATCTCTGGATTTCATCCCTCTAAATGCTCTACATGTTTTAGTTGCCTAGTTAACCCTACGATTAGCTGGAATCATATGGTATGGTCATATGTTACTCCCCTTATATGTCGTACCATAATACGGGCACGCTAGATACGAATCTGTTTTGTCACTTTGTAGTTCAATTTGGATTCACCCCAACGTGATGCAACAGTCAAACAAATTCTAGCCACGCTTGGTTATTGACCAACTATTATGTCCATGCTGGAGGAATTGTATCATATCAGATATCGGTTAGCACATTGGTACACCTAGGTATGAAACATTTACATAATTACTTAGAAGTACTTAGCATATAGGAACACATAGCATATAGTAAGTATATTAGCATGGATACCAATTGTTAAACCAAATTACCAATCATTGGTAAATCAAATGGGTTCTAGAACATAGTCACGTCTTACACATGGTCAGGTAGCTCACATACATTAGCAATCATTAAAATCACACATGGAATCACAAGAATTAAATAAAGCACCCAAACCAAGCAAAAAAGTAAAATGTGCACATAGGCCGCATGAGGATCAGGGATGCATAGAGTCAGTGCCACATAGGACAGTTGCCACATAGGAAGTCGTCCGCATATGCGTCGGAGCCGCATGGGAAGTCTCGGCCGCATGGGATCAGTGCCGCATATGACAGGGTAAGGTCCACTCCTTGGGATAAGTATTGAGTGACGTATATTTAATATGTGTCAGAGAAGTGACTGAAGTAATGGATGTGACAAGCCATAAAGTGTGACAGAAAGAAAAGACAAACTCATAGAAAATGTACAAGAGCAAAACATGGTTATGCTTCTACAAGAGAAGAGGCGCATAGTCACTGCCACATGAGTCTGCTTGTCGCATGCTATACTAGCCACAAGGATGTCTCTTGGACTTAGCGAATTTCTCATTCGTTCAGCGAGCAAAACACAAGGAGTTCTGTCACTTAGAACACTTTGTGTAACAATCACTCATGCATCCAACAAGATAGACGCATGCTGAAAGGTATATGCGGCATAGAGCTCAGGACACATAGCACTCAGACCGTATAACACTCTCTGCTGCATATAGTGTTGGCCGTATGAGCACTTCATTTTCTCCAGACAACAAGTTCAGCCATGGCAAAAAACTCCAAAAATCAAAATTTGTTTTCTCCATAAAAACTTTATTTAACTCCAAATCAAGTGAACCAAAAGCTAAAACGCCTGAAATAGAATGCACTATCAACCACAAAACTGATTTTCTAAAATACCATGTTGTAATAGATCAAAACCAAAAAAACTTTTAGAACCCAAGAAAAATCTTAACAAAATGTAGATCTACACGAATCTATCCATCAAAACTGAAAACTTCAAGTATTAAAAGTGTTTAGAATTATAATGTACACATAATAGACTAATAAAATATAAGTAACAAGAAAAAACTAAAATCAAAGAGTTTCTCCATGTTATGTAAGGTGTACTTGCCTAGAAATGAAAGAAGGAGGAAAATGAGAGAAATGAGGGAAGAGCGAGAAATAAGTTAGCTTATATAGCTAGGGTTTGAGGTTCAGACCTTGGGTTCAACTCATGACCAAACCAAACCAACAATTAAACCATGAGTCTAATTGAGTCAAATAATGGGTCTAGTCTCTATGACATACAACATAATTAATATAAAAGAAAATAAATAACATAGGCAGGAAAAGAATACGTTCAAAATACATATATCAAAAATGGGGAGTGACATCTCTACCCACCTTAGAAAAATTTTATCATCAGAATTCAAACTTAAGGCTAGCTAGAGAAATCAGAACAAGCACGGCGCTAACGATAAGCTCATCTACACTTGCAATCAAAATTGAGCATAAAATAAAGAAATGCAATATCATATAGCATGGTAAACAAATCACGAGATACGAGATATGAAGACATAAGAACGAATATACCTTTCGAATTGAATATATGCGGATACCGAGAACGGATATCATCCTCGCACTCCCACGTTGACTCTCCCAGAGGGTGATGACACCAAGCAACCCGAACAAGATGAATAGTCTGATTCTTGAGTACCTTCTTCCTTCGGTCCAAAATAGATATGGATTATTCCTCGTAAGACAAGTCGGTACCAACGACTAGCTTAGAATGATCGAGGATATGACTGAAATTTGGGATATACCTACGCAATTAAGATATATAAAATACATCGTGCACCTCACATAGCGAAAGCGGAAGGGTAAGATGATAAGCAACACCGCCTACCCGCTGGAGGATATCGAACAGACCAACATATCGCGGACTAAGCTTCCCGTGAACCCCAAATCTAATAACTCTATAGGTCGACAAAATTCGCAAGAACACGTGATCGCCGACATAAAACTCTAAAGGCCTACGATGTTGATCTGCCTAATGCCGATGCCTATCTTGCGCAACCCAAAGTCGCTCTCTGATCTGCTTCACAACTTCTACTGTTTGTATGATGATCTCTGGGCCTAACATCATTTGCTCACCTATATCATCCTATGCCAATGGTGACCTACACTTTCTTCCATTTAACGCATCGAAGGGTGTCATCTGAATACTTGCTTGATAACTGTTGTTGCATGAGAATTCAACGAGATCAAAGTGATCTTCCCAAGACCCTCCAAAATCTAAAGTACAAGTTTGTAGCTTATATTTTAAGGTCTGGATGGTTCTCTCTGATTTCCCGTCCGTTTGAGGATGGCACGCGGTACTGAATCTCAACTTGGTGTCCAAACTCTGGTGCAAGCTCTTTCAAAAATTTAAAGTGAACCGAGTGTCTAGATCCGATACAATACTCATTGGGATGCCGTACTGTCTTACTATCTGCCATATGTACATCTCTGCTAAGTGCTTTATAGATTGCCCTATTCGAAAAGAAAGAAAGTGAGCTACTTTTGAGATACGATCTACTATTACCCAAACTGTATCATGACAAGTCAGGGATCTAGGTAAACCGGTCCCAAAGTCTATCGTGATATGTTTCCACTTCCACTCTGGAATAGGAAGCGGCTGTAATAATCATGTTAGTTTCTACTAGTCGGCCTTCACTTACTGACATACCAAACACCGGAAAATAAATCGTGTTATCTCCCTCTTTATCCAGTTCTACCAAAAATATTGCTTAATGTCCTAATACATCTTGGTACCTCCTGGATGAATTGAATATTAGGAACTATTCTCCTCGGTCATTACTTCTTGCCGGATATATCCACTTGGTACACAGAGACGATTTCCTAACCTAAGAGTTCCATCTTCATGAATCGTCAATCTTTCCTGAGACCAGACTCACATTTCGCCCGAAGCTTCTGAACTTTCGGATCCTCCGCCTGAGCTATCTTAATTCTCTCAAACAAGGTAGACTAAACCTATAAACTAGCCAATACTCCTATATCCTGCGAAAGTACTATCTCTACACCCATCTCTCAAAGACCTTCTAAGATATGTCGTTGCGATGTCAACATAAATATACTACCTCTCCTGCGTAGAGCATCTTCTACCATATTTGTCTTGCCTGAATGGTACTAAAGTTCCACATCATAGTCCTTTATAATTCTAGCAACCTCCTCTGCCTCATGTTCAGGTCCTTCTAGGTGAATACATACTTTAAGCTATTGTGATCTGTAAATATCTCCATCCGATCACCATACAAGTAGTGCCTCCACAACTTAAGTACAAATACTGTCGCCACCAACTCCAAATCGTGAGTCAGATAATTCTTCTCATGATCTCGAAGCTGTCGCGATACATAAGCTATCACTGTTCTATGTTGCATCAATACACACCTAAGTCCTTTGCCTGATGCATCGTAATACATTGTAACCCTCCAGAACCTACTGGAAGCATGAGAATCGGAGCTGAAATTCATCTCTTCTTAAATTCTTCAAATAATGTCTGGCACTCTACTGACCAATCAAAATTAACTTTCTTGCGCGTCAATCGAGTCAGTGGTGCTGAAACCTTTGCAAAGTCTACCACGAACCTTTTGTATTATCCTACCAATCCCCAAAAACTACGTACTTCAGCTACTGCCTTAGGAAATGGACAACCCTCTATGGCTTCAACCTTCTTTGGATCTACTGCCACTCCTGCTTCCGAGAAGATATAACCCAAGTATGATACGTGATCCAACCAAAACTCCTACTTGCTGAGTTTTGCGTATAACTGGTGTTTCCTCAAAATTTGTAGGACCTTTCATAGATGCTCTTCGTGCACCTCTTCACTACTGGAATAAACAAGAATGTCGTCTATGAAAACCACCATAAACTGATCTATATATGGCATAAAATTGCGGTTCATCAAATCCATAAAGATCGCTGGAGCATTAGTCAGTCCGAATGGCATAACTAAGAATTCGTAATGCCCATATCGTGACCTAAATGCTGTTTTGAATATTTCTTGCTCCCGATCTCTAACTAGATAATACCCTGATCGAAGATCGATCTTGGAGAAAATCTTGGCCTTGCTCAATTGATCAAATAAATCATCAATTCTAGGTAATGGGTACTTGTTCTTCACTGTTACTGCATTCAATTGTCTGTAATAGATACATAAACGTGATGACCCATCCTTCTTCTTCACTAAAACCACTGGCACTCCCCAAGGTGATCCACTGATTCAGATAAACTTCTTTGCCTTCAGCTCTTCTATGTATTGGCACAGTTTGTCTAATTCTGATGGTGCTATTTGGTGAACTTTATAAGATATTGGCCCTGCTCCAGGGATCAACTCTATGTAAAACTCTATATCCCTTATATGTGGAAACCCTAGATGTTCTTCTGGGAAGACGTCTAAGAACTCCTTGACTATCTCAAAAAGTTATTCTTCTACTATCATTGTCGCTGCGATCCTCTCTTCATGCTAGTCTCTAACAGATCTGTCAAAGAAGAAACCTTACAAAAAGTTGTTCTTCTGGGATACTAAATAATACTCTACCCTTATGGCAATCTATCCTAGTATGACTGTCTCTCAGCCAGTTCATGCCTAAGATAACGTCAAAGTTACCCATAGAAAACTCGATCAATCGTGTTGGTAGTGGACGCCCGTACACTATGATCACACACGCTATACATATTCTACTAACTCCTACGAGCTCATTACCAGTGTGTATATTCAACCTCTATGGCAATACCTCAAACTCTAATCCAATATGTGTTGCGAATCGTACAGATACAAATAAATAAGATACACCTAAATCACACAATACTACTGCAGGATAAGATGCGACAAAGATGTTACCTGCCACCACGTCGCCAGATACCAAAGCCTCCTCCAGAGATAAAGTGAAAGCTTGACTTGGTCCTGCAGGGCTCCTCGTTATTTCCTTCCTTGGACACGCTATTGTGGCCTCTGTTGGTCTTGCTGCTAATTCTGTTGTTGTTGGTATATCTGAGCTTGCGTTGGTAGTAAAAGATGAGCTAATGGCCTCACTGTTATTGCTGGCCCTCTCTGTTGGACTGCCATTGGTGCTGACAGCGTTGGTAATTATTGGAATGGCCCTTCTGGCCTCTACATCATCGGGCAATTGGCAATCCGTTGATTTGGACTGCCATACCTTATACATAACCCATTGGCTGCAATACATATATCTCTAATGTGGCCTTCCTAGCAACACTAAGTGCAACCTACTGGTACTCCCTGGCGCTATTGCTGTTGTTGCAGTCTCGGCTGCTGCTGGGAAATGCATCAAGGCAAGTTGATCATTAATCAAGAATCCTGTCAAGTTTATATCTGAATGATAATCAAATTAAGCTTACCTCTGAACAAGAATTATCTCAAGCAAGTCAAGAATTACAGCTCATGGAGCAATTGCTCAGTTCAGAACAAGAATCATGGATTATCATATCAAGTTATGGATTTGGAAGACCCAGACTTGCATGTCGCGGACAACTTGAAAAGGGTGATCTTCGGATCTCGTTCCACGAACAGTTTTCGGGGCACCGGGTCCGATCCAATCCGGATGGAACACATACTGTATAGCAGGATGGCGTATGCACTTCACGCTACACCACTGTATTGGCAGGATGGCTTACAGCACACCCTGTACTTTCGTAGCTTTCCATTCTCGTCGATGACCCGAGGTCTACTGTATTGGCGGGATGGCTTGCAGTGCACCCTGTACTTTCGTTGCTTCTATTCCCGTCAATGGCCCATGTCCTTTATGGCTATGCCAGCGACCCCTATTCATATAGATAAGTTATCCTCGCTTAACGGCTATCCATGTACGAGTTATTGCATCGCATCTAGAATATCTAAAACATCTGAACGAGTCTTGAGGATATAAGATACTTGTACATATTGAACACTTCACTATCTTATGCAACACACCTGAGAAATCCTTATAACTCGTGCATCCGAAACGTAATCTCGCTCACAACACTTGTGTTTGCATATGATATTGCCCTTGATTCATTATATATGCTGCTTTTGCTTGAATTAACTTGGTTTGCCTTGGACAGGGAAGGACAAACGGTAAGTTGGTAAGTCTCGCCATGTTCTTTTGTTTATCGCATGATGCACTGCCACATGAGTTAGGCTTTACACCATTGCTTTAAAACTGATCCTAAGGCAACTAGAAAGACAATAAAATAGTTGGTGCACGAAACCTATTGAACGTGTTTGGATTTGTCGAGCGGGCGAGTTGCCTCCCCACCAGTGCATTTATGTACTAATAACCCACCAGATTGTTTACATAGTGCGGGAGAACCTTGTTCGGTGCGGACGCCTCCTTCGTGCGTGCTAAGGCGTGGAGTTCACTCTGGAGCCTTGGAGCGTTGCGTCCGGAACAAAAGCACATATACAAGATATAATGTTGGAACATTGCCTATATATATATCATTCCATAAATGTAGCCACTTGGCACATCTTTTACTGTTTCAGAGAGAGAGGCTTGAGCGACTTGTAATCTTGGCTATATGCCGCCTGTAACACATTGTTTAAATATTAATAAAGAGTTGATTTACTTCCATGCTTGTGTTATTCAATGCTTCCGCTATCAACGACTCTGTGAACTTGTTACCAATTGCCTATGCATTTATAATTATGTTACACTCAAACAATCTGTACGACTCTGTGGCTTAGACCTCTTACAGCCAGCATGAACCACGGCCCTGCACGGGCGGCTTATGCTCGTGCGGCATCACGCCCAGATGGGTCTGAATATTGTCATGCGGAAGCGCTGGCGCGGTAATTCTTGCCTAGCTGGGACGGCCGATTTAGCCTGCGGGAGATTGGGGCATGACGGATTGGTCTCAGAGTGTCACTACCATATTTTCTAAGAAATAATATTTTAGTAATTTTATATTTAATTAAATATTGTTCATGATAAATAATTATTTGTTGTATTATTTAATTATTGTTAGATGTTAGATATTTATTTTGGACTTGTGTTAGTGGACCTAACTAGTTTAGTTTAGACTCATGGACCAACATGTATTAATTGTTAGATTTGAGCCCATTTAGAAAGCCCATTGATTAGGAGAATGATTGAAATTAATTAAACCATTAGACTAGAAGGTTCCCTCCTTAATTATTTCTTTATGAGAGGCCCCAAGGGGTATAATGGACATTACATAGTGACTTGAGGAAGGGTAAAGGGGGGCCGGCCTATTAAAGAGGGGAAATTTTGTTTCTCTCTTCACTTTTTATTTGAAAACTAGATCTAGAATTTTTTTCAACCAAATTTCTTCATTCCTACTTCATTTTCCTACCAAATTTTATCCCAATTTCTTCCTAAATCACTATTGGAGACTAGTGGAGCAAGGATCTAGAAGGAGGAAGCAATAATATATAAAGAGGAGCAATGATCTACAAGTTGGAGGATAATTTTATCATATTTGGAGGTTGCATTGGGAATCCATCTCCCAATAGGTAAAATTCAGTTTTTCCCCTTAATTTAGATTTTAAATCTGAGATTTAACCATGAAAAATCAACCCATATGCATAGGCTAACCATAGGATTTGATTTTGTGTTCATAGGAGGCCTATTAAGAAAGTTATGGTGCTTTTTGTGTCAATTTTGGAGGAATTCCGAGATTGACAATTGTTGTGTATGTCAATTGGTCCTATAGATCAATTTGGCATATACTTGTGTGTTTAGGGCTAGTTTCGTGTCCACAATTGGGTACGTGTAGGTCGTATCCCAACAATTTGGTGATATGTGTTGTTTTGGGGATTTTTTCCCCGATACGGGACTTTGAGCATGTCATATTTTGACACGGACACGTAGACTTGTGTTTTACTTTTCGTATTATTCATAAATAATATTTTAGACTTACTCGTGTCCTTCGGGGTACGTTTGGATGTGTGGTAAACTCGTGTCTCATGCGTATCCTAGATCTAGTAGGATACGGGGTGATACGTTCCAAGAGATGTACAATTTAATTATAGATATATTTCTCTTGTGTTCTTATTCATGGTGAGGTGTAAATATAAATATGTATATACGTATATTGTGGTATATTTATATTTATGTATTATTTTGTCTTAGATCTATGTATCTATTTATGTATATTGTATGTAGCTATTATTCTATATATGTAAGAGCTATTTAATAGTGTAGTGTATGTATATATATTGTAGTATATATATAGTGTAGATATTTTGTGTATACATATATATATGATGCTATGTATATATGTTACTATATATATGTATATGTATTTATTATGTACATATATCCTATATAGTTGTTACTATGTATATATGTGATACTATATTGTTATATCTATTATTGTGTCCATATATACATATCCTTATAGTTGTTATATAGTGTTATATATATATATATATATATATATATATATATAAGTAAGGCAACAACAGCTATTGTGACACTTTCAGTGTCACAAAAGGATAGCAACAGCAGCAGCATCAAATGCAACAATAGCAATAGCAATAGCGACAGCAGCCACAGCAGCAATAGCAACAGCAGCAGCAAAAGCAACAGCAGTGGTAGCAATAGCGACAGCAGCAGTAGCGACAACAGCAGCGGCAACTCGACAACGGCAACGGCAGAAGGAACTGTCGCTATAACAGCAGTATAACAGCAGTATTAGCAGCCGTATCAGAGGCTATAGCGACGGTAGCCGAGAGTCTTTTGTGACACATATGCAGTTTTTAGTATATATTATATATTTATATATAATAGTTATATATGTATATATATATATATGGTATTAATATATATGTATATATGTTCCTAATTGCTAATTATATTTTAGTATACTATATGTATAATTATTAGTTGTAGCATATATTATTTTAATGGGTAGTTAGCATAAGTAAGGTATTGGATATTACCTTGAGATACCAAGGTAAGTATCAAGGTATTGGGTGTGGGTAGCAAGTTTATGGTTTAGCGTTGTGATATCAAGTTGGCTCAAAACTAAGGCATCTATTTAATGTTTGTAATTAGGATTTTTATAATTAATAATTGTTTGATATTTATATGTAATATTTTAACTATTGATTTACGTAACCAGAGATACGGTATCCTAGTATCCTAAGATATAATTTTTATGACCTAGACTTTAGTATAAACCCAATATCTTTGTATTAGACTTATGCAACCTAGAAATAGGTAGTTTGACCATAGTTGACCATAGTTTGACTATAGTTGACCAAAGTTGAATTAGAGTTGACCGAGTTTGACTTTTGACTTAGAATTGACATATTGACCTAGAAGTTGACTAGTTTAACTTATTTTCTTTTCGGAATCTTGTATTGATGTTGTATTCCATATCTAGGTCTTTGAGGCACCGTATCAGACATCTGTGAGACTATTCTTTGGACTTCAGGCGAGTACATTCTCTGATAGTTTTCCATTTATGATATCCTCTATGTTCATTGTATCTAGTGTATATATCCATGTCTTCTTGACACAATGGTTACACAGATTGGTTATCCGGATCTCGTCATGAGATGTTATTCCTTGGTATATGGTATATCTTATGCAAGCCTTATTTTATTAATTATCTTGTACATGTACAGACACTGATTCTCGGGAAGACTAGCTATCTTATTAGGGAATCTCGTGCCATAGCGTACCATGGTTGGATCTATTATACCCGTCGAGGGTGGGGAGTATTTTAGTGTAGATATGTGATCATACCCTTATTGTATCAAGTCTTGTTCATTGAATAGTGTTAATCATATACCGCACGTATGATTAGTCAGACCATATATATTGTATCATATTCCCAAGCCGATCATATGTTAAAGCTAGTACTCACACACTTAGTCATTAGTATTCTTGTTCATTATCATATTGTTCATTATTGTATTCATTCCAGTATTTCCTTATTGTATATCTCTCGTATCTATTGTACATCTTGTATATTCACATCGATTTACTGTTACATAGTTTTTATCATTGATTAGAACTGCTGTTAGAGATGTACTCTGCTCCTTTCCTGACGGGATATATTTTCGCAGATGACAGTGAGGAATGGTACCCTCCACATTATGGATCACAGGATATTGTGGGCCTAGAGTCAGAGACCCTGGCTTAGGAGGGACTTATCCTGACTGAGACAGATGACCCAGGACTTGTACCTTCTTAGTATTTCTTGTACTAGATTTGTCTCCAGCTTTTTGTTAGCATTATTTCTAACTCATTGATGTATTATTTTAGACTCATGAGTTGTATGTGACTATTTCTATTCTTTATCTTATTCGTGCTTGTTTCCATCTTAGATCTGTGATTGAGTATATTATTATTGTTGATGGTTCTTTATATTGCTAGATAGATTACCCAGACAAAATTTTACTGCCGATTCTGCAGCATAAGCTGGGCATTATTTCTGACTTGCATCCCTACAACGGGTGCGGATTGTGACATACAGCTTGGCTATACGCCTTTTGACTTTGTTTCGACTTGCATCCCAACTGGTTAGTACGGAATCGAATATTGTCCCGAACGATTAGCTTTGCACACAGTCTTTCAGCTAAATTATGTAGAGTATCGCACGCTAAGACCCTTTGGTGCAAGCTAGTTGCAAACGAGATTTAGATATCGTTTACGAAAAAAAAACAAGTCGGACTTAGAACGATAACTGATAAGACATTCTCGGATTTATCGCTTAAGCGAATATTGAGAATCGTGCTTGGATTTTGGAAAATAGCTCGAACGGTATTTTGTGTCGGAAGATACAAATCGAATATGGACTTGATTGGATGACTCAATTTTGAGTTGTGTATAGAACATTTAGAAATGTCCAAACGGATTATAGGTCTCGTGCGATAGTCGGATTGAACGATTGGAGAATCTCTTGAATAAATGATAAGCTTATATCGAATAAAGATTCATGGAAATATATACCTTGGTTAAGAAAACTTGTTAAAAACTTAGAGTATTGTGCAAGTATTTTGGATTAAAACAAACAGATTGAACTTGAATACAACATCGCTCGAATAGAAGTTAGCCCAAAAATGAATATTATGTTTCAAGGAAAGAGATGAACGATAATGGATTGGGCTTGGAGTTCGAAAGAACGATCTTGAAATCAAGTTTGAAACGATAACATTCAAAATTAGTCCCAACGAGAACAATTGTCCTGCGGGAGCGCAGGTATGGTAATTTCACGTACGACGGGGATGATCGAACTCACGGGAACATGTTCGCTGATTATTCCAAATAAACTCGATGAATAGGACGTATCAAAGATGGAATAGAAGTTGGGCTTGAATATTTGAAACTAGTTGCTTGAGGAATGCTAGAAGTAAGACAATGGATTTACCTAACGGTAATATTGAAGTTGGATGATTTGCTAGACGAATAATAATCACTGCATGAACGGACAGGACTTGATGGATTATATATAACATGGATGAAGCAAAGGTGAAATATAAGGTGTCTTGATTGTGCCAAAGAAAACCATAACGTTTAAACGTTTTTGTCTTGTGCGAGCGTAACTCTATCCTCGTACATACGTCATGCCCGGATTAGAACGATTATCCAGCGGGAGTGTTGACGTGGTGATCTCACGTCCAACGACGGTGATCAAACTTGCGGAAGATCGAGGCATGACAACTTATGGATCGTCTTGACTTTTGGTTCAACACAATAAGACGAGTTTGGAATGCAAGTGATCAAAAATATTTTGAGGATAAGTTAGCCTAGAACCTGGAACAAAATCACGATGGATGGTTTCGTAAACAGATACATAAATTAGGGTAAACGACTTAAAGTTATAAAGAAAGGTTTAGAATTGAATTTCGGCTTGGTGGTTTAGACTTAGAAGGGATAGGAATTCTATCGAAAAATACTTGAAGAGATAGATTACGCAAATCACTAGGCTTGTCCTGCAACTTGGATATATTATGGATTCTACTAAACGAACTTGAACCCCCGTGCAAATGAACGTGTTATTGAGAGTAGGAAAAATATGTGCTCGATGTTTAAAAATTTGAGTGAAACGAGCTTGGGTAGAATACCCCGTGCAAATGAATAATGGTTTGACCCTAGGAATTGGGGCGAGCATCGTGCAACGAATTTGTACGATGAATTGTGTACTTGAAATTGTACCTATGACCTTGTGAGCTGATCTAGTAATTAGGCAGACGACCCTATGCCGAGTGAATGAACTATTATGACCAACTTTAGCATATTACTTGAACAAGCTATAAAACTGGGGCAACAAGACTTAGGGTTAGACATGGAACGGTAAATGTGTGCTATGTTTGACCCAAATGGATGGACGTAAGTCAATAAACCAAATAGATCGTGCTTAATAGTAGTGCAAATCTTGATTTGAGTTGGAATGGAAAAATGATATGGATTTGATTGACCCTATTGGAAGTATCCATGTGATTCATAAGAAGAGAACCCTTGAGATTTTTGCAAGTAGCTTATCTGATTTTACTATCTCTAAGTTTGATTGAATACATATATTTGAGGAAAGCCTTAAACGTGTGCACGATCCAAGACTAAAGGATATGTGAAACTCGAGTGCTAAGACTTCGCTATCGCTAAGTTGGTTGACATGCATGTGTTTGAAGGATGCTTCGAATATGTGCACGATCCAGACTCGCGATATGCTGATCTCAATGCTAGTGCAAATGAATATCCACACGAACAAGTATAACGACTTGTATAAGTTGCCTCAGCCCTAAATCACTATTTAGGATAGATTATAATGTACCTTAAATTAAGCAACATGCCCCGTGCTAAGGCGCAAATGAGCCCAACTCAGCATACACGCGATACGGCTTAAGGATCGAGTAGGAGATTATGTTTAAATGAATTTAGTAGTAGTGATTGCTACTCTTGGGATAGATTCGATAATACGGTAGAACGACCTGCACTCAGTAAGTCTCGAGGATGAGACTTTTTCTGAGTGGTGTATAATATAACGACCCGTTCCGCTCAAGCAGACTGTCGATTCAAACGACAAAGGTACAACGTCCCGACCCGCATTGCTTCAGCGAGAAGACTCATTTGAGGCAAAGAATGTCCAGACTTGTCCCTTCAGGAGTTTCAAATTAGGCTTTCAAAGGCTCGCTTGAAGTATAGTTCGACCGAGGCGAATCATCACTAAGGTGGGTGGCTACGATGAACTTGTCTTTGCTTAGCCAGAATACTTAAAATATGGATGTTTCATGCTAGTCGCTAGGTGAATCACCCCCTGCATGCTAATAAGAATACAACGCACCTAGCTAAGGGAATAATCCTAACTTGTATTGCTTGTGTTAGAACATGGAAATAAAACTTTGCTTATATATTGGACCCTTGCATGCTACCTTTGCCTTGTGCAACTAGACCCGCTATGCCTCGAATTGAACGATATGTATATGCTCTTCTTAGTGCACTGCTTTACTTGCTATACTGCACAACCCTAAATTATGTCACTCGATGAGACCCATACAGTTTTACTCCTCGGCTTACCTTCGGGCCCGAGCTAAAGTGAATGCTTAAGTTTTCTTATGAATGCAATGCTTGCTTGCTAATATGTTAACTTGTAATGTTGTCTGGCCTCAATGTTTGCCACACAAAATCATGCCACAATCAAGAACACTGTCGTGTATCGTATATGCATTCGAGTTAGCAAGAAGACTATCAAATAGTCCTTTTGTGCAATATGAACCTGCAAGTATCCGTGACCGTTTGGTCGCTAAGGCAGTCCCCGCACCAGGGGAATATATCTAGGCAAGTTGTTCATTGATCAAGAATTCTGTCAAGTTTACATCTGAATGATAATCACATTAAGTTTACCTCTGAACGAGAATCATGTCAAGCAAGTCAAGAATTATAGCTCATGGAGCAATTGCTCGGTTCAGAACAAGAATCGTGGATTATCATATCAAGTTATGGATTTGGAAGACCCAGACTTGCATATCGCGAACAACTTGAAAAAAGTGATCTTCGGATCTCGTTCCACGAACAGTTTCCAGGGCACCGGGGCCAATCTGATCCGGATGGAACATATACTGTATAGCAGCATGGCGTGTGCGCTTCACGTTGCACCATTGTGCTAGTGGGTCCACTATATTGACGGGATGGCTTGCGGCACACCCTATACTTTCGTAGCTTTCCATTCTCATCGATGACCCGGGGTCTACTGTATTAGCGGGATGGCTTGCAGCGCACCCTGTACTTTCGTTACTTTTATTCCCGTCAATGGCCCATGTCCTTTATGGTTATGCCAGCGACCCCTGTTTATATAGATATGTCATCCTCTCTTAGCGGCTATCCGCGTGCGAGTCATTGCATCGCATCGAGAACAGCTGAAATATCTGAATGAGTCTTGAGGATATAAGATACTTGTACATATTGAATACTTCACCATCATATCTAACACACCTGAGAAATTCTTATAACTCGTGCATCCGAAATGTAATCTCCCTCATAATACTTGTATTTTCATATAATATTGCGCTTGATTCATTATATATGCTAGTTGTGCTTGAATTAACTTGGCTTACCTTGGACAGGGAAGGACAAACAGTAAGTTGGTAAGTCTCGCCGTATTCCTTTGTTTATCGCATGGCACACTGCCACACGAGTTAAGCTTTACACCATTGCTTTGAAACTGATCCTAAGGCAACTAGAAAGACAACAAAATAGTTGGTGCACGAAACCTATTGAACATGTTTGGATTTGTCGAGCGGGCAAGTAGCCTCCCCACCAGTGCATTCATGTACTAATAACCCACCAGATTGTTTGTACGGTGCGTGAGAACCTCGTTCGGTGCGGATGCCTCCTACGTGCGTGCTAAGGCATAGAATTCACTCTGGAGCCTTGGAGCATTGCATCCGGAACTGAAGCAGATGTTTGTGGTATTAAACGAAAGGAATAAAATTATATTTCAATGATGGGGTTTATGCGAAACCCGTGCCCTTCTGTTTACAAACAAACTTGTACAATGTAATCCTATACGAGGATGTGGGAGTACAATTTATTTAATCTGGGTATAAATTGCTATAGGTGTCTGATCTGCGGTCGATCACTTTAGCCCTTGGACCACACGATGTTGAAGAAGTGCCGTGGAAGACAGGTAGCAGCTTCGAAGGTTGCAGAAGAGGTTGGACGCACGAGGCCAAGGTCGTCGATCCCTGCTCTTTGCCTGCTCTCCGGGCTCTCTCTCTCTCTCTCTCCCTCTTTCTTTCTTTCTCTCTCTCTCTCTCCTTGGACGGTAATTCTCTCCTGGATGATAATTCTTTTTCCGCTCTTTTCCCCATTGATAGGAGTCTCTATTTATAGAGTTTTGGTGACAGTGACCACTCCGTCGATATAAAAACCGAGGAGTGGGAAGTACAACACCCTTTTACACAACGGTTAAAGTAACCAATGCCTGCGTATGGATGATCTTTTGAATGAGCGTATGACGCGGGTCCAACTAAGGGAACACAACGCGTACTATTGCTACAAAGATCACGGCGTAAGAGTCACGCAGGTAGGTATCCCGTGTGTAGAAACGGTTGGCGTAGAAGCCAAATGACTGTCACCCTGGCACAGAGGCCAGATAGCCATAGAAGCCGAAATAGGCGTAGAAGCCGGATAGGCGTAGAAGCCGGATAGGCGTTGAAGCCGGATAGGCGTTGAAGCCGGGTAGGCGTTGAAGTCGGGTAGGCGTTGAAGCCGGAGGGGCGTTGAAGCCGGAGAGGCATTGAAAGCCGGATAGGCGTTGAAGCCGGAGGGGCGTTGAAGCCGGATAGGCGTTGAAGCCGGAGGGGCGTTGAGAGCCGAAGAGGCGTTGAGAGCCGAAGGGGCACAGGTCTTGAATGGGCGTAGAAGCCGCTGTGTACCGTGCCCGAGTGCTGACGTGGACATCTTAGCCGGAATCATGGCTTTCGAAGATGTAATCAAATCTTCTACAGCGATTTGCCATCATCTTGTGCATTAAATGCGAAGACGTGTTCCGAAGGTCTGCAGCCCTTCTGTGCATCCTTTTGCAGAGACGTGCCTTGACTGAACCTGTCACCGCTCCGTGCAATTAGACGTAGAGACGTGCCTCGAGCCCCGTACGATGTGCAGCTTTTGATGTGGCAGGCGGTTTGTCTACTGCGGAGCGTAAACCGGCTTATGCCTGCCTGTGTAAAACAATGCAGCGTATCCCTCTGTGCGCAAAAGAGCGGTTTATGCTGAGGGGACGTTAGTAAACGATGGTTCGGTGGTATCTTAACCCAATTCTCTGCATTAAATGCAGAGATCCGCCATCATACTGTGGTGTGCGTCCCGAGGGGTCTGTGCCTGTTTCTAGCCTTCGTCTGGGTCGCCGTGCAGCACTTTTTGTCAGGAGTCAGAGGCCAGGTTTACTGCGTGACTTGACAGGTTCATTTCGGGGAAGACGAAGTGTTCCTCGTACGCTATTTTAACGCTGCTTTGAGAGCGGCTGAGTTTTTACGCCCTGGAGGCGATGGGGGGGTCCCGTCTACGCCGAAGCGGTTTTGGACGCGCTGTACCCTTGAGCTCTTACGCCTGATGGCACTGAAGGCCTTTGCTTGCGCTGCTCTGTATCAATACGCCGCGTAGCTTTTGCCACCGTATTTTTCATGCTTCTACAAGACCCCCTTCAAAGCTTTTAAATTCCTTGGAATTTGAAACGCTTTGAATGAAGCATGAATGGCCCCTCGTGACTCGAAACGTTTCTGAATGGAGCATTGAAACGGTCGGTGCGTCTTTTATGGCAGATTTATTGGGGACCGCTGTGATCTCTTTTGCCTATAAAAAGGCGGGGGGGTTAACCTGTTTCCCCATATTCCCATCACCATGCTAAAATAATCGCCGGAGTTCGTCGGGTCGATCTGAGGAAGAAGGAGATCATGTTCTTCCAGCATGTTGGGAGCCGAAGAAGACGGCGTCTTCGAGCAAGTGTCCACTTCAGCGATGGATCATGGAAGGATATCTTAGCCTCCCTTGCTCGGGATAATCAGCAACTTTGTATGGCGTTGCACCAGGGGAGAGGAAGGGCCGTATTAGACCATGCCGCCTGCAAGCGGCGTCTTCTTCCGTTGTCTCCGGGGACGGAAGCAGATAGACTGGCTCCGTCCGGGATCGAGTTGGGAGAAATATCCCAATGCGATCTGTCATGGCGCTGGAGGCAGGAAAGTAGTTTGCAATCTGCCTTCTGTTGGAGTATGGGTCTGTGCCCATTTTGTATCCTCCTGCCACTATCATCTTCTTTGTTCATGGCTGCGGTAGCCGATGAACTGTTGGAGAAGATGGATGAAGAATTGATGCCCAGCGAGAACCTGTCAGTACAGCTTCTGGGCAATCTTCAGACGATGATGAGGAAACCTCTAATAGAGGCATTTTCCCTCATATGTAACCATGAAAAGTGAAGAAAAACCCCTGTAGACAGGATTTCCCTCATATGTAATCATGATTTTAATCTTCAATAAAGTCGTCTTTTCTTCATATGATCACTTGCCATACGTTGCTGTGAAGTCTGAATGTGTGCAGCTTCGACACGTCTGATACTTTACGCGACTCTGTACAGAGAGTACTAGGTTCTGTCCTGTTCTTTTCGTGCAGCGGATAGTGCATAGAGCGCTGCTTTAGCATTTTGAACACTTAGAACTGTCCTGTTGCTAGGACTAAGGAACCGCGTAGAGTTCTGAACTGCTGCTTCTGATGAGCAGAGCTTTGTTCAGTCTTCGTCTTCAAGAATGATCTCTCGGAACTCCCTTGAAACAGGGTCGAGGATTCTGGCTGAGTTTTGTCATTTTGACAGACGAGATGTTCAGACTGGAGTCCGGATGAACCTCCAATTTCGGGACCCGAAAAGAGTAATTTCTTAATGGTTGTACTCTGTCCGTTTCGGGTACTTGGGGTCAAGAACGAGTATCTTCTGTGTGAACTCTTTGCACTTGACCGGGTCGGGGACTGTTCTGGATAAGCGGAAAGTCGCGGAGTGTGAAATCCTCAGTCTATAGCGTCTGGGCGTAAAACACCGTCGAGCGTGGGGTCGTAGACTTGTGGTTCCTGAGCGTGAAGTCGTAGGTTTGTCGCCTCTCGAGCGTAAAAGCTACCGAGCACAAAGGCATCCGGGCGAGAAAAACCATAGACTTATAGCTGCTTGAACGTAAAGCCGTAGAATCGTTGCTGTTGAGTGTAGAAAGCTCCCTTAGCGTAGGACTTGTGGATCTGTAGCTCCTGAAAAGAGAATTTCTTCGAGCGTGAAGTTCTGCGGATCTGTTGCTTCTGAGCGTAAACTGAGCGCCACCGAGCGTGAGATCATCGATTTGGTATCTGCTGAGCGTAAAGCCGTAGGTTTGTCGCCTCTCGAGCGCAAAAGCTACCGAGCACAAAGGCATCCGGGCGAGAAAAACCATAGACTTGTAGCTTGCGAGCGTAAAATCGTAGATCTGTTGCTGTCGAGCGTAGAAAGCCCCTTTAGCGTAGAACTGCTGAACTGTCTTGCGCGAAGAATTTTTCGAATTCGCTGACTGTCCGTCTTTCGAGGGTAGTGGGTTGATGTAGCACCCAATCATATTCGACTATTAATGCGAGACTTGGTTAGGGTCTCGAGGAGTCCGTCCGAGGATTCGAGGAGTCGATCCGGACTATATATATATCCCAAGCTTTGGAGAGAAAAACTTTTCATCCGTCTTCGAGAGTTCTTGACTGTTCAAGCTTTCTCCTTCATTCCTTCTCTGAGCACTTCGAACTTTCAGAAATAGCGACGAAACAAACCTCCTCCGCTAAGGGAAAGAGCAAAGGTTCTTCTTCTTCTACTGCCCCAGCGAGGGAGTTTTCGGTCGGGCAAGGTGGACTTCCTTCCGAAAGTATCCCGCCGACGGGTAGCGCACCCGGTCTGAGAGGTAGATCCTTTGGGGTGACAAGAATAACGAAAATCCTTCGCACACGTTGAACGTGACCGCGCTAGGTCGCCTTCTGTGCTGATAGCCTCTTCGGAGGAAGATGATGCATGGAGGCATTTTTATCTTTTACGCCCACATTTCTCGTGTGCCAGCGTAGAAGCTCCACAAAAAGCTCTGGCTACCGAAAACTGGCGTATGTCGTAAAATAAGCATTTTACGTTTTGTGGAGGGGACTCTCGACGTATAATAACCGAATTCGTACAATCCTGGCGTAGAGCACAGTTTGTCGTTTCTTTGGTTTTGTATGTTTGTGCAAGATTTTTTGTAATGACATACTTTCTTTGCACCTTTGTAGTTAACCTGGGTGAGTCTCCGCTGACCGAGGTGATGGGTTCCTCCGTCGGGATGCTGCACTCGAACTACCTGGAGGACTTGTCCCACGTGGCATTTCCCCTCTCCGGATCCCAGTATCCCGAGGGAAGGGGATTTTTGTTGGCGGCTCAGGGCGAGCGGGCACTGCTGAGTATGATCAATGGGGAGCCCCTGACGTATGTAGACGGAGAGCGGTACATAAAGTCGGCTTTCCTTTTCGGGGACATGATCGACAAGCGGTCCCAGACGAAGCCTAAGAGGGAACCTTGGGTCTTTGCTGTCGAAAGCTTGGTTCTGTACCTGCCGACGATGCCGAGGGATTATTCTATCTCGGCTTTCTTCCATGCCACTCATCCCAGAAAGATGTCGTGGACGTTGGCTCCCGATCTTCATGGCAAGCCGGGGAAGATCTTTCATCAGAAAGGAGCTGACCAGGGATCGTTTGTCAGTCGTCCTTCTGGTCCTGTGACGTTGTTCCGGGGATTGTACCCGGGTGGCGTCCCGAGCGAAGACAGCTCTGTGATCCAGCCAGTCCAACTGTCGACTTTCTGTAACAGCTTCATGGGACGAGGTGGGGTGTACCCCAAGGAGAATCCTCGGTGTAATGGGTGGGTCACCCCAGCAAACCTCTGATGGACCAGCCTAGTTAACTGGGCCTTGAAGCGCTTTCGGCAGGAGCTAGAGAATATTGGGCTGTATGCCGCTGTGAGCGCGACGAGCGTCGGGTTGCCTCCCAACCCTAATTTGTTCTTGGCACTGATGGAGCGATACGTTTCGTTCACTGGGACCTTTGCCACTCCACTGGGGGAGTTGGGATTGGCCCTTCATGAGATGGTGGTTGTCTCGAGGCTGCCGATGGGGGATACCCCGTATGAAGAGTATGTTCCTACCAACCGGGAGTTGGGGGATTCGGACCCTCGGGTGGCGGATGTGTATCAGGAGCTGATGTGCCAATATCTCGCCTGCATCGCTTTTTACAACGAGCCCTCTGGTTTGGCCCACACTACCAAGTGGATTTCCTACCTCTTCTTCCACCGAGCTAGAGCTGCCAGGTTGGAGAAAGTTTTGGGGGGCAAGAACGAGCCCGTGAACTGTTTGGGCGTGCTTAGTGCCCAGGTCGTGGATGGCCTTATGGAGGAGGCCAAAGCTTCGGACCAGATCCTCGTTGAGAGGGTAGGAAAGTATCCCGAAGGTACTACGGCCCGTAGTTACCTGAGGTACTGTCGCAGGCCTCTATCCAAGAAAGCCCAGCTGGCTGGTTTCCTCTCGTTATGGCTGCGTCGAGTAGTAGTGCCTGGTACTGCGTCCACGGACCGCATTCACCGGAACATCTTATGGCCGGCAGTACGCCTGGTGTTCGGGGCAAGACTGGGCTTGCTTCCTGCCATGGTGTGCTATATACAGGCAGGCTTGAGAGCTCTGACCGATGGGTTGCTTGCTGATGAAGCCCGGCGTGAGAGTTTTCCCAGGGTGGAATTACCATACCTGTATCTGATGGGTTGGTTAATTCTCCATAATCCACGGGTGATGTCTCCTGGCTCTGGTAGCAGCTTAGGGGGAAATTTCTTATTGAACTACAAGGATTCTCCCTGGAACGTGGACACCGTTCTAGATTGTCGGCTGGTATTGAACCTCAGCCATGGCTGGAAGTTCCTCTGTACTCTCCCTCCCGTAGATCGCCATCAATTAGGGATGAGGCTTGAGGACTCGGGTAGAGAGAAGACCGATCTTTCTCCGGAGACTTTTAATTGGCTGGTCTGCATTAGACCCTCCCATCTCCTGTACAGGAGTGAAGACCATTGCTTCTTCGAGCCTTATTTGCCTAGTCGGTTCGCCAGGCAATTTGGGTACGGCCAGCTGCACGTGGGCAATGCCGTCACCAGCTTCAGGTCCAGAGGCGGGCTCATTAATGGAGCCAGAGGATGGCGGTATTTCACCACGGGTTGCACCGGAGCAGCCTTCGTCGTGCCGGATGTTACCCCCTCTACGGAGCTGCGCATCCTCCATTCTTACGCCCAGTTTTACGTGGCGATCAACACCTTCCACCGCGATTTCGACATACACAAAAGTCTTAGGGTGTCCTCTCCCATTGCCGGGGGAGGAGTTGAAGTTCCCTCGATTTCTCCCGATGAGGGTGAGGAGTTTGATACCCCGGATGAACCCCTGGAGTCGATGCCGGGGTGTGAAGTGCCTCCTCCTGCGGGGGCTTTGGTAGTTCCTCAGAAGCGAAGGGCGCCTGTTCCTAAGGAGGCTTCTGTTCGTAAGAGGAGGAAGGAGACAGTCGCTCGTCCTTTCCGCATTTTTGGTGTCGAAGCTACCGGGAGTGGGCCTACATCTCCCCATGTCGGGGATGAGTCTTTGGCTGGAGGTTTCTCGCCTTTTAGAGAGGGACCCTCTATGGTTTCGGTTGGCAGCGCCGGAGGATCTTCGCTAGGGGTCGCTGCTGTGGCTACTGCTCCGGGTAGTGGAACGAGATCGCCTAGGTGGCCATGGCAGATGGGAGGATCCTTCCCTGGACCCGTAACGGATGAAGCTCCTGCTGTGCCTAGCGAGATTCCAGTTGACGAACCTCGACCGCGTCTTGGTGGAGACTTGGAGGAATTCCGGGCGATGTTAGTTGGTCCACCTCCTTCCCCAGGTATGATAGTTCTCATTGCGTCCTTAGAGCGAGGTTTAGCTGCCTCGGCTGCAGATGCGCCATATATACCATTGGCCCCGGGTAAATGTCATTTTCATGTCTCCTTTTAGAAAGGTTACGGTTGTACTGATGCCGACTTTCGGGTTCTTTCTTCTCAGGGTATGGAGCCCACGGGGAGTGTAGCGTTGAGCCGCATTCCGGCTCTGCTCCGGCCCCTGGTGGTGATACGGAGGCACCTGATCCTGAGGAGGAAACACCTTCGGGGGCTAGCTCGCCCGGAGTGGTTTTGTCACCTCGATAGGAGGATGAGCCTGTCACCGTGACCTTGCCTTCGGTCGCACCAACCGTCGAGGCGGCAGCTGTGGCTACCTCGTCTGCAATCGTCTCTGGTGGGGGACTCGCTGATATCGCGGTCTCTCCTGGCGTTCAGTCGGGTTTAGTTGCGCTGACTGAGCAACATACCAGCCTCTTTTACACCGGTTTGGGAGCGATGATATCAATGGTGTTGGCGAAGAGTCTGGATTTTGAGCGCCTGAAGAGAACTGCCCAGTTCTCGATCGGGGTTGTCAGGGAGTTCGGCGATTCCGGGGGAGCCGATGCCCTGGAGGCGATGGTTAATGGTTTAGAACAACCCATTAACGAGTATTTGCGGTTGGCTCAGGGCAGTCTTGATGCTGAGGCCCAGACCATATACGGTTTTATGACTGCGCATCTTGCCAAACGGATGGAAGACCTGAAGGAACTCCTTCGAACTCGCCAGCTGGAGGCGATTCAGAGGAAAGCCGCCGTGGATGAGATCCTCGCCCTCCAGACAACGTGCCAATCCGAGCACGAAGGGAATGTAGCGAGGATTCACAGGTTGAGGGAGAAACTCGCTCAGGCAGAAGAGTGGGCTTCCCAGTCGTTGGCAGGCTTGGATGTGGTGGCCGGTCGACTGAGCACAGCGCGGCGGGATCTGGATCGCGCGGAAGGTGCCTGTGCGGGCGTTCGTCGGACGATAGCCGAACTGTCCCATTCGAGCAACAACAAGGCACTGCTGGAGCGGGCCCGTGCTGATGTTTTGGCCATTAGGGACGAGAGGATGGCCGTGCTAGCACGGCAGCTCCGTGACATAACTGCTCTGCCGCAATGATGTACTCTCTCTTTTTTTTTTTTGCTTTCCCAGATGTAATTTTGTTCTTTCTTGGGAATAAAAAGAGGCTTTTTCCTAACTTTGGACCCATCATTTCGGAATATAAATGACAGGTTAGGGCGAGAGTGGTATCAGAGGTAGTATGGACGTGATAAACTCTCGATAAACTTCAGCAGGGCACATCTATCCAGAGGTCATACGGACATGATAGAACGCGCTTTGGCCAAGTTTTATAGGTAAAGTACTATCAGAGGTGAGATAGACGTGATAGGCTTTACTAGAGTTTACAGCTCAGAGGTAATATGGACATAGCTGTTTCGTGGGCCTATTACTTTTTGTGCACCTAGGTGCAAGAAATAGGTTTGAGGACAAGCCCTGCTAGAGGTAATATGGACGTAGCAGATTTTGTGGACCTAACACCACTGGCGTACTTAGATTTAGTACGGGTGTTAGTTGAAGTGACGATCGATATCAGAGGTGATAATCGATGGTCAGAATCTTGGAAAGCCTGTTCAGAGGTGATATGGACATGGCAGATTCTCCAAGGAAATACAGTTCAGAGGTGATATGGACATGACTGATTTGTGGGCCTATTGCTTTTTGCGCACCTAGGTGCAAGAAATAGGTTTGAGGACAAGCCCTGCTAGAGGTAATATGGACGTAGCAGATTTTGTGGACCTAACACCACTGGCGTACTTAGATTTAGTATGGGTGTTAGTTGAAGTGACGATCGATATCAGAGGTGATAATCGATGGTCAGAATCTTGGAAAGCCTGTTCAGAGGTGATATGGACATGGCAGATTCTCCAAGGAAATACAGTTCAGAGGTGATATGGACATGACTGATTTGTAGGCTTATACTAGTTTCTTCTTTGAAGTAGTTTCGTCGGATTACGAGAATCTCGCCGTATTCCCCCTGAGTGGAGGAGATTAGGCGTAGTACTTCTTCAGGAATTTGCCGTTGATAGGAGCCATTAATAGGTCTCCATTGGGCTGGGCTAGTCTGTAGGCTCCGTTCGAGAATATTGTCTCGATCACATAAGGGCCTTCCCACTTGGGCTGGAACTTGCCTTTACTCCTGTGAGTAAGAATCATCGGCCTTCTTACGGCTAAAACTAGCTTGCCGACTTTGAACACCCTTTTCTTTACTTTACGATTAAAAGCTCTGGAAATGCGTGCTTGGTAGAGCGCGATGCACTGTTGAGCTTGGAGGCGTTTCTCGTCTAATCATTCTAGCTCCTGAAGCCTTAACAGGTCATTCTTTTCTTGAGTCAGCTCGTTAGCTACGGCTATCCTGAGTGACGGAATCTGGATTTCAATGGGGAGAACTGCCTCGCTCCCGTATACCAGTAAGAATCGGGTGCAGCCTGTCGGCGTCCGTACCGTTGTGCGGTATGCCCAGAGACATTCGCCCAGTTTTTCGTTCCAATCTCTTTTGTTTGAAGAGACGAACTTCTTCAAGAGTTTGATAATGGTTTTGTTGAAAGCTTCCGCCAAACTATTAGCAGCTGGATAGTATGTCGTAGAGGCGATATTGTGTATTCGATTTTTATCGCAAAATCGATGAAACGCTTGGCTGATGAACTAGGGCCCGTTGTCATGGATTATCCTTCGGGGGACCCCGAAGCGATAAATGACGTGATGCTTGATGAAGCTGATCACATTAGACGCCTTTACCTCAGCAAGAGGGATTGCCTCTGCCCATTTGGAGAAGTAGTCCGTGATGGCCAGTATGAACTGGTGACCTCGGGAAGAAGACGGGTGAATGGGACCAATGACGTCCATACCCCATGCTTCGAAAGGCCAGGATGCAACTGTAGGATGCAGATGCTCAGATGGTCGGTGTATGAAGTCTGCGTGAATCTGACAGGCTCTGCATTGTTTTGCATACCGTATCGCATCTGTGATCATAGTAGGCCAATAATAGCCCATTCTCCTAATGCAATCCTGTAGCTTAGGACCGGGTTGGTGTGCTCCGCATACGCCATCGTGAGCTTCCCGGATAATCTGCTGTGCTTCGTCGTTAGACAGACATCTCAACAGTAATCTGTCGTAGGTCCGGCGATATAGGCATTGCGCAGATGCATCGTAATAGAAGCGTAATGATCGTCGCTTGATGGACACTGCTCCTTTGGGGTCCTCCGACAAGATTCCGTATGCGACAAAATCTATGAAGGGACTTCTCCAGTCCTTTCCGGGGAGATCTGTGTTCACAGCATGGCTGCGTTCTATGTGAAGGTTGTTCTTCGCACAGAATAAGTCTCTGTTAAGAAGGATTACCGAATCCTGCCTTCTTATAGGAGTGGCTAAGTCTGCGGCTAGACTGGCTAGGGCATCGGCTTCCAGATTCTGAGACCGAGGTACATGCTCCAGGAAGAATCCTTTGAAGGTCATGGCTATCTCGACCGTTGCTTGGTGGTAGGGGATGAGGTCTGGATTCCGGACTTCATATATCCCTCTGACTTGATTGACGATAAGCAGAGAGTCACCGAAAGCTTCCAGGAATTCGACCCCCGGCTCTTTGGCGGCTCGGAGCCCGATTAACAGAGCGTTGTATTCTGCCACATTGTTGGAGCAGGGCTCGCTAAGAGAATATGGTCGGTAGATGACGAGCTGATCAGGAGTGACCAGGACGACTCCTACTCCTGAGACGATGTTTCCCTTGGGACCGGTTCTGGAGGCCCCATCGAAGAAGAGTTGCCATGCGTCAGTCTCCATTGCGGAGTTACATTCTGCGACTTCGTCGGGAATGTCCTCGTATAACTTGGAGGACTCCGGGATCGGATGGGCAGCTAGGAAGTCAGCCAGTGCTTGGCCTTTAATGGACTTCTGCGGTACGTATACCATGTCATATGGCGTTAATAGCATCGCCCAAGTCGCGAGTCGGGAGTTAAGAACACTTGGTTTGCTCATTAGTACCCGCAGAGGGTTGATCCTGGAGATGATATGAATGGTCTGTCCGGTGACATAGTGTCGTGTCTTCTGGACGGCGAACATCAGAGCCAAGCATTCCTTCTCCACTGGGTTGTACCGGTGCTCGGCCCCGACCATCATCCTGCTGAGGTAGTAGATAGCTTGTTCATGCCCCATGTTGTTCTTCTGTGCAAGAAGAGCTCCTAGTGAATGATCCATTGCTCGAACGTACAGCAAGAATGGTTTTTCCATGACGGGAGGTGCCAGAACTGGCGGACTGGTGAGGTAGCATTTGATGTCTCCGAACGCCTGCTGACAGGTTTCGTCCCACACGAAAGATACACCTTTCTTCATGAGGTAAGAAAAAGGCTGACATCTCCCCGAGAGGTTGGATATGAATCGCCGGATATAGGCCAGATGGCCTTGAAATCCCCGGAGTTCTCTCAGATTACGGGGTGGTCGCATTTCTACGATTGCCTGGACTTTGTCAGGGTCCACCTGGATGCCTTTGGTGGTGATGACAAATCCCAGGAACTTGCCACTAGATACACCCAGAAATGATTTCGTAGGGTTTATCTTGAGTTGATGGCGACGCATTAGCTCGAACACCGTCCTCAAGTCTTGGAGGTGATCACCTTTGAGGCGGCTCTTGACGGCTATGTCATCTACGTAATATTCCACTATTTTGCGTAAATGCTCATGGAATATGTTACTCATGGCCCGTTGGTATGTAGCCCCGGCATTCTTCAATCCGAAGGGCATGACCGTATAGCAATATACCCCCAGTGGTGTCCGGAAAGCAGTGTGCTTCTCGTCTTCAGGATGCATCTTGATCTGATTGTATCCCGAGAACCCGTCCATGAAAGACATGCGTTCGAAACCGCAGGTATTGTCGATCATGATGTCGGTGATAGGAAGAGGGAATTCATCTTTGGGACAGGCCGCATTTAGATCCCGGTAATCGATGCAGATACGCACCTTCCCATTCTTTTTCATGACTGGGACAACATTGGCGACCCAGTCGGGATGTTGCTCTTCACGGATGAAGCCGCAGGCTATCAACTTCTTGACTTCAGCTTCAATGGCGTCCATCATATCCGGGCAGAACCGGCGTTGGTGCTGTTTGACAGGCCTTGAGTCGGTCAAAATGTTGAGCCTGTGAGTAGCCACCTTCGGATCGAGGCCTGGCATATCCTCATAATTCCATGCGAAGACGTCGACGTATTCTTTTATCAGTTGGATGATTTCTTCCCTTTCAGCTGGGGAAAGATACTTACTGATAAATATTGGCTTTGGTGAGAGTTCACCCCCAACATCGATTTGGACAACTTCGTCTTTAGTGGAAGGTTCCCTTTGCTCGAAGCGAAATTCCCACTGCGTATCCATGTGTTGAGCCCAAGCGTCATTTTCGAACAACTCAGATTCTTGTTCGCTTGCCTCTAAGGGATCTGTTGATGCCATATTCATCGAGAATGTTTGTCCGAGATCGTTGGATGAGTCGGAGGACGTTGAGCCGCCTTGAGGAGAGGCAATGGCGTCTTCAGAAGCCGCAAGGGAGGTCGGATATCCTAACTCGAAGCGGGTTTGTCGGTAGCAAGAGTTGCCGAGCAGCGGCGTACGCCTGCCCCTCCTATTGTTGAGACCTTGGTTCCGTTTCAGATTGTAGCCCATATTCCGCATGATCTTAAGCGCTTGTGGGCTGTATCGGCGAACCTGTATTTCCCCAGTATCGTCGTCGAAAGCATCTTCTTGGATAGCTGGTTGATTGCGCATACGGCCAAAGAATATCGGACGCTGACTGCTGTAGGTAGGTGAGACGATGAAGATAGAATCCTCATAGGGTCCATACGTTGCGACGACGTTGGACGATGATGCTACTTCCCATACATATGGATGATAGGCCTTTATAGCTCCCAAGAATTTTTGTGCTATTGGTTCTATCTCGTCAATGTACGGGAAAAGGGGACTTTTATTGTCATTGGCAACCGCGTTAGTAGTTTTTACATCCCTTGGTTTTTTGTCGCGCCGAAGGTTGATGACCAAGGGTGGAGGCTTTTTGTTTAAGGTAATTACCAAAGGATTACCCCCCTTTCCTGACCTAGCATCGTTCAGGTGGGCGGTCATAGGCTCTGTGGCCTTTGGACGAGCAGTCCGTCCTTTCACCTTGATCGACAGAGGTTGTTTGACAGAGGGTTCTTCTGGCTCCCAACGAGATTCCTTCTCTGTCTGAGCCGTTACCTCTTCCGTGTAGCTCTGAGAGTATAACACGGCGTCGGAGTAGTAGGATTCCACCCCTCTGAACGGGTTTAAGTCTGCAAACTCGGTTTGCACCATTCCTTTGGCATCTACATATTTGAAGCATTAATGTAGAGTTGAAGGGACAATGTTGTGGTCGTGGATCCACGGTCTTCCCAGCAGGATGTTGTAGGATACCTCTGAATCAATGACGTAGCATGTAGCCACTGATCTAAGGTTGCCAATCTGGATTCTCAAGCGAATCTTCCCCAATGGTTTACTCTTTCCAGCGTTGAAACCTACAATTGTAGTAGTGGTATAGGCCAGTTCGCTGGTGGGGATCCTCAACGGTCTGAGCAGACTGTGAGGAATGATGCTGATTGACGATCTCGAATCTATGTGAATCCGGTCGACCTCCATGGAACCGATGTATCCGGTGTGATAGAGAGGCCTGTCATGCCTGTTGTGTTTCAGCAGCATGTCGTCTTGGGTGAAAGTGATATTTGGTACCACCTCCATCACACTGTGGCATTGAGGGCACGCCACGGGTTCCTCGTTGGGGGACTTGAGCTGGGTTAAGCACACATCCGCTTGCATCAACGCTTCGCTCAGGGCTAGACGAGTGTCTTGGGAGAGCCTGAGTAGCTCAAAGATGGACAACCTGGCTGGCGTATTGGCCAGTTGGGCCAGGATGTCGAAGTTGTACAGTTTCTCTAAACCTTTGTTTGGAATGTTCTTCACAGGTACATCGAAGCGTACTTCCTTTTGTTTTCCCTTGTCCGCTGGAGTTGGTCTTGAAGGACCAGTCTCTGGCGTGGCGGGCTCGGGTCCCGAAGGCTTGGTGGCTGGAGCGTCTTCCGGGCTCGTGCCATAGTCCTTGAGGTAGGCTTTCCCTGATCGGGTTGCTGTAGCCAACACCTCGTCTTCTTCTGGAGTTGCAACCATATGGCATGGTTTGCATTTGGAGTTCTTTCTAGACTTAGCTCTGATAGCATCGGTCTCTTCCCCGATTTCTGACACCAGGTTGGGATGAACCCACATAATCTCGCCTTGCCGGGTAGTTAGAGGTACCAGGTTGCGATTTTGATCCCGAGCTGGAGGGAGATTGATGATGTTCATCGTTGCTCGAAAAATAGGCGTGACACCATCCAGGATCGTTCGGGGAGGCAGACTGCCAAACTGGAGGGAGATCATGTTGGCCGTGACCGTCTTCTCGGTGTTGTGCAGGGTGATCGCCTTAGCATCGATTAACCCCTGGATCTTCCTTTTCAGTACGTAACACGCCTTTGTTGGGTGGTGTACGTATTGGTGGAAGACACAGTATTTTGGGTCGTTAGTATTGCCAACTTCTTGGGGCCGCCTCAGCTCTGGAAGGGTGATCTTGCCACTCTTGACGAGACACTCGAATATGCTCGGGACGTCGTCGTCGTCGAAGGAGTAGACTTCAACGGGTCTGGAAGTCCTGGGTTTTGCTTGCGCGGTTGCCGCAATCTTTGGTCTGGCCGTATTGATTGCCAGGGCTTCTTTCCCTTTGGGACCACGAGGGTGGTCGCTGCTAGGAGATGGCCTCTTGCCTCTGTCGGAGGAAGAGATCATGATGCCATTGTCGTGCGCCTTGCGACTATTGTCTTCGGCTGCTACCGCCGAGATGATGAACGAGGGCCAATCACGGAACTGATATGGTCCTGTGAACACCGAGACCACGGGAAGGAGGTTCTTCCTGCAAATGTCTACCAATGCAGAGTCGGGAACTCCTGGAGGCATTTGTAAGGTGGCCTGACGAAAACGTTCGATGAAGATGCGAACGTCTTCCTTTTCCTTTTGCTTGACTTCGATGAGAGAGGACATAGACATGTCCATTCCTCCCTCGTAGAACCGTGTGAAGAATAAAGTTCTGAAGTCTTCGAAGGAAGTGATGCAGTTATCCGCCAAGCTGCGGTACCACTGATAGGCTACTCCTGAGAGGCAACCTTTGAACACCCGAGTAAGGAGGGCGTCGTTCCCTTGTAGCAACACCGTCATCATGCTAAAATAATTCATGTACTGGCTCGGCGATGTTTTTTCCTCGAACAGGGCCATGGTCTGAGGTTTGTACCTTGGCGGAAAAGGGACTTCCTCCCAGATAGCTGGGTAGGGCTGGTTGATTTCCAGTTTCTTGAGCTGATCCTTGTGTTTCAAGGCGTCAAACTGGGCCTTCAACTTCCGGACTGCCTGTATCGGATTTTCAGTCGGAAGCGGGGTCATGGAGTGGTGCGGAGTTGGTTGTATCGTAACCCCAGCGAGAGGTAAGGCATTCTCTGAGTGAGGAAGTGGAGAAACTTCTGACTCTTGATCCAGCACGGGCTTTTGGCTCGGGTGGGATGGTGGTAAGTCCACCCCCACACGTATCTGAGTCGGTGGGACCGATGCTTGAGCTATAGTAGCTGCGTGCTGAGTTAGCATCATCTGGTGCATATTTTCCATCATGGATTGCATTTGTTGCAGAGATGTTTCCAGCGTGGTGAGGCATTGTTCCGCGTCTCCTGACGGTGAAGCTTCCTCGCGTTCATCTTCAACGGCGTAGGCTCCCATCTCCCTGGGCGTCATTGAAGGATTAGTATAGGTCGTCGTAGAAGTCGACTCTACACTTTCTGCTTCTGATTCTTGGCGACCCCCAGCGTCAGAATCGGAAGAGGATGGAGCTGGCTGTCGTGACTTTGCGCGAGTGTTCTGGAATACTCCGGCTTCAGTGTCACTGAACCTCCTTCGGCTCTGGGGCTTGGAAGGATGTTGTCTTGAACTCGACCCTCCTCTACGCAGGTGTGAGGCCATGTTTACAGGCGCATGCGCGGGTTCCCCTCCCTGGAAAGACAGAGAGTAGCCCAATCGGTCGAAGACCGATCGTTTTGTTTTGGGACAGCAGCAATTAATCATAACCTTGTGGCTATTACAATGATGCTAGCTAGGAGGCGTAATAGACATGTTGGAAGGTCCCCTCTCTTTACGCTTCTGGACTAGATATTTGCGTAGGTCAGGAGGAGTTGCCGGAGAGGCCCTTAGTCGGCCATTGGTTTCTCGTGTGATCCGGAGGGTAGGCATTCTGTTCCTTCGCTGGCGTGGAGGCCGAGAGGTTAAGTAGCCTGCCGCTTGCTTTCCTTCGCGGAGATCACAGCGCTTATCTGGTTTACCGTAGAGGTCAGATGATGTCTTGCGTTTGGAGCGAGATCTGTTCTTCCGTCTTGGCGCCGAGGCACCATCGGAAGTTCTGTCTGTACCGTGCGGAGCGGAAGACAGATTTCTACGCGTAAAGCGCAGTGAAGGCTTCTGGGTTAGCGCTGAGGCTTCGCCCGAAGTTTTGTCTTTACCGCGCATAGCGGGAGACTGTTTCCTACGCGTAAAGCGCAGTGGATTCTTTGGGGTTAGCGCTAAGGCTTCGCCCGAAGTTTTGTCTGTACCGCGCGTAGCGGGAGACTGAATTTTACGTGCGGGGCACGGAGGGAGCGTCGCTACAACCTCGTTGGCCGAAGAGATCGGAGAGATCGGAGAGATCGGAGAGTCCGGAGAGATCGGAGAGTCCACAGGAATAGTAGAGGATGTCTTGGGCCTCCACACATTGCGCAGCTTCCTGTTGTCCTGGACGGAGAGAGGGCGAGAGCTACCCCCGGCTCGAAGCATGTCTTCGTAGGCTGACTGGTCGAAATGAACGACCAGCATCTTCTTCACGGTTCCCACGGATACCATATCGTGTTAAGCAATTACTTCCTCGTCAGAAGAGAAAGATGTCCCCAGCAGAGTCGCCATCTTGTTTGTGGTATTAAACGAAAGGAATAAAATTGTATTTCAATGACGGGGTTTATGCGAAACCCGCGCCCTTCTGTTTACAAACAAACTTGTACAATGTAATCCTATACGAGGATGTGGGAGTACAATTTATTTAATCTGGGTATAAATTGCTATAGGTGTCTGATCTGCGGTCGATCACTTTAGCCCTTGGACCACACGATGTTGAAGAAGTACCGTGGAAGACAGGTAGCAGCTTCGAAGGTTGCAGAAGAGGTTGGACGCACGAGGCCAAGGTCGTCGATCCCTGCTCTTTGTCTGCTCTCCGGGCTCTCTCTCTCTATCTCTCTCTCTCTCTCCTTGGACGGTAATTCTCTCCTGGATGATAATTCTTTTTCCGCTCTTTTCCCCATTGATAGGGGTCTCTATTTATAGAGTTTTGGTGACAGTGACCACTCCGTCGGTGTAAAAACCGAGGAGTGGGAAGTACAACACCCTTTTACACAATGGTTAAAGTAACCAATGCTTGCGTATGGATGATCTTTTGAATGAGCGTATGACGTGGGTCCAACTAAGGGAACACAACGCGTACTATTGCTACGAAGATCATGGCGTAAGAGCCACGCAGGTAGGTATCCCGTGTGTAGAAACGGTTGGCGTAGAAGCCAAATGACTGTCACCCTGGCACAGAGGCCAGATAGGCATAGAAGCCGAAATAGGCGTAGAAGCCGGATAGGCGTAGAAGCCGGGTAGGCGTTGAAGCCGGGTAGGCGTTGAAGCCGGAGGGGCGTTGAAGCCGGAGAGACGTTGAAAGCCGGATAGGCGTTGAAGCCGGAGAGGCATTGAAGCCGGAGGGGCGTTGAAGCCGGATAGGCGTTGAAGCCGGAGGGGCGTTGAGAGCCGAAGAGGCGTTGAGAGCCGAAGAGGCGTTGAGAGCCGAAGGGGCGCAGGTCTTGAATGGACGTAGAAGCCGCTGCGTACCGTGCCCGAGTGCTGACGTGGACGTCTTAGCCGGAATCACGGCTTTCGAAGATGTAATCAAATATTCTACAGAGATTTGCCATCATCTTGTGCATTAAATGCGAAGACATGTTCCGAAGGTCTGCAGCCCTTCTGTGCATCCTTTTGCAGAGACGTGCCTTGACTGAACCTGTCACCGCTTCGTGCAATTAGATGTAGAGACGTGCCTCGAGCCCCGTACGATGTGCAGCTTTTGATGTGGCAGGCGGTTTGTCTACTGCGGAGCGTAAACTGGCTTATGCCTGCCTGTGTAAAACAATGCAGCGTATCCCTCTGTGCGCAAAAGAGTGGTTTATGCTGAGGGGACGTTAGTAAACGACGGTTCGGTGGTATCTTAACCCAATCCTCTGCATTAAATGCAGAGATCCGCCATCATACTGTGGTGTGCGTCCCGAGGGGTCTGTGCCTGTTTCCAGCCGTCGTCTGGGTCGCCGTGCAGCACTTTTTGTCAGGAGTCAGAGGCCAGGTTTACTGCGTGACTTGACAGGTTCATTTCGGGGAAGACGAAGCGTTCCTCGTACGCTATTTTAATGCTGCTTTGAGAGCGGCTGAGTTTTTATGCCCTGGAGGCGATGGGGGGGTCCTGTCTACGCCGAAGCGGTTTTGGACGCGCTGCACCCGTGAGCTCTTACGCCTGATGGCACTGAAGGCCTTTGCTTGCGCTGCTCTGTATCAATACGCCGCGTAGCTTTTGCCAGCGTATTTTTCATGCTTCTACAGCAGATATACAATATATAATGTTGGAACATATCCTATATATATTATTCCACAAATATAGCAACTTGGCACGCCTTTTACTGTTTCAGAGAGAGAGGCTTGAGCGACTTGTAATCTCGGCTATACGTCGCCTGTAACACATTATTTCAATATTAATAAAGAGTTGCTTTACTTTCATGCTTGTGTTATTCAATGCTTTCGCTATCAACGACTCTATGAACTTGTTACCAATCTCCTATGCGTTTATAATTCTGCTGCACTCAGACAATTTGTGCGACTCTATGGCTTAGACCTTTTACCGCCAGCATGAACCACAGCCTTGCATGGGCGCGGCTTATGCTCGTGTGGCATCACGCCCAAAATGGGTCTGAATATTGTCCCGTGGAAGCGCTGGCTCAGTGATTCTCGCCTAGCGGGGACGACCGATTTAGCCTGCGGGAGATCGGGGCGTGATGGATTGGGATCAGAGCTTGGCTATATGCCTTTGGACTTCGTTTCGATTTTCTCAATTTTAAAAGCTCGTTCATGGGTTATGTGCACACTCTCTCTCAATGTCCCAACGGAATATTCTAAACAATAAGTCTAAATATTTTTGAAAAGTACATATGAATGATATGATTGGTTGTACTAAATTGTGTTGCTAGGGATTTTGTGCCAACTTGTGCTAGACCCTTTGGGATTACCCTTGTGCTAGAATTATGACTTATGTGAAAACCCGAATTGCCTATACATGTTTGCCCAACTGGTTAGTACAAAATCGAATATTGTCCCAAACGGTTAGCTTTGCACACAGCCTTTCGGCTAAGTTGTGTAGAGTATCGCGCGCCAAGACCCTTTGGTGCAAGATAGTTGCAAACGAGATTTGGATATTGTTCAGGAAAAAAAGAACAAATCAGACTTAGAATAGCAACTGATAAGACATTCTCGGATTTATCGCTTAAGCGAATATTAGGAATCGTGCTTGGATTTTGGAAAATAGTTCGAACGGTATTTCGTGTCGGAAGATACAAATCGAATATGGATTTGATTGGATGACTCAATTCCGAGTGGTGTATGGATCATTTAGAAATGTCCAAACGGATTATAAGTCTCGTGCGATAGTAGAATTGAACGATTGGAGAATGTCTTGAATAAATGATATGCGTATATCGAATAAAGATTCATGGAAATCGATACCTTGATTAAAGAAACTTGTTGGAAACTTAGAATATTGTGCAAGCGATTTTGGATTGAAACAAACAGATTGAACTTGAATACAACATCGCTCGAATAGAAGTTAGCCCAAAAATGAATATTATGTTTCAAGGAAAGAGATGAACGATAATGGATTGGGCTTGGAGTTTGAAAGAACGACCGTGAAATCAAGTTCGAAATGATAACATTTAAAATTAGTCCCAATAAGAATGATTGTCCTGCGGGAGCGCCGGTGTAGTGATTTCACGTACGGCAGGGATATTTGATTGACCCTATTGGAAGTATCCTTATGATTCATAAGAAGAGAACCCTTGAGATTTTTGCAAGTAGCTTGTCCGATTTCACTATCTCTAAGTTTGGTTGAAGGCATATGTTTGAGGGACGCCTAAAACATGTGCACGATCCAAGACTAAAGGATATATGAAACTCGAGTACTAAGACTTTACTATCGCTAAGTTGGTTGACATGCATGTGTTTAAAGGATGCTTCGAATATGTGCACGATCCAGACTCGCGATATGCTGATCTTAATGCTAGTGCAAGTGAATATCCACACGAACAAGTAAAACAACTTGTATAAGTTTCCTCGGCCCTAAATCACTATTCAGGATGGATTATAACATACCTCACGTTAAGCAACATGCTCCGTGCTAAGGCACAAATGAGCCCGACATAGCATACACGCGACACGGCATAAGGATCGAGTAGGAAATTGTGTTCAAATAGATTTAGTGGTACAAATTCGATAATGCGGTTGTGTCACTACCACATTCTAAAATAGGGGTATTTTTGTCTTTTTATTTATTATATGTATTGTGTATATTTTATTTTTAAATAATTATATGATATATGTATATTTTATACAAATTATATATGGTGTTCATTAATGCATGGGTTAGTGGACTAGACCTAGAATCTCACTAGATGAACCCTTGACCAATTATAGGATTATGGATTTAACTAGTATTATTTCAGGATTTATTTATGGGGGATTATATTTCATTACTGTGTTTTTATTCATTGTTGTACCTTACCGTTGCTTCGATATTTGGAGCGCTACACTAGCTTTTGCCTTCCAACAAATTTTACACCCTTGTCCTAGATGTGCCAGTCTTCTATTCTGACCTTTTTGTAACTCATAAATATCCTCTTTTGTGCTTCATTTTAGTCGCACAATATTTGTTACAAACGTTTATCTTTAATTCTAAATAAATCCAACTTTGCATCTTTGTCCGTTTTAATCAAAATTAGAGACACAATCTTGACCCATTTTGTGCAACCCAAATTATGATAATATTCTATTCTGAGTTTTCTACGTCCATGACACTTGTGTCCCACCTAATTTTAACCCCATGCACTTCTAATTAATTTAAGAACACCATTTACATTAAATTTAATTAAATTGGTGTAAGGACCCAACCAAACCCAAAACTAGACCCAACACCAACCCAAACCCCCACTTACACCCTCAAGGTTCATACTAAACACCACACACCTTTTTAACCACTACATCATACCAAACATGGTATTTCTCCCCGTTCAATCCTAAACCCCACCCTTTGTGCAATTTTTTAATTATTAGGGGCTTTTGTGAAAAACTGCAGTGGGGTGTCTACCTCCCATTGGACCCAACACATGAAAAAACATACTCCCCCCCCTCTTTGACCGGTCATATATAATTTTTACCCTATTTTTGGAGTGTGCAACACTCAACTTTTTTTCCTAGCCATCCAAAGCCCTCCATTCAAACATGCACTATCCTAGCCACCCAATTTCCTTCATGTAGCAACCAACCCTATCCCTAGGAGGCATGGCCGGTCCTAATCCCTAGGTAGTCATCACCCTCTTCTCTCTTCTACATAAACCAATCTCTCCATATTTATTTTTATCACAGCCATCATCAAACATCAAACCCGAACCCTAAACTTCACCCTCTCCATCCTTCTCGGCCAACTCAGGCCATCGTCACGGAGCAGCCGACTTCCCTTCACCTTACAGCACCGCCACACCACCACTTCATCAACATCCTCCCCCGCCTGAGCACAAATGACCCGCCGGAGACACGATCGCCTCACAATAGCTACCTCTCCTCTGAACAACCTCCTCCTCCTCCGCCAACAATCCCGACCTTACGATCATCCCCGGCCTCCACCCCGCCTGAGCAACAGCCTCCTGCAACCACCGAGCCACAGCCACCATCGACTTTATCATCTCCTCCATCGCCGGATCACCCCACCTCCTTCCTCGATGACACTGCCACACCGCCGGATTGCCACAGCCAGTCATCATCACCATCACCACCTCCTTCAACCTTGCAACCACCCTCATCGACCATCTTCGGTCACCACGGTCACCACCGAGCCGATCACCTCGACCCCTCCATGATGAGCAGCCCGACCGTCCACTTCCCCACAATCAGCCACCACCATCTCCGGTCAGCGTCACCCCTCCTCTGTCACGTGCACGCCAAGGTTCGAGACTTGCCTTTTTCTTTCATGTTGTGTGTGTGCATGTGTAAATAGTAATTAGGGTTAGCATATTACTTCATTGGAGTTTGGTTGTTAGATATGATTGCATGACACTGTGTTGGTAAACCCTAATAACTAGTATGTGTGTGTATGCATGTATGTATGTATGTAGAATAATTAGGTTTAATATATATATATATATTAACGTATTTTTGTAACTCACTGCCTTGTGTATCTAACCTACTAGCTAGACCATGTGTTAGTGCTACACGAGATTTAGAGATTTGAACATGTGTTAGTGTTAGTTGTTGTCTAGTTGTGCACGGTATTCGAGGACATGACACATGTGCATTTAGACGTGCCCACTTGACCCTGCTAGTTGACCAGTACCACCCCTGCTTGCATTAGTTTCTAAGTGTTGTTGTACTAGTGTAATGGCTGATATTATTATATTATATTATATAAATATAGGACCATTGGATCATTCTGCGAGACTTTGGAAGCAGGATATTGGTATTCACAGCAGGACCATAGGCGAGTACATTCTCTGATAATTTCCGTTATTTGATGATTTCTATAATTCAAGTATTTAGAAATTTTACATCTGATTCTTGACACTGTGCTACACGGACTAGTATATAGATTGGATCTGCAGTCATGAGATATTACTTTAGTTATCGTATTGACATTGTACACGACATTGATATTAGACATTGTATATGATATATTGGACATTGATCGTGTATCGTAACGTGTCATGGTTGGATCCACTGTACTAGTTGGGGGCGAAGAAAATATTAGCAGATTATGTGATCATACCTCACTTTACATGCATCATAGCTCACCCCACACATCACGTCGGGTGTAGCCTTACCATTTTCATAGCATATTTTATATGATTAGCCTGACTATTGCTCGCATCATAGCTAACCAGATGGTTAGCCTGACCTCACATGTATCATAGCTAATCATATCTAACAAGCTTGATCTTGTCCCAAGCCGATCACATGATAGACTGATATTTCAAACACTTAGAATAGTTACAGTTCTTCAAGTTAGTTTCATATGCTACATTACCCCGTATATGATATTGTAGGTCTTTTTCTTCATTTCATATATGCACTGACTATACCATATTGCCTATATTGCCTGTTCTTTTTATTATTTGCCAGTGCATCTATTTATTATTTTCTCTCAATATATAGCATCATCTATTTATTGTTTTATAGCCCTTGTCAATTAATTAGAACTGTTATCAGGTTGTAGTTCGCTCCAATCCTGACTGGATATATTTTTCCAGACTGCGACTTGGAGGACTGGTGTCCGACATATTATGGACCACAGGGAGAGTAGCTGCAACCTTGGACCTTGTAGCTTAGGTGTAATTTTCGGAAGGTCTAGCCGGGATCATTAGTTATTCAGTTAGTTTTTTTTAGCAGATTATTGTAGTGGATTTGTTTCCGGAATATATTGAGACTTTGATATTATTGATTGAAGTTAGATTATTTTGTTGTTTAGACTTGTGTTATTTTTTGATTATTTCTTCTATATCTTATCGTACTTTAGTTCTGTGGTTGAGTATTTTCATATTATATTGTAATATCTATGTCTCCTTACGGAGTTGGATATTCGTGTGAGATTGATTAGATAGTATTATGACCTAGACAGCGTTCTATTGCCGATGCTGCGGCGTAGGCTGGACGTACCCATGTCTCATACCCAAATTTTGGGTGTGGGTCGTGACAGGTAGAATGACCTGCGCTCAGTAAGTCTCAAGGACGAGACTTTTTCTGAGTAGTGTATAATGTAACGACCCGTCTCGCTCAAGCGGACTGCTGATTCAAACGACAAAAGTGCAACGTTCCGACCTATTTTGCTTCAGCGAGAAGACTCATTTGAGGCAAAGGATGTCCAGACTTGTCCCTTCAAGAGCTTTGGCTTAGGCTTTCAGAGGCTCGCTCGGAGTATCGTTCGACCGAGGCGAATCATCGCTAAGGTGGGTGGCTACGATGAACTTGTCTTTGTTTAGCAAGCATACTTAAAATATGGATGTTTTATGCTAGTCGCTAGGTGAATTATCCCCTGCATGCTAATAAGAATACAACGCACCTAGCTAAGGGAAAAATCCCAACTTGTATTGCTTGTGTTAGAATATAGAAATAAAACTTTGCTTATACATTGGACCCTTGTATGCTGCCTTTGCCTTGTGCAAGTAGACCCGCTACGCCTCGAATAGAACGATATGTATATGCTCTTCTTAGTCACTACTTTACTTGCTATACTGTACGATCCTAGATCATGTCACTCGGTGAGTCCCTTATGATTTCACTCCTCGGCTTACCTTCGGGCCCGAGCCAAAATGAATGCTTAAGTTTTCTTATGAATGCAACGCTTGCTTGCTTATATGTTAACTTGTAATGTTGCCTGGCCTCAATGTTTACCACACAAAATCATGACACAATCAAGAACACTATTTTGTATCTTGCATACATTCGAGTTAGCTAGAAGACTATCAAATAGTCCTTTTGTGCAATATGAACCGGCAAGTATCCGGGATGTTGGTCGCTAAGGCAGTCCCCGCACCAGGGGAATGCATCAAGGCAAGTTGTTCATTGATCAAGAATCCTATCAAGTTCACATCTGAATGATAATCACATCAAGTTTACCTCTGAACGAGAATTATATCAAGCAAGTCAAGAATTACAGCTCGTAGAGCAATTGCTCGGTTCAGAACAAGAATCATGGATTATCATATCAAGTTATGGATTTGGAAGACCTAGAATTGCATGTCGCGGACAACTTGAAAAAGGTGATCTTCGGATCTCGCTCCACGGATGATTTTCGGGGCACCGGGACCGATCCGATCCGGATGGAACACATACTGTATAACAGGATGGCGTGTGCGCTTTACCCTGCACTATTCTGCTAGTGGGTCCACTTTATTGGCGGGATGGCTTATCACGACCCTGTATTTTCGTAGCTTTCCATTATCGTCGATGACCCGGGGTCTACTGTATTGGCGGGATGGCTTGCAGTACGCCCTGTACTTTCGTTGCTTCCATTCCTGTCAATGGCCCATGTCCTTTATGGATATGCCAGCGACCCCTGTTCATATAGATAAGTCATCCTCGCTTAGCGTCTATCCGCGTGCGAGTCATTGCATCGCATCGAGAACATCTAAAACATCTGAACGAGTCTTGAGGATATACGATACTTGTATATATTGCACACTTCACCATTTTATGCAACACACCTGAGAAATCCTTATAACTCATGCATCCGAAATGTAATCTCGCTCACAACACTTATGTTTGCATTTGATATTGCCCTTGATTCATTATATATGTTGCTTTTGCTTGAATTAACTTATTTTGCCTTGGATAGGGAAAAAAATGGTAAGTTGGTAAGTCTTGCCGTGTTCTTTTTTTTATTTCATGACACACTACCACACGAGTTAGGCTTTACACCATTGCTTTGAAACTGATCCTAAGGCAACTAGAAAGACAACAAAATAGTTGGTGCACGGAACCTATTGAACGTGTTTGGATTTGTCGAGCAGACGAGTAGCCTCCCCACCAGTGCATTCATGTACTGATAATCCACCAGATTGTTTGTAGGGTGCGGGAGAACCTCGTTCGGTGCGGATGCCTCCTTCGTGCGTGCTAAGGCATGGAGTTCACTCTGGAGCCTTGGAGCATTGCGTCCGAAACTGAAGCACATATACAAGATATAATGTTGGAATATTGCCTATATATATCATTCCACAAATGTAGCCACTTGGCACGCCTTTTACTGTTTCTGAGAGAGAGGCTTGAGCTATTTGTAATCTCGGCTATACACCGCCTGTAACACATTGTTTCAATATTAATAAAGAGTTGCTTTACTTCCATGCTTGTATTATTCAATGCTTCCGCTATCAACGACTCTGTGAACTTGTTACCAATTGCCTATACATTTATAATTTTGCTGCACTCAGATAATCTGTACGATTATGTGGCTTACACCTCTTGCCGCCAGCATGAACCACGGCCTTGTACGGGTGTGGCTTACGCTCGTGCGGCATCACGCCCAAATGGGTCTGAATATCGTCCTGCGGAAGCGCTGGCACGGTGATTCTCGCCTATCGGGGATGGCCGATTTAGCCTGCGGGAGATCGGGGCATAACATCGATAACCTTTGCATGGTATGCTCGTGCCTCCGAGCTGCTATTAGTACTTCTTCATAATTCTGGTAGTCGTACCCCTCTACTAGTTGTAGAATCTCCAAATAAAGTCCTTGCTGGAACCTCATTGCTCTATCCAACTATGTAGCCACCATAGTCAGAGCTAATCTACTTAGCCTACAAAACTCGGCTACATATCCATCAATAGTCCTACCGGCCTACTTGAGACCGATAAACCTATGATGGAGGTCATACTATGCGACGACTCCAAAGTACTTAGCCCTAAATCGAGTCCTGAAACTGTCCCAAAAGATAGGACACCTCAAGACAACCTCTACTGACGTCCAAAAATCATGGATAAGTTCTTGAAGCTGCAGTCAGACCTGGTCAACTTGTTTATCCGCCGGAACCTTTGCTATTGCTAGAATAACCTTAATATCTTACAACCAGGGATCTGCTGTGATGGCATCCTCCGTACCATCAAAGTACCTTGGGTTAAGTCGGCAAAATCTAACTGACGCCCCCAAATCAGTCATTCCTCCTCTCTCCAAGGCTATTTGTAAGCCCTGACTCAACAAGACATTCTACTCTTATTGTTGAAACTGTTGATGCTAATGTACTGCCATCTGGTATTTCTACGTAGCTATCATTCAAGGAGAATTTTTAACAATGTCGGGGTGTCAAGTACCGCTGGTATTGCGGGTACTAATGGGGGTACGGGGATCTCAGGGGTTGGTTCATCAACATGCCCAACTTCTGGTTCTACTATGCCAGCTTTCTCAACTAGTGGCTTTATCCGTATATGTCTATGAGCATGTGCTACTTCCCATTGTTGTCATGCCCCAGTCCCAATATACGTAGGACCAGGATACGTAATCATGCCAGCCGTATGAATATGGCACTCCAATATATGGAAACCATAACACACGTACGCTGTAATATGAATAACAATATCCACAGTGGTATAAATCCATCATAAATTATATGGTATAATCTAATCTCATCTACAGAATCATATATAAGGACATAATCAATAACCAGCACTAGATCTCAATGTAAAGCACCTAAAGGGGGTAGTCGGATGGAAACAAATCCACTACCGGACTAGAATGAGGAATAAACAAGATACATACAATATAAATACAACCTCTAACAATCACGAGGCTCGAAGAGAACTCCTCGGAACGTACGCAACCAGTCCGAATCCGCGCTCCTGCAATACTCATGAATAGATACACCTGGCAGAGAACCAGGTCCTCAGAGGGACATAACAAGAATACTTAAACACATGCCATAAAGTAAATACTGTGAAAACTCAAGGGTGACCTAACCATCTAAGTGAAATGCACTTTGAGGACAACTTGAGTATATAGGAAAGTGTAGGCTAGACATATGCTGACGTAATTCACCAGTCGTGACAACTGGCTAATATATGCCACACATGCCCCCATAGGAGGGCGCTCAGTAATAACGTCCATCTCCGAAGAGCATGGCATCTGTATAATATAACGTCCATATCACCCCGAAGAGTGTGGCATCAGTGTAGTATATATCGTCCATATCACCCCGTCGAGTGTGGCATCAGTGTAAAGGAAGTGGGGTGTCCCATACGCCTACAAGTTGTCCTCCCCGCCCAATGATCTAAGCATGTCATGTCTATGACACGATAAACCTCTAATAACCGCCAGGTCTACTAGCATGCAAAGTTTCTATTGGCAGTTATCCCTATCCGTCGCACGACCTCTACGTACCAGTGGCCAGCCGAGTACGCAAGTCTGTGTCCTACATGTGACTCACACTCGTGTAAGAATAGTGTCATGGCCAATGAAACATAAATGCCTCATGAATATGGGGTAGTCTCATAAAGTAGGTCCAATGCATGTACATAAATAAAAACATAGTACGACGACACCGTCGTTGCACCCAAGTTTCCTTGGACGCGCAGTTTATATAGCAGTTAAAATAAATAAACTAAATAAGCAGAAAATAAACATGCATGCCTCATATGGAATGTAAAAACAGTACAATGGCAAGGTATACTTGCCTGGCAAGAAATCTGTAAAATGTACGCGCCCAAATGTCAAGGACACTGAACCTGGAACTAAGGACTCTGAACAAACGTCTTCGGATGCTGAAATAAACATCACCAACGTTTCCGGAATGAGCAAAATAGCTAAAAAGCACATCCCTTTCGTCCAATTTGGACACAGGGGCAAAACGGTAATTTCGGGCAAAAGTGGGGTCCACGTGTGGTCCACTTTGCACCGAAAAGCGTGCCGAGGGTAACAGTCTCTAAATGGGACAAACTATGGGTCAAACAACTCTAAATGTCAATACGAACCCAACGGTATGTCCAAATTTGGATTCCGATGAGCCGAACATAATTTGGTCCAAAAAGTCAACTGTGGGGCCCGCCAATTGGCGATCTGGTCAACCATCTCAGAAATGCGTGAAAATTGGGTCACAGGACCAGCGCGTTACCACGAGTCCAGTGGCACAATTTTCGTCGCAATCTGACAATCGTGCACAAAATACTCGCGAGTTCCACAAAAGTGGCGACACGAAATGTGTCCGCGGATACGGCCTGATTCTGGCACGCACACGCGTCCGAATCAGTCCCCACGAATTTTCACATGTCCCGTTATGCTGTGTGCACCATTCGGTACACTTGGCACACGGCGGGGCGGTCCCGTTTGGCGGGGCGCGCTCCGATCTCCAACTTTTGGAAAACCGGAAAAAGTGGGTGCGCGCAGTTTTGTGACGAATATATTTCTGTCCACAGCGACTAATAGCACAAAGTTATAATACAGAAAATAAACTAGGTCATGTAATCTACAGGTATCAAAAAGAATCACCAAATTCGGATCTCTGTGGTGGGAGATACGAACTCGGCAATATGGGTGGTCAATCTGGAATTCTGCGATTGCAGAATTCTGTCTGCTCGTCCAACTTTGGACGCTGTTTTTCACCTAGGGGCACACGTTTTCCGAGGTTTACTATAAAATAAATACTGGAGAGGGTTGAGGGAAGATCATACCTATGAAAACGGAACAGCGTTTGGATGAGCGAGTCAACGGAAAAAAATGTCGGAGCGAAGGTGCCTCGAGTGGGAGACTGCAGTTCGCGATGTCGGCGTCGACGGGATGGTTGGATGGCTTGGGGAGGCTTCTCTCGCTGCGGTGACGGCTATAGATGGGAAGATGAAGTCTGAGAATTTAGGTTAGGGTTTTGGGAAGCTAACTATATATATATATATATATTATATATTAAGGGAGAGAGAGAGAGGGTGGATCGCGGTCCGCGTGAAAGGCTGAATGGGTGAAGTGGGCTTAACTATTCGCTGAAGGCTGGGAGCAAACTAATTTGCTTGGTCTGTGAATGCTAAGGGATGTAACTTAGATGTGTTATTATTATTATTATTATTATTATTATATTATTACTTTTGATTACTTTCTTTTCTTTTCTTTTCTTTTATTTTCTTTCTTTAAATATATATATATATACATATATATATTTGTATATATACATATATATATATTCACACATAAGAAAATTTATAAATTAGGGTATTGCACATCATTAGGCTAGCAACAGCTCAAGGGGTCTCCTACATGGAATATCCGAAAAATTCCTGATGGTCCCACAAATCCTCTAAGTGCCCGAACACCTAACATAAAAAATTATTAAAAATCTATTTCTCCTATTTAGACCTAATTACTACAATTTAATTAATAATTAATAAATAAAAGGTTTATACGATTTTCTAGGAAGGGGGTTTTACATTCTACCCAACTTGTAAAAATTTCGTCCTCGAAATTAAAATTAAGCCACGATAGAATGCAATGATGGTATAAGAATTGCATTGTTTAAAATGCAAGACTAGGTTTAAAGGGGTGGGCGATGTTGCACGTTGCACGTTGCACATCCCGAGAAAAAAATATCATGAAAAAATCCATATGAGCGAAAAATAGGGTTTTTTTTTTTTTTTTTTTGTGTCATGTCCAATGGTGTGGACACATAAATGCTCTTTTGCATAAAAGCGTCCAACAATTTGAAAATTGTACAAAGATGAGAATTGGATGATGGACATGTCTAGGACAAGGGTGTAGAATTTGTAGGAAGGCAGTGGCTAGTGTAGTGCTCTAATTATCGGAGCACGGTAAGGCGTGTCAAGTGATATCATGTTGTAAAACTAAATAAAATACCGTGTTCTATTTCTAAGTGGATTCGTGCTAGCCTCAGTCTCACTATCTAAGCCGAGTAGGTCAAATTCTTAGGTGAGGGGGTTTCACAATTCAGCCAACTTAAGACAATGTCGTCCTCAAAATGGAAATAAGGCGGAATCGGTTAATCCTTTAGGTACAATAAGGCAAGTCAGTCACAATCTTCTTGCGATAACTAAAATCCTAATCATATCCATTGCAATCACTTCTAGGTTAAGATGACCACTGCTCCAATCAAAATTTAACCTATGGTTATCTCTTCTCACTTTTCAAATTATCCATATCCAAATTTAAATTAATCCATATAATATCTTCAAGGTTTAACTACGCATATAACTTTTACCTCACGATCTCTAACTATCATAATCTCCTTTAGAAGTGGTTTGAGTCTAATATTCCCATTTTCACTTATAAAATTTTGTATGCCTTAACTCTTTAAATTCTATTCACATCCTCATTATTTCAAATAGGTCGTCCAACCAAAATTTTAATTCTTAATTCAATCACCAAATTGAAAAAAATAATTTAAATGCAGTCCACCAATATTCAAGTCTGAAATCCTATATTTATCCCTTTAAATTCAAATTGGTGATTCTACCTTCATTGTTCAAAAATTTAACTCATGCACTTAAGGTATAAATATTGGGTCCTTAATATCAATTCATTGATCCTCATCATCTTAGTCATCCTTCTAAATTTCTCAAAATTACAATGGCTTGAACCTCTCCCAATCTAGTCTTACTAGATCATAATCTAAAAGAAATTTCTCCCGTGTTGACAATGCACTACTACCCAACTTAGAATTTATCCACCTATCACCTAAGGCTATATACCTTAAGAAAATATCCCTTAATTTATTTACTCATGTCGTTCAATCCTCGAAACTTCAACACCGATCATATCACATATGATATGTCCTTAATTACGAAAGAATAATTCTCAAGTATGTGATCGGCCTATGGGGTATATCTAGTACTCTCTGTGTATCAAACTTTATACCCAGTACGAGGTTTTGTCTTTCCGAAATAGGGGAAGACGAAGATCAATAATAAAGAGTTCAAGGGCAGCATAATAGAATAGAAGTATTGGGATCAAGGCATTTTAAAGAATTCAATTGGGAATTGTCAAAGCAGTTGTGGATTGAAATCCTATTTTGGTAATCCTTTGTTTGCCTGCTCGTATTAGTACAGTTATGTAACTGATACGATATGTCAGACATGCCTAGGGCAAGTATATTCGTCTACTAATCACTACATATCTCAATCCACGTAAAGTAACGTTACGAAGGGCGAATCGAGCGCACTAAGGTTAGCTAGACCTTCATACACTGATTCTGAAATATATTATTATGGGCCTCCCCAATAATACATATGTCATGAACAAGCTCGATAAGGAATAAGCTTGCAAAAACTAGGCTATAATAGCAGCATAATTCAGGGTAGCACAGAAAATATAACGCTGGATTATGATGAGAGAAGTTACAAATAATTCAAGTTGCAAAACCAAAACAACATAAGCAACAATAACAAAAGACTCTACAATCTCTACAGTTATCATATTAATTCCTTGTCTAAGTCGATAGTCGACAAAGTAGGGGTATGAGCCTCTAAGTTCTATAGTCTGAATAAACACTATCATCTTATGTTAGCATACATTTAATGCCATTCAGTTACACTTCAATAATGGATCACAAGAGCTATATGATACTATGTTGGGAGGCATACTACCCAACTTAAAAATAATAAACTAATACTGTGATAATCTTAAGGGATCCTACAAATTAATAAAGTTCTGGGAAATAAAGTACAATTCTTATTGGGCTATTCGAGGAACGGATCTTAATACTTATTAGGGTCTCCTATTGAATCATGTAAGTAATGGCCATCTTAAGTCTTAATCATATAGCTCATAGAATACAGATGTCATTAGTAAGAATGGAAGAGTTAATGACCTTTAAGAGGAAAGGGAAATACAACTCGTATCGAGTTACGGATACGAATTGTGCGATTAAAACTAAGAATAATCATATCACAATCTAAAGGGAACAACTCAAACTATCAAATTCTAACTACCACGCACAAAATTCAAGTTCAAATTACCAAACTATAACCCTAGCAAACTATATATCCTGCCATAGAATAAGATCACTTGGCCTATAACCAGAGGAGTCAAGTGGCACGAGTTGAAGGATGAAGGAGGAAAAACATAATTTAAATCATCGCAAAAATTGGTGAACGTTAAGGTTACAGGGGAACAAGATAGGAAATTACCATAGAGGGACTCTAGATAACATCATGGTTTTCTAAGGGAATGTGGTGAGCAAATCTTCGTATTTGAGGTATGATCAAGGAGAATGTCATACTCGTTGCTCTGAGCTTCCTGAGGTACTGTCTGCTAATATCAAGACAAGGATCTATATCCTAACATTATCTCACTATGCACATTAGGTTCCGTCCCTACATTCGATCTCAGATTTCTATTGGTTCCTCAATACTAGGGTCAGACATTAGGGTCACATCTCTAACTAGCTCTAGTAATGCCTATACTACTCTTAAGTCATTTATAATATATCGAGGGGTAATGGTACATCAATCTATAGGTAAGGGTGCTAGGGTTTCATTAGATCTTCTAAACTTAGTGATGTGTCAACACTCTAGCTGTATTCTAAAAAGGGAGGTTACTCTACTTATTATCTAACAACAGGGACTTCTATATTCTAGGAGAAGGCTACACTCAAGGAACTAATAGGGAAGCACATGAATCAAGCAGGATGCAATTATTCAAACAGGATGAATTGGGAGGAGGAGTCATAGTCAGATGTGGATGAGATCCTATACTCTAATCCTATGTGCAGGCTTGCTCGGTACAGTAACGTAACCGAGACAATATGCTCTGACCTGCATGGGCCACCACAAAAACATGTCACGCCCCAGTCCCAATATACGTAGGACCAGGATACGTAATCATGCCAGCCGTATGAATATGGCACTCCAATATATGGAAACCATAACACACGTACGCTGTAATATGAATAACAATATCCACAGTGGTATAAATCCATCACAAATTATATGGTATAATCTAATCTAATCTCATCTATAGAATCATATATAAGGACATAATCAATAACCAGCACTAGATCTCAATGTAAAGCACCTAAAGGGGGTAGTCGGATGGAAACAAATCCACTACCGGACTAGAATGAGGAATAAACAAGATACATACAATATAAATACAACCTCTAACAATCACGAGGCTCGAAGAGAACTCCTCGGAACGTACGCAACCAGTCCGGATCCGCGCTCCTGCAATACTCATGAACAGATACACCTGGCAGAGAACCAGGTCCTCAGAGGGACATAACAAGAATACTTAAACACATGCCATAAAGTAAATACTGTGAAAACTCAAGGGTGACCTAACCATCTAAGTGAAATGCACTTTGAGGACAACTTGAGTATATGGGAAAGTGTAGGCTAGACATATGCTGACGTAATTCACCAGTCGTGACAACTGGCTAATATATGCCACACATGCCCCCATAGGAGGGCGCTCAGTAATAACGTCCATCTCCGAAGAGCATGGCATCTGTATAATATAACGTCCATATCACCCCGAAGAGTGTGGCATCAGTGTAGTATATATCGTCCATATCACCCCGTCAAGTGTGGCATCAGTGTAAAGGAAGTGGGGTGTCCCATACGCCTACAAGTTGTCCTTCCCGCCCAATGATCTAAGCATGTCATGTCCATGAAACGATAAACCTCTAATAACCGCCAGGTCTACTAGCATGCAAAGTTTCTATTGGCAGTTATCCCTATCCGTCGCACGACCTCTACGTACCAGTGGCCAGCCGAGTACGCAAGTCCGTGTCCTACATGTGACTCACACTCGTGTAAGAATAGTGTCATGGCCAATGAAACATAAATGCCTCATGAATATGGGGTAGTCTCATAAAGTAGGTCCAATGCATGTACATAAATAAAAACATAGTACGACGACACCGTCGTTGCACCCAAGTTTCCTTGGACGCGCAGTTTATATAGCAATTAAAATAAATAAACTAAATAAGCAGAAAATAAACATGCATGCCTCATATGGAATGTAAAAACAGTACAATGGCAAGGTATACTTGCCTGGCAAGAAATCTGTAAAGTGTACGCGCCCAAATGTCAAGGACACTGAACCTGGAACTAAGGACTCCGAACAAACGTCTCCGGATGCTGAAATAAACATCACCAACGTTTCCGGAATAAGCAAAATAGCTAAAAAGCACATCCCTTTCGTCCAATTTGGACACAGGGGCAAAACGATAATTTCGGGCAAAAGTGGGGTCCACGTGTGGCCCACTTTGCACCAAAAAGCGTGCCGAGGGTAACAGTCTCTAAATGGGACAAACTATGGGTCAAACAACTCTAAATGTCAATACGAACCCAACGGTATGTCCAAATTTGGATTCCGATGAGCCGAACATAATTTGGTCCAAAAAGTCAACTGTGGGGCCCGCCAATTGGCGATCTGGTCAACCATCTCAGAAATGCGTGAAAATTGGGTCACAGGACCAGCGCGTTACCACGAGTCCAGTGGCGCAAGTTTCGTCGCAATCTGACAATCGTGCACAAAATACTCGCGAGTTCCATAAAAGTGGCGACACGAAATGTGTCCGCGGATATGGCCTGATTCCGGTGCGCACACGCGTCCGAATCAGTCCCCACGAATTTTCACGTGTCCCGTTATGCTGCGTGCACCATTCGGTACACTTGGCAAACGGCGGGGCGGTCCCGTTTGGCGGGGCGCGCTCCGATCTCCAACTTTTGGAAAACCGGAAAAAGTGGGTGCGCGCAGTTTTGTGACGAATATATTTCTGTCCACAGCGACTAATAGCACAAAGTTATAATACAGAAAATAAACTAGGTCATGTAATCTACAGGTATCAAAAAGAATCACCGAATTCGGATCTCTGTGGTGGGAGATACGAACTCGGCAATATGGGTGGTCAATCTGGAATTCTGCGATTGCAGAATTCTGTCTGCTCGTCCAACTTTGGACGCTGTTTTTCACCTAGGGGCACACGTTTTCCGAGGTTGACTATAAAATAAATACTGGAGAGGGTTGAGGGAAGATCATACCTATGAAAACGGAACAGCGTTTGGATGAGCGAGTCAACGGAAAAAAATACCGGAGCGAAGGTGCCTCGAGTGGGAGACTGCAGTTCGCGATGTCGGCGTCGACGGGATGGTTGGATGGCTTGGGGAGGCTTCTCTGGCTGCGGTGACGGCTATAGATGGGAAGATGAAGTCTGAGAATTTAGGTTAGGGTTTTGGGAAGCTAACTATATATATATATATTATATATTAAGGGAGAGAGAGAGAGGGTGGATCGCGGTCCGCGTGAAAGGCTGAATGGGTGAAGTGGGCTTAACTATTCGCTGAAGGCTGGGAGCAAACTAATTTGCTTGGTCTGTGAATGCTAAGGGATGTAACTTAGATGTGTTATTATTATTATTATTATTATTATTATTATTATTATATTATTACTTTTGATTACTTTCTTTTCTTTTCTTTTCTTTTCTTTTCTTTTCTTTCTTTAAATATATATATATACATATATATATTTGTATATATACATATATATATATATATTCACACATAAGAAAATTTATAAATTAGGGTATTGCACATCATTAGGCTAGCAACAGCTCAAGGGGTCTCCTACATGGAATATCCGAAAAATTCCTGATGGTCCCACAAGTCCTCTAAGTGCCCGAACACCTAACATAAAAAATTATTAAAAATCTATTTCTCCTATTTAGACCTAATTACTACAATTTAATTAATAATTAATAAATAAAAGGTTTATACGATTTTCTAGGAAGGGGGTTTTACAATTGTTGCCCAGGGGAACCCTGTCCTGCCATGTCGGCTGCTCCAGCAACTGAAGAAGCCGTGCAGAAAAGGATAAGAAACATCAAGAACAGGACGGGAAGGATCAATGAGGCAAGCAGTTTTAACAGTTCAAGCATTAGTATCGAGGAAGATGAAACAAGATATCAAAAGGAACATATTTGATTGAGACTCCTATGACCGTAACACACCAAAAGTCTGAAAATACAGACTTCGTGGGCCACCACTAAAACTTTGTCACGCCCCAGTACCGGAATACAGAGACGGACATGGCCAGCTCTCCCGTACAAAGTATAGAACGTTGTACGGTGGTCACGGTTGTAACTAGACAAGGGGATGCATACTACAAGCAAGTCACTTAGGGTCACACATCACATCTATTGTCTCAACCGGTCAAGTAAGGATAGTAAACATAGAACATATATGACAAGGAAGTAAAGCATCCCAAATGTCTTGCCACAATATTCTAGAACCCAACTGTACAAAATTAGAAAGCTGGTAGAGTAGCAAAAGTACATGACTATGATCAGCTGCAATCTGATTAAATACAATCATGTAAGAAAACTAAATGTCCAGTTTTACGGCTAACAAGTGCCGGTGGCTAAATGCCAAAAAGAGTAAAATATGCGATAGCGAGCAGTGATCATGAAACCCATTCGTGTCCCTCAACGGCCATTCGCCCGGTGTGCACCATTGTTCCGGGGGAAGTACGCTTGATCCTCGAGTGCTGGCTACAAACCTGGCCATGCAAAATTAGTGGGATTAGACCCCAAATAGCAACTACCACAATGGAAGCACGAATAAGTAAACCAAACCAGAAAGAATAAACACACACACACACACACACACACACACACACACACACACACATATATATATATATATATATAGTCATGTATCGTAGTTTCGGTTCATGGCCTATCGTGATACAACAATCTAACCCTACAACCAAACAAGGACAAGGGTTAGACCATCGCACCATGATAGTCCATGTCTCTAAACTATTTAACAGAAGGTACAATGCACAATCAAGTTCAGTTATATAATCGGCCAATCACTTGTACGGCTTACTAAGTAGAGTTTAGTTTATCCCAGAAATATTATGCATATAATAGGAATCCTCATATCGAACCATGTTTTAGCAGGGGCTAGCCGAGCCATGAATCACCGTATAACACTTAGTAGTATGCACCGGTCTCTCGTAAGGCCATCGTGCTCAGATCGCATAGAACACATAGTACAATATAATTGTCGGATATTGCCATCCACTAATGAGGATTTAAACAATATCCATGGGGGCTAGCCTTCACTCCCCATATATTGATTGAGGGTGGCTAGTTAAGCACGATCTCGAGATTTTGTCCCTCCCAATGCTCTACATATTTTAGTTGCCTAGTTAACCCTACGGTTAGCTGGAATCACATGGCGTGGTTATATGTTACTCTCCTTATATGTCGTATCGTAGTACGGGCATGTTTGATACGAGTCTGCTTTGTCACTTTGTAATCCAATTTGGATTCATCCCAGCGTGATGCAATAGTCAAACAAATTCTAGCCATGCTTGGTTATTGACCCAATATAATATCCATGCTGGAGGAATTGTATTATATCACATGTCGCTTAGCACGTAGGCACACCTCGGTGTGAAATATATAACATTATCACGTAGAAGCACTTAGAACGTAGAAAAATATAGCACGTAGTAAGTGTATCAGCACGGATACCACTAGTCAAGTCAAGTTACCAATCATTGGTAATAAAATGGGTTTTAGCACATAGTCAGGTCTAACACATGGTCACTTAGCTCATATATATTGGCAATCATAAAAATTACACATGGAATCACAAGAATTCAATAAAGCATCCAAACCAAGCAAAACAATAAAACGTGCACATAGGCCGCATGATGATCATGCACATATAGAGTCGTTGCCACATAGGATAGGTGCCGCATAAGAAGTCGCCCATATATGCATCGGTGCTGCAAGGGGAAGTCTCGGCCGCATAGGGTCAGTGTCGCATATGATAGGGCAAAGTCCACTCCTTGGAACAAGTGTTGAGTGATGTGCATTTACTATGTGTCAGAGAAGTGATGGATGTGACAAGCCATAAAGTGTGTCAAGAATAAAAGACAAACTCATTAAAAAATATGGAAGAGGAAAATAGGGTTATGCGTCCACAAGAGAAGAGGCACATAGTCACTACCGCATGAGGATACTTGTCGCATGCTATACTTGCCGCATGGATGTATTTCGGACATAGCGAATTTCTTATTCGTTCAGCGAGCAAAAAACAATGGGTTATGTCACTTAGAACACTTTGTGTAAAAATCATTCATGCATCCAACAAGATGGACGTATATTGGAAGGTATATACGGCACAGTGCTCAGGCCGCATAGCACTCTCTGCCGCATATGGTGCTGGCCGCATGAGCACTTCGTTTTCTCCATACAGCAAGTTAAGCCATGGCAAAAAACTCCAAAAACCAAAAATGATTTTCTCCATAAAAGCTTTATTTTAACTCCAAATCAAGTAAACCAAAAGCCAAAACGCCTGAAATAGAATGCTCTATCAACCACAAAATTGGTTTTCTAAAATACCATATTTTAGTAGATCAAAACCAATAAAACTTTTAGAACCCTAGAAAAACCCTAACAAAATATAGATCTACACGAATCTATCCATCAAAACCGAAAACTCGAAGTATTAAAAGTGTTTAGAATCATAATGTACACATAATAGACTAATAAAATGCAAGTACCGAGAAAGAACTAAAATCAAAGAGTTTTTCCATGTTATGCAAGGTGTACTTGCCTAGAAATGAAAGGAGGAGAAAAATGAGAGAAATGAGGGAAGAGAGAAATAAGTTAGCTTATATAGCTAGGGTTTGAGGTTTAGACCATTGGTTCAACTCATGACCAAACCAATCCAACAATTAAACCATGAGTCTAATTGAACCAAAGAATGGGTCTAGTCTCCATGACATGCAACATAATTAACATGAAAGAAAATAAATAACATAGGCAGGAAAAGAATACGTTCTAAATACGTATATAGGTAACAAGAAGTGACATATGGTGTTCAGAATCAACAGTTTACAGAGATTGTTGTCTCTTCTCGACTTTATCTGCAAAACAGTGGCCTCAACAATACTCTAAGCTTTATCATTATCCGAAAAAGTAGGCTCTAGATCTGTCAACATGTAATAAATGTTAACGAGTTAAAGATTGAGAATGATCTTTCTCTTCCAGATATTGTAGTATTAACCGTCAAACTTCTCAAGTTTGTTAAAACTTGGGTCGAGAAGACTTGAACGGTTGTTCTCCATCTTATTCGGATCTTGCTTTGAGATTGTTAGTCCCGAGGTAGATCAAAGATGGTAAAACAATGGCCAAAAGCAGAGATTAACGTAAACTTTTTAGTCTGCTCTCTATTTGATCTTGAAGTTGTAGTCGAGACTAAGAGGTTCATGCAAACTAGTTTGCTCTCTGAAGAACTCGATTCCAACGAAATAATATATATATATAAATCCTAATTACAACTTGTAGAATAAATCATTTACAATGTTACGAAAATAAACTTCGTTCTTCCTTGCAAACATAGTTACATTGAGATAGAACAAACAACAACAAGAAGAAGAAGGAGAAGAAGAAGATGACAAAAACTTTCGGCTTGCTGGGGTGATGATGATCATTGTTGCTCGAAGCAAGATTTGTCCTCACGCGATCGACTCCTAGGAACCAGCAAATTCATGAAGAACTTCTGTAATGCTCACCGTCACCTCTGTCCTGACTCAAACGGACTCATGGACTCCATTGGCAGCAACAACAAGATACTCTCTCAATCTCTCAATTTTGAAGTAAGTCCTTAATGTAGGCACGAAGAGAGTATTTATAAAGTAGGGATGAAACCTTAACCCTAGCCCTAGCCGCCAACTAATTGCAGAAAGATAGGAATTAATTAATGTCAGATCCCACAAAAATTGAATCTGAATAATTGACTCAATCTTTCCATAACCGTCACAATCCCGCAATCAGCAAAAATATACGCCTACAACGCTCATTGCACATATGCGCGCAACAGCTGCTCATGCACGCATAAACGCAGCAGCACAGCTGCTCATACGCACATATGCGTAGTAATGCAGCAGCTCATACACGAAGACGCACATACACGCATAGCCCTCTCAGCACCCTTGCATGCAACTGTGCATACAACTCACGCATAAAATGAGCGCAACATTTGCGCACAAGCGCCATGCGACGATGCTGACGTGCTAAGTACACCTCAAAGCGTCACTTTGCTTTCTTGAGCCCGAGCCCGAGTTAGAGTCGTTAATCCCCTTTGGGACTTAGCTGCTAAGAAAAAAAAATTCAAGAGTGACAAAAAGCATAAATGCTTTAATGAGAAGTTTAACCTTAATCCTCTTAGAAAAATACCCTCACATGACACCCACATGTGCCTTACCACAACCCATGTGCATACCTCAATAACAAGCAAAGTCTTATATTGAGATACCCACTTGGAGTTGTAGCCAATGTGGACTTATCTTTGCTAGTCCTAACAAAAAAACTCCTACAAGCATAAGATAATCGTAAAAAGAAATTGAAGACTACTCTCTTTACATTTGATGTCCAATTTTTAGTAAAAAGAAATTACAAGTATGAAAAAACCCTGTCATAAAATCAAGATCACGAGCAGTTGATTCAAATAAAATCTATAATTTTACTATACAATTTAAACTCATACAATAAAAATAGATTTGAATTATTTTATTTTAAAAAAGTGACTATAAATAGATGCCTTTAAAAGCAGTTTAAAAGTTATCCCAGAATTGCACTATTGAATTGGATTTCATTTTATTGGAAAGCAATTATTTTCTGAAATAACTATATTGTGTCCGACATTGACAACTCACGACATGACGCAACATGACACAAATGAAGACACAATAAAAACATGCATGGCAACCAGATTCTTTTCTCCCACCACCCACATGCCACCATATGGTTCAAATCTAAGAAATGCTCTCGTGTTTGATGAATCTTCTCTTTGTACTCTAAACTGCTCTTATGTGTTGGCTTTTGCTCTGTTGTGCTAAATTGTTTAGTTTAATGCAACTATGCAATGTTAGTTCCACTAGGAGATATGCCTCCATAGTATATGAAGCATGAGTTGGCTATTTTGTTGTGATCCCTTTGTTTTAGCTTAATGCCTTGGGACACATATTGCTTCTCTTCATGATATTATTTTTCCATTTTTTATACTATTGAAATAATACTATCGGCCAGTGTTATTATTGAACTGGTGGTGGTGGTGGATAGTACATAAAATATTATATATATTCAAAAAAATTATATATTTAAAATTTTATTTATTCTAAATTAAATTTTTTAAAAATATATATTCTCATGTTTGAAAAATATATAAATATATCCGAAAAATAAAAAATGGAAATATTAAAATACTAAAATAAAAAAGATAATAAAAAATCTAAAAAAATGGAAAACATGAAAATAATACCAAAAGAGTAAAAAAAAAATATTCTTAAAAATTGAAAAAAAACTAGAAAAACTAAAAAATATTCTAAAAAGAATTAAAAATATAAACAAATTTGAAAAACCTAAAAATTTCTTAAAAATGAAAAAAGACCAAAAACTGAAAACCATGAATTAAAAAAAAAGAGTATACAAAAACCAAAAACAACAAGAACAAAAAATTACTCGGACAAAAAAATGTCCATATACTCTTAAGAGATGAGAATTTTATGTTTTGTGGACATAGTTTAGTCGGATATTTGTAATTTTTAAAAATATTTTTTATAACCTAAATCAAATATAGAAATATATTTTCTACATTAAATTTATTCAAGAATAAAAAATATTCTGCCTAGCAAACGTTCCCTTAGTTGTAACTTGATGAATGATAAGTCGAACTCGAATAGTTTATGTACTCATATAAGTCTCTAGTATGGTCAAATCCTCCTCTAACACAGAGAAAGGAAGAGCATCACTGGCTTGAGCCAAAATTTAACATTATTTTTTATTAGGCTTAATTATAACTTGACCCTCTCAACTATTCAAAATGTTTAACTTGACCCTCTCAAATTTGATAGGTGCTAACTTAATATTCTATCTCAACTAATATTTTCAACTTGAAACCAATTTTTTTTTTTATTCTTAAACTATCCTCCCCACCGCTACCCTCCCCTCCCCTCCCCATCCCCTCCGACGACAACCTCTATCCCGGCGACCTCTACTCCGGACCCCCTCCGACGACAACCTCTATCCCGGCGACCTCTACTTCTGACCCCCTCCGGCAACTGCTGCTAGCCCGATGACCACACCCTACCCACACGTAGTCCCCCCCCCCTGCGTCTGCCGTGCGCCCTCCTGCGGTTCGTCGTGCGCCCTCCGGCGGATCCGCATCGTGCCCTCACGTACGTCCACCCCGCGCCCTCCCTCGCATCAGCCTCGTGCCCTCCAGCGTGCCTGCCTCCGACCTGCCACTGTTGCTTGCTGCTACTGCCATCGCTGCTGCTGTGCCGGGGTGGTTCGTCTGAGAGGGAGAGGGAGAGAGAGAGTTGTATAGAGGGACATTTTGGACAAAATTTTTTTAGAATAGTAAGTTAGCACCTATCAAAGTTGAAGAGATCAAATTAAACATTTTTAATAGTTAAGAGGGTCAAGTTGTAATTAAGTCTTTTATTAATCGAGGTTATCAATAGTTTTAATATTAGTATTAACAAAAATCTGAACTTCAAAAAACTTGTAATATTCCATGTGCCCATTTGTTAGCCATCAAGAAAGCTCAATTTTATGCAAAAGTGAAATTCGTAAAAGTTATGTAAGGAGATTATAGTTTTTTATTTTTGAGAGAAATAATTAAAGAGAATATAGCTGTCCTAATTAAGAATGAGATAAAACGTGCGGTAGGGAGAGAGTTGAAATGAGAACCAAAAGTGAGCAGGGCCAGCCTACAAGGCTGTGAGATGAATTGGGTTTGAAACGAAATTTAAGCCCATAAGCATATAACTTTATTTTCTGCAAGTAAAGAGTCCATGACTTCTATTTCATTAATAAAAACATTTTAGAAAGGATATGTCCATGATACCCATTATTTGAATTTTTTGGATCAATATTTGTAACTTTTAGAAATAAAAACTAAAAAAAAAATATTATATTTCTCTTAACTTCCTTCACTCCAGGTAGACGGCCCCACTCCTACAAGAATAAGGGTAATATTTTTTTTTTGTTAACTTACCTTTTGATTACCAAACAAGTAATAAAATAGAAAGTAGCTATAGTTATTATTATTTTTGTTTCTTTTTCACTTTCCATCTCCAATCCCTAATCTTATAATGCAGCTTGGAATCGGCCCAAAATTGAGCCGTCCAAGCCGTAAGTAAATATTCAACCAATATAATTTAAAAAAAAATACGAAAGATTAAAAAATCTAAAACCTTAAGTAAATACTCAATCAATTTAATTAAAAAAAACTTACGGGAGATAAATACAAATTTAAACCAACTTTTCTCTTATCCGCCAAAGCCGTAAGTAAATATTCAATCAATTTAATTAAAAAATTATAATTTCGAAATAAAAAAACTCAAGATAAATTATTCAATTATTTGTATTTATCCTCCCATTCCCAAATGCATATTCTACTACCCCCTCCCCCAACCCCCCCCCCCCCCCCCCCCCAATTTTATTTTAATTAGTGGAACAGCACAACCCCCCTCCTCCTTTCTTCATTCATTCAAAATTCCTTGTTTGTAATTAGTGTTACTCCCCAAATAAAATTGCCTAAAATTTGAGAAATGTAGGATACCACTAATTAATTTTAAAATGGGGGGGTGGGGGGAGGGGGGTAATAGAATAAGCATTAGGGAATGGGGGAGGGGGTAAATAAAAATAACTATAAATTATTTCTTGACAAACAATACGTAACATTAAATATATGTGCAACACATGTGCACATAACTAGTATTCTTTAAAGGCCCTTCAAGGAATATTTTTTTTAATAATGTTGTATCTTGGTTTGACTCAATGTTAAGCATATAACATCAAGAAGTAGGCAAGTAATAAGAAAAACCTTATGCATTGCCCTATGATAATGTTATGCCTATGGACAAAGATAAACCCACCACAAGCAGCAATGGAGTATTCGTTTCCTCTAAGTTTTCGGTTTCCTTCATACCATTTGTCCCATTTATTTTTTCAAGATTTAATAAATCAAATGGTGGCCTAGTTGATAACATGATACTTAAAGAATACTGACTGAAAAATGTTGAAATTATCTAATAATTAGGAACAACACAGATAAAATTAATTATGTTGTGCTATCTAAATAATTAAGCCAAAATAAAGTGGTCTGATTGAAAAATAGGCTTAAGGGTATAATTGTCATGGATATAATAAGTAGATACCAGATAAATCAAATTTAATGAGAGTACAAATTAGAATTATGTAAAACCTACAATATATATATATATATATATATATATATATATATATATATATATATATATATATATATATATATATATATATATATATTAGGGGTTATGGTCCCCAAACTCATACGGCCACAAAAGAGAAAGTTTTCTCTTTTATTGCTGTTTTGGAACCCTAGATCGTTTGAACTAATTTAATTTAGGTTTCTATGATCCACCAGTTTAAATTTCTTCCAATAATGATAATGGTTTCTTTGAGATAGGATGGAGGACCTCTATAGTTTGGTAGATTTGACGTCCCCTGGTAAATAAATGGTCATACATGTGGTATTAAAATTTAAATAAGATGTACATGTACCATAGAAATATGGTGCAAGTCCGAATTTAATATTGTTGACTTCAATCTATTCTAACATAACCAACAAAATCAAAAAAATGGTTTCTCAGAATTCAGGCTTTGTTTTTTATTGATTCATGTTTTCTGCAGTTGTTAAAGAACAATAGAAAATCATTAGAAGTTGGTGAATCCTTCCTGTTTGTAAGTTTACACAGGTCGCCTATGATTTTGTTTTTGGAAGATCTAATTACTTTGATCAATTTTTCTTACGATTTCGTGGTCGGATATGAAATTTTATTTTAGAGTTAATTATGAGACTGCTTCGAATTGTCGTTGACTAATCAGATCCCAACATATTTGGAGTTGTTAACGATGGATCAGATGTTAAATTTTTTATGATTGGTTATTTGTGTTATGGAGGCTATTTCTCATAACATGAGAGGGTTGTATGGTTATTGAGGTATATTTGTATTTTGTAGTTTTGTTAAAGCAAGTGGCATATTAAAAGTTCTCTGTACATATATTAGATTTTGATTAGTGGGTATATATTGTTTGGTTATGTTAGTGCTTTCAAAGTATTTGCTTTAATGGGCACGAGGAGTTGTTCATTCAGTTCTGATTATTTCTGGTGATTTATATGATGTCGCAAACAAAGGGATTTAGAAAATTATTTGGATACTAATTATGTTTTTGCAAATTATCTCTTAGTAACATGAATTTGGAAAATTGTTTGGATACTTGAACTGATACATGAATTATGGTTGTTCATGTAAATATGCATATTCATGTTAATTGGTTTGGTTTTTAGAATTCACTAAATTAATTAGATTGGTTTTGTTTATGCAAGTTGTTTATGCACTGAATTAATAAGTTAAAAATACTATATATTCTAAATAATGATACATGAAGCAATTTATCATAAAACTTATTTGGTTCTATATTGTATGTTCTAGATAAACTAATCATAAGAATTGCATAAACAAATGGTATGTTCTAAATTGAATATTCAGTATCATTATCTTGGGTTTATCATGGTTCAGTTTTGAGATCTAAATTGTATGATTATTTTATTTGAGTAATAATCTTAAAAATGCGCATGTACATAAGGATTAAGTCATGATTCAGTCATGTAAAATTTAGTCAACATTCAAATTATTTGGTGCTTCTTTATGACTTGCAATAGTTGTCTAACATTCTAACTACATCTCTTGTGTAGATAGTCTATGAGGGATATTAGATGTTTGTGTATGTACATTCATACGAGTATTACCCGACCCAAAGGAAGGTTAATACTTGGCCGAATTGCACACATACCTGTGGTGATAAATGTGTGACAATTGTAAAATTTATATGTGAATAATAATCCGATCAAAAGATAGGCTTATTATTTGACATGAGTTATTGTCAATGTTTGATCATTACACCAAGAGTACCACTTACAGTTAATATTATTGTCCAAAGCCTTGATATTAATGGTGTACTAGGTGTCAGATGGTGTTCACCATTATTTGAATTTTTTTGACTATTAGTTTGGTTATTAATTAGGGAATGTTTGTTTGTTATGTTCTCTTTACAGCTAATATTGCTTCAATATCTTCTAATCTCAATTCAATTTCCATGCTTAATGGGACAAACTTCAAGGATTAGAAAGAGAACATTTATATTGTTCTCGACTGCATGGATCTAGAACTTGCATTTACGATTGAGTGCCCAGTACTCCTAAGGAAGACAGTTTCTCTACTAAGCGAGCAAACATTTATAAGTGGGAACTCTCAAACATCATCAGTCTAATGATCATAAAGCGCTGTATTCCATAGGCATTCAGGGATGCAGTATCTGATGAGATTTCCAATGCCAAATAATTTCTTATTAAAATCAAGAAATGATTTACAAAGAATGATAAGGCAGAAACAAGCACACTTTTGTTGCACTCGATTACCAAAAAGTATAAAGGAAAAGGTAACATAAGGAAGTACATCATGAAGATGCCTCATATTGCTTCAAAACTTAAGGTACTTAAGCTCGACCAGTCAGATGACTAGCTCGTGTATTTGATATTACTCTCACTTCCTACACAGTACACCAGTTTAAGGTTAGTTACAACTGCCAAAAGGAGAAATGGACTCTAAATGAGCTTATTTCGTACTGTGTACAGGAAGAAGAAAGATTGAAGTAAGATAAGACTGAAAGTGCTAATTTGTCTACTACCCCTAAAGAAAAGTATAAAGGCACTAAGAAAAAAAATACATAAGCTACTAACGATCCAGTTCAAAAGAAACAACAAACTATAACTAAGGGTTGTTTCTTTTGTGACAAGCCATGACACATAAAGAAGGAATGTACAAAGTACCATGCATGGTGTGTAAAGAAAGGGTTGTCTGAGCTACCGAAAGCCAATTGATGGTAAAAGACACATCTATGTGGTTGAGGACAAATCGGTAGAAGTGAAAACAATAGGATATTTTAGGTTATTACTGGAAACTGATTATTGTTTGATTTGAAATACATTATTATTATTTATTATTGTACCTTTTTTTACGAAATTTAGTTTTAGTTTCTTTATTGGACAAAATCTAGCTATTATTGTTTATTTGGAAATAATAAAGTTTGATCTATCTTTATATTCAAATATTATTGGTAATGGTTCCCTTAATGTTTATGATAACCTATATTAGCTTATTGTATCTTTGCAAAAAAACCTTGTATGTGGAATCATGTGGCACTGCAATTTTTTGGACGAAAACTGTAATTTTTGAGGATGTTGAGTTTGGGGGGGGGGTGGAAGAGAAATAAATTCAGGGACATTGACTTTAAGGAGAACCAGTTTTGATTCATACTATCACTTTTAACGATGTGCAAGTTTCTATACTTGTCATTGATCAAGAAGTGAATCTGGAACCTCAACAAGACAATGTTGAATTACCTTTACAAGTCGATGTTGAGTTACCTCAACAAGACAACATAGAGGCACCACCCATTCAAAATAAGGTAATTCTTCATGCGGAACAAACTCAACAACCTTAAGAACTAATGCCACTAAGACGGTCCATTAGAGAAAGGAGAAATACAATTTTGGATAATTTTATCATATTTCTCTAAGAACGTAAGGAAGACTGTGGAATACTGGAAGATGATCTAATCAACTTTCGTAAGGCCATGGAAAGTTCTAACTCTTAAAAGTTGATTGAGGCAATGGATGATGAGTAGACATATATGCAAGACAATAAAGTTTTGGAACTTGTCCCATTACCAAAAGGTTCGAAGCTAATTGGTTTCAAATGGATATTTAAAACAAAGAATGATTCGTAGGGTAATGTGTAGAGGTATGAAGCACATCTTGTAGCTTGAGGCTTTACTCAAAAGTTATGGATTGATTTTAAAGAGACTTTCTCTCCAGTCTCTTCAAAAGACTCATTTAGAACAATCATGACATTTTATGCATATTTTGATATCAAAACGATATTTCTCAATGGTAATATTAACGAAATAATTTATATGGTGCAGCTAGAAAATTTTGTGTCAAGAGATCCAAAGAATATGGTTGCAAATTGACAAAATCCATTTATGGACTCAAGGAGGCTTCTTGTCAATGGTACTGCAAATTTTACCAAGTGGTTACCTCGTTTGGTTTTGAGATAAACACTATTAAAGATTGTATGTAACACAAGTTCAGTAGGAGTAAACATAATTATTCTTATTTTGTATATCGATAAAGTACTTAATGCAAACCAGGTGATACTCGTCACTAAAGGAGACAAGCTCATTCTCAATCAGTGCCCTAAGAATAGCCTTAAAACTAAAGTAATACAATAGATTCCTTGTTCATCAGTTGTAGGGAGTTTAATATATGCTTAAGTTTGTACGCATCTGAATATTGCGTATATAGTTGGGATGTTAGGCAGATATTTAAGCAACTCTGGTATGGATCATTGAAAAGCAGCAAAATGTGTTACTTAAGTAATTTATAGAGAACAAAGGATTATAGGCACTCTATAGGAGATCGAATAATTTGGAGGTCGTAAGGTATTTTGACTCTGATTTTGTTTGAAGTTAAGACAACAGGAGATCCACATCATATTATGTTTACTTGTTGGCTAGTGGAGATAATCTTGGAAGAGTGTCAAACAGACACTCGTAATATCTTCCACCATGGCAACAAAGTTTATAGCATGCTGGGAGGCATACAACCAGGGAATATGGTTACAGAATTTTGTCACAGGATTGCGTATATAAAATGTTGTTGAAAGACCACTCAAACTATAGTGTGACAATTGTTAGGGTTATATACTAAAACCATCACTTTGTATTAACTATATATTTTTATTTTTAAATGAGAATCATATTGGCAAATATTTGCATATTTTATTTATTTTAATTTTAATGCAAGTGTTTGATATTCTATATTATAGATAATATGGTCTGTGGTGTCACACAAAAGATCATGTTATCAGTTCCCTATGGAATATATAAATAGTTCACAACCTATATGTACTTGGACAAACCATTGAAAAGGTTGTGGTATAATCTGGTATTAGTCTATCTTGACTATATGTTTATATTAGTACACTTTATGTGTATTGAACATGACCACTTAAGATTACTCTCTTTGTACTGACTACATAAGAGAACACACACCTATGTTATTATGGATGCTTATGATCTTAATCCGGATATAATAACAGCCATGTATATAAAGTGTGCATTACTTTGACTCATAAAAGAGTGATATTCATTATGCGTTAATAACCTCTATAAAATGGGTAATGACATTGTGTGTATGATGGACTGTTGATTATAAAAGGAATCCATCTCCCGATACATCGAGTTGATGATGTCCCCTTAAGGAACTCATAAGGAATGTCATGTAAACCCTGTAGGTTGATTATATCTGATATGACAAATAAAGTTGAGTAGTACTACTTAAGGATAAAAGATGTTGATCAATATAATTGTCGGTAACTTAATTTGATCGACAAAAATTGGATATCTTAACATGGAGAGACAAAAAAGCATATAATAAGAAGGGGCCCATAATCGAAATTTGGGATTAGGAAGGTAGTACAATAATAGCTCTTTAGTGGACCGAGCTATCGTTAATGGACTAGGATTATATGTTCGTACTGAACATGGGATACCTAGATCCGTTAGGAGACCTAACCCTAATTTATCCTCATGGTCCCTGCCGTAGCCTATATATATCCTCTATTCTCTGGCCGTTATGGTAATAAAAAAAGAAAGCAGCTTTCTCTAAATTTGTTTTTCATGTAAGGAGAGAAAGGGGGTCAGTCAAGAAAAAAAAAAGAAGATCGTCACCCATAAGACGTCCAATCCGAGGATGGAATATGTGCAGAAGATCTTGGGGTCGCTAATTGATCAAGGTTGTTGAAAACCTTTATATTCTTCTCGTTACTTCAGGTATCATTTGTGAACCATAGTTTTCGCATTTGAATGGTTAGATCACGTATTAAACTTGATAAGTTTCTATCAATCATATACACACTAATCTACGATCATGGGGATACCCAGTTCCATCATTTGGTATCAGATCCGGTATTAGATCTACGTATCGATTGATAAATCCATGTTGTCCAATAAAACTCGCATTAAAAAATAGTGGTAGATGTAGATCTATTCTAGCTTAGTTTTGCTGGCATCTTAGATCCAACTATTATGGTCTGTATACTTGTTTTGTTTCTGTGATTTAAACCTACAATATGTCATTGATGTTGTTGTTCATGGATGTAATTAAAATCACGAGGGTTGATCATGCTTATTTATTTAATTTTCTTCAATCTAGATTATGTATAAACTCCTTCGTGAGTCATAGGATTGCTGTAATTTTAAAATTTTGATCTATCGTGGTAGCAATGGTGGTTATTTTTAATGTGGGACGAGATGCTATTTTTTAGCAGTCCGGAGGCAGACAGATGGTTTTCGATGAAGGAAAAAGATGGCCAAACCTAAAAAAAATCGGCAGGTCGAACCTAAATAAAATTGGCAGGTTATTATATCTGGATTAAGAGCATAAGCATCCATAATAACAGAGGTGTTTGTTCTCTTATATAGTCAGTACAAAGATAACAACCTTAAGTAGTCTTGTTCAATATACACAAAGTGTACTAGTGTAAACCTAGAGTCAAGTAGGACTAATACCATATTACACTACAATATTTCCAATGGTTTGTCCAAGTTCATCTAGGTTATGAATTATTTATATATTCCACAGGAAACTGATATTATGATCTTCTGTGTGACATCACACACCATATTATCTATAATATAGAATATCAGACATTTGCATTAACATTATAACAAATATGACATACAAATATTTGTCCATATGACTCTCATTTAAAAATAAGAAAATAGTTAATACAAAGTGATGTTTTTAGTATATAACCCTAACAATCTCCCCCTTATACTCAAAGCATTACGTTTTTGTGTCGCCAGATTCAAAGAATATGGTTGCAAATTGACAAAATCTATTTATGGACTCATTCAAGCTTCTTGTCAATGGTACTACAAATTTTACCAAGTGGTTACCTCGTTTGGTTTTGAGATAAACACTGTTAAAGATTGTATGTAACACAAGTTCAGTAGGAGTAAACATATTTATTTTGATTTTGTATATCGATAAAGTACTTAATGCAAACCAGTTGTTACTCGTCCCTATAGCAGAGAAGCTTAATCTTAATCAGTGCCCTATGAATAGCCTTAAAACTAAAGAAATACAATAGATTCCCTGTTCATCAGTTATAGGGAGTTTAATATATGCTTAAGTTTGTACGTGTCCAAATATTGCGTACATAGTTAGGATGTTAGGCAGATATTTAAGCAACCCTGGTATGGATCATTGAAAAGTAGCCAAATGTATTACTTAAGTAATTTATAGAGAACAAAGGATTACATGAACTTTATAGGAGATCGGATAATTTGGAGGTCATAAGGTATTTTGACTCTGATTTTATTGGAATTTAAGACAACAGAAGATCTATATCATATTATGTTTACTTGTTGGCTAGTGGAGATAACCTTGGAAGAGTGTCAAACAGACACTCATAGTATCATCCACCATGGCATCAAAGTTTATTGCATGCTGTGAGGCATACAATCAGGGAATATGGTTACGGAATTTCGTCACAGGGCTGTGTATACAAGACGGTGTTGAAAGACCCTTTGAATATATATCTGCTCAGAGGTATTATGGACATGGCAGAATAACTTTATGAGGGAATTTGGTAGATGTGTCACCCAAGGCATACTCATGTTGAGTACAAATGATAAATTTTAAAGGATGCAATACTATCAGAGGTGATATGGACGTGATAGTTCACTAGTTTACTCCACCTAGGAAGAGAAGAAAGAGTAGTTCAGGGGCAAACTATTGTCTTCTCTTTAGGGGATAATAAATGAGATATTATTCAGAGGTAATATGGACATAAATCATATTATATTTATTGACTGGTGAATAAACCTATGAGATTATTCTCGACCCAACTGGGGATCAGTAATAGCGTATCCTTAAAATAATTCGACTTTAAGAATGAAACATTTTTATTGGAGAGAATCGTTTAGATGATCTCAACGAGAGTGTTCCGTTGGATCTGAGTATTGTCCCTCTGGTGAACTTTGAGGACCCATTACCCATGTCTTATTCAAAAAAATGAATATAAATAATAGTTCGAGAGGCCTTGTAGGCTATGAGTTGTTGGGGATTAAATAAAATATATTTGCTGTACATCTTATTTTAATCTACTGGAGATGGAGAATAATATGTCGTGCTTAGACATAATACTTTTTGAGAAATTTTCTATGGATAGGCATCATTATTAAATCTCTATTAGGCTTAGCGAGACTGTAGGCTCCGTTGGAGAATATTGTCTCCACCATATAAGGACCTTCCCATTTAGCTTGGAATTTATGTTTGCCCTTATGGGTTGTGATCATAGGTCTCCTCACTGAAAGGACCAATTTACCAACCTAAAGTATTCTTTACTTGACCTTTCGATTAAAAGCTCTGAAAATATGTGCTTGGTATAGTTCAATACACTGTTGAACGTGTAGGCACTTTTCATGTAATGCTTCTAATTTTTGCAGGCTTAATCGATCATTAGCAATAGATATTCTAAGAGAAGGTATCTGAATTTCGAGTGGAAGGACCACTTCACACCTAGGGACCAGAGTGAATGGTGTATAACCAGTTGAAGTTCGAACTGTTGTGCGATAAGCCCAAAAACACTCTTCGAGTTACTCATTTCAATCGCGTTTATTAGATGAGACAAATTTTTTAAGGAGTTTCATTATGATCTGGATTCAATTCTTGTCACATAACCGATAAAATGTTTGACTGGTAAATTGTGGCCCATTGTCATGTATTATCCTCCGGGAAAAACTGAAATGATAGATAACATGGTAATTTATGAAGTTAATTACATTGGGCATTTTAACCTCGATGAGCGAGACTGCTTCTGCCCATTTGGAGAATTAATCGGTTATTACAAGTATAAACAGATGCCCTCTAGAAGAATATGGGCTGATCGGACCAATAATATCTATTTTTTATGCTTCAAAAGGCCAGGAAGCAGCTGTAGGGTGTATGATCTCTGCTGATTGGTAGATAAAATTGACCTAGCTTTGGCATGATCTACATTTATGAGCGTAATTCATAGCATCTGCCACTATAGTGGGCCAATAATAACCCATTCTTCTGAGGTGGTCTTGAAATTTAGGACCTGTCAGATATGCTCCACAAACGCCATCATGAGCCTCACAAAGTGATTGTCTCGCTTCATGGTTGAAAAGACAACGTAGAAGCAATCCCTCAAAAGAATGACGATATAATTTTTTCGATAAGGCATCATAGTAGAATCGAAGTGAGCATCGTTTAATAGAAGTTGCTAGATCTTTTGGAAGAATCTCGTAAGCAGCGTAGTTTATAAAAAGGTCTCTCCAATCTTTATCCATGGAGTTTAAAGTTTTGACGTAACTCTGTTCAATGTGTAAGATATTTTTTTGTACATAACAACTCTTATCCTGTTATTATAATTGAGTGTCATCTCTTTAGGTGAACGACTAATGATGTTGTTAGGCCGATCAAATCATCTGCTTCCATATTCTGTAACCGAGATACATGCTCGATGAAGAATCTTTTAAAAGTAAAAGCCAGTTCGATTGCTGCTTGATGATAAGGGATGAGGTCTTCATGTCGAACCTTATACTCTCCCCTAATCTGATTGACTATCAGCTTGGAATCATCGTAAGTTTCAAGATATTCTATGTCCAATTCTTTAGTTAATTGTGTCACGCCCAAGAACCAGAATACTGGAGAACATGGACGGACAATGGCCAACTACGTATACTAGGAGCACGCCAGTACTCCGTATATACGGTAAAGTTGTAGATCGTGGGGGTTAATGCTACAATCCAACTGTCAATGCTAGGTCAACCAGTCCAAGTTGTCTCAATCACAAGAAACAAACAACTTACAAGAAATATGATCATCTGGAGCAAGATAGTAAAGCGGCCCAAACCAAATATACATAGATGATCATGAAGCTAGTAATATAAAATAAAGAACTAGGAGAGTGTAAGTATACATGATCAACTCATAGTCTAGAATAAGCTAACCATGCCAGGCCTGTCGGCTAGAAGTTAAATCCAAAACATGAGCTAAACATGTGCTTGGTGGCTAAACGCCTTAATAGAATATAGTACAAGATCTAGTGGGTGATCAAGAAGAAACCCACTCAAGTCGCCTGGTGCCCGGGTGGTCACCATCCAGTAAAAGATAAAGAGTGTCCTCTGGTTCCGCTACAAGATCTGGCCATGCAAAACTAGTGGGGTCAGATCCCTAATAGCAAGTACGACAAAGGAAGGCCAAAACTATAAAATAAAACCCATACTATCTTACCACAACAACCAATAAAGACAGAAGTAAATAAAAGAATAACGAGAGTCATGCTCTACCACTGCACTTATCTCGAAAAGAAGGACAAGAAGCTAAATAACAGATGATATATAAAGCTACTAGTGAGAGAAGTTAATCATGAAGCAATGCAAAAATAGTCGTATATATGTGATCATGTAATGTGTCGGTATAAAATGGAGAACATACATGAGATCGGAAACAAGACTAGGAACATGCAAAACATCCAAGACTAGTAGGCATATTCAGGACAAGATCTAGACCATGGCATAATCTGGGAATATAAAAGTACCATAACTGAAAGAAAATAACTAAGCAACTAATAAAACCCATGAAAAGCAATAGGCCTGGTTTTCCACCTTTACACCAAACAAGGACAAAAGGTAGACCACCCCCATTACCATTTACGTGTTTCAAATCTATAATGACAACAATGATGATATAAAAATAACTGTAGAAAAGAAAAAGCTGGCAAGCGACAAGAAAGCATAGGAACTTATCAAAATCGAAATCATAACCTGTAAACCAAACAAGGACCGGGGTTATGGAACCTTTCCGAACCGAACTTAGCCTCTGGCCAACTACCGACACATTAGACAATACGAGAAGATAAAGGACAATACGATAGCATAAAGTAACAATCAACAAGCGCGGCCAAGCAATAGTACGGCTTGATACGTTAACTAACTAGGGTTGTCACAATTCCTAGTTACTAACAAATATACTACTGAGGATTTCTATGGTTGCACGCCCTGCAGTCTGTCCGGGTTATCCAGGCAAGGTCCATGTCAATAAAAATGATGTCCGAGAGCAAACAACGCGAATATAACCACCATGTAAATGTAAAAGCAATATAAATGTAAAGATAGAAGTAATCTAATTAACAGTGCATAATTAAAGAAACATAATGTAAGGACAATGTCAATGTAAAAGCAATGTCAATATCCATGTCATGTCATAGCTGGGTGGCATTACTCGACAGTGAGCTGAAAGTGTGCCCTACTCAAACACAGGGTACAAATCCACTGGTGTGGCCGGGATAACGGGACTGTATGCAACAAAGAAATCTTCCCTCCCATGATCTAATTTTCTTACTAGTTATTAATCCTTAACAATTTCTTTTAAGATTCTGGGTGTGGCATTCCGCATATTCCATCCTAATCATACATGCAAGACTGGACCAGGAATTTAACAATTCAAGACGCAAGCAAGACAAGCCACAACAGAGAACATGTATACAAGCAAGCGGGAGTGCACTACGACGAGTCACCATAAACACGTTAGTATGAAGCCATGAGAAACTAGGTGAAGCCATATACAACTAAGTAAAGCCAAGTGAAACCAAGTGAAGCCATAAGGAAACATAAATATAATCCTATCGAGATCGATACCATAACCCTTAAACCAAACAAGGACCGGGGTTATAGATCTATCTTAATAGTTTGGTAAGCAATAAGAAACTTGGGAACTTCTCGAGATCAATACTATAATGCTTAAACCAAACAAGGACCAGGGTTATAGATCTTTTCCAAGTCGATCCTAGTCCTTAATCACTTGTCGATAAATAACTAACAGGGTGAAGAAGTTACACATAAGAACCATACAAGATAATAAATAACACAAGAACAGAAAGCATATGAAAAAGTATGCATGACTGGTATACCGTAGGTACTCACCAGTACACTTCCGGTATGCCAGTCCAGAGACAATAAAAATACAGCAACTAAAAATTTCAACAAATTAGTATACCGTCGGTATACTCTAGTATACAGTCGGTATGCTGGCCAAAAGCTACAAAAAAGACAACAGGTTCTGGATTCTAACAAATCGATATACCGTCGATATACTCTAGTATAGCATCGGTATGCCGGCCAAGACAAATATCTAACAATGTTTACATAATCGGTATACCGTCGATATACTCCAGTATACCATCGGTACGCCGATAAGGTTCACATGAAAATATCTGAAATCTAAGTCGGTCAAAATCGGTATACCGTCGGTATATTGTATTATATATTGGTAAGCCAATTTTCTGAGAAAACTAAACCATGCTCAAATCTGATTTCGGAACCCGAATTAAATCCCGAGAATCATCAAAACCAAGTCTAACAAGGAGTCAAGTCTAGTGGTAGGTCATATATCACAATATGGACTAGATCTCACGGTCACAACTCTGGTACTGTCTCCGTTACCGAGTTACCAAAAGGGATAGGGCCAGATTCTACTAGAAATTGAAACCAAAATGGTTAAAACACTATAAATCACGAGGCAAACAAGTATAGTTAAATAAGTCTAACTTAAAAGGCAACAACCAAAGCTCCAAGAAGAAAAAATAACAGAAAGTAAAAGAATATCTTAGATTCGGCAAGATGTACTTGCCGACAGCGAGCTTCCAGCCTAACTCTTCAACTCCACCACCACGAAGGGATTCAGAAAACAAAGTACTATTTATAGAGAAATCTTGAAAAAGTAAAACAAATATCTGCCGGGCAGTATACCATCAGTATACTGAAGTATACCATTGGTATACCGGTCAGGAAGTAAAGTTTTAATTTTCCAAGTTTTAAAATCCTACGAAATACAGGAAAACAAAACATGCAGTACAAAATACGTATCCATATACCAATATAGAAACAGTAAGACAGAGTCTCACAACTCTTCCATCCTTAGAAAATTTTGTCATCGAAATGTTACTAAGACACGAAAACCAAGAAGCTCCAGAAAACATATCTGCCTTAAGAAAACAAGCATGCCATATAGGCAGGAAATGGAAACAATTAGCAACATAATAAATGCACAAGCAACTATACTACCATGATGAAGGGCTAGAGGCACAAGAATAAATATGCCTCTCGAATCAGCTTAGTAGGAATCTGTCCTCGCTGGCCTACGCTAAATCCCAAAAAAATAGACAAGGGTCAAGTCTCGAAATAAGTCGGTACCAACGACTAAATCAAGGACATAACTTTACCCAAGACAATCATTCGAATTCGTAATGTATGGTAAATATCACATATCACAAGATACGCAGGCAAAAGAGTGACTCAAGATCCACTCTCAAAAAATATGCAAAACCAAGAAAATAGACAGGTTCAAAAGGATGCTCTTGACATCACCTACAATCTGACCGCCCTCAGTCAACACCTGCTCCAAGATGCCAAACTCTCTATGCACCTGCCTCAGGGCTGCTGCTTTGGGTTGCTTCTGACCCTGAGCTCTGGGTGCTGGTCCTCTTTGTTACTGGCATCCATGCCTAGCCTGAGCTTGCGCATACTGCTGTGACCTCTGTTGCTGGAAGGTCTTGAGTCTGAGTTGGCAAAGGCCTCGGACTCGAATACTGTTGATCTGGTACTGGAGCCCTGAACTGCGGATCTGGGGTTATCCAAGCTAATGGCTGGATCAAAAATGGCTCTTCAAAATTCTTTCAGGGATACGACCTAATCATTTGGTCAAAATCTCCACATGACAAACACAAACCTCGTGCATGACGACATTCAGATAGAACATGCCCCGGCTTCCCAGAATGAGTACACCCGACTGATGGTTGTGTCCTCTGATATTGAGGACAGGTCTGAGGTGCCTGTTGGAAAGATGGCATTAGTGCTAGTCTCCTCTGAGATCCAATCTCCAATGCCCTAACTGTTGGTGCTGGTGATGTGGTCTGGGTGTAAGAGTCCCTCCAAGTAGAATAAGACTTCTTCTTGCCTCCGGTCTTTTTAGAAATCCTCTAAGTAGTGTACTCATGCCTCTGTTCTGCCCTCATCATAGTGTCAAAGGTCTGAAACTCGTGATGCTCTATCGCCAAAATAATCTCCAAGTGAAGGTCCTACTAGAATCTCCTGGCACGATCCAACTCGGTTGCCACCAAAGTGGGAGCAAACTGACTCAACCGACAAAACTCTGCCGCGTAGCCGTCAATCGACCTCCCCTGCTGCTTGAGGTTATTAAACCTCTGCTGAAGATCATACTGTGATATCGTATCGAAGTATCATGTCCGAAACCTCTCGCTGAAGTTTTCACATAACACTGGCAATACCATGGTACTCTCTTGCGCTCCCCACCAATCTCTAGCCAAGTCCAATAACTGCAACTTGAACACTGCTACTCTTTCCTTAGCCGGAATCCCTGCCGCCTCTAGAATAGCCTCCGTGTCCTGAAGCCAAGAATCGAATGAAATAGCATCCTCTGTACCATAGAAATACGAGGGACGAAGGCGCCTGAAGTCCCTCACAAAATTAGACATCTGAGGGTCACCTCGCTCAAGGGCCGTCTGAACTGAGTAAGTGATAACATCACTCTGGCGCTGATGTGTCACCATAAAGTCTCTTAGAACATCCATAAGGGATCGAACTACATCAGGCTGCTCTGGCTGAACCGGTGGTGTTATTGGCTGGTCGGGCTAAATATACTGCTCTGCTTCTGAATATATCCTAGACGTTGCTCCTAAAGGCTGGGGCTGATCCTCAGAAATTTGTTTTCCTACTGGTCTCTGCTCTGCCATCATCGAATCTTGAATGATCTAATTTGAAGGATCAGGAACAATGCCCCTGAAAGTTAAAGGACACAAGGAATAAATCGAAAGGACAAGATAGATCAACGATCAAACCCGATAACAGGTCCAAATCAAAGGTATAGAATAAGATGAGAGAAATCAAGGAGAAATAATTAGGATTGTGACTTCTAATAATAATAACCCCCACAAGTCTGAAAAATATACCTGCATGGCCACCACTAGAACCATGTCACTCTCTAGAACCAGAATATTGGACAACGGGGACGGACAATGGCCAACTACGTATAATAGGAGCACGCCAGTACTCCGCATATATGGTAAAGCTGTAGATCATGGGGGTTAATGCTACAATCAATAGTCAATCCTAGGTCAACCAGTCCTAGGTGTCTCAATCACAAGCAACCAACAACTTATAAGGAATATGATCATTTGGAGCAAGATAGTAAAGAGTCCCAAACTAAATATACATAGACGATCATGAAGCTAGTAATACAAATGAAGAACTAGCAGAGTATATGTATAAATGATCAACTCATAGTCTAGAATAAGCTAACCATGCCAGGCCCGTAGGCAAGAAGTTAAATCCAAAATATGAGCTAAACACGTGCTCAGTGGCTAAACGCCTCAAAAGAATATAGTACAAGATCTAGTGGATGATCAAGAAGAAACCCACTCAAGTCGCCTAGTGCTCCGGATGGTCACCATCCAGTGAAAGATAAAGAGTGTCCTCTGGTTTCGCTACGAGATCTGGCAATGCAAAACCAGTGGGGTTAGACCCCTAATAGCAAGTACCATAAAGGAAGGCCAAAACTATGAACTAAAATCGATACTATCTTACCACAACAACCAATAAATACCGAAGTAAATAAAAGCATAACGAGAGTCGTGAGCTACCATTGTACTTATCTCGAAAAGAAGGACAACAAGCTAAATAACAGATGATATATAAACCTACTAGTGAGAGAAGTTAATCATGAAGAAATATAAAAATAATCGTGTACATGTGAGCATGTAATGTGTCAGAATAAAACAGAGAACATATATGAGATCGGGAACAAGACTAGGAACATGCAAAACATCCAAGACTAGTGGACATGTTCAGAACAAGATCTAGAACATGGCATAATCTAGGAATATGAAAGTACCATAGCAGAAAGAAAACAACTAAGTAACTAACGAAACATGTAAAAAGCAATAGGCCTGATTTTCTACCTTTACACCAAACAAGGACAAAAGGTAGACCACCCCCATTGTTGTTCATGTGTTTCAAATCTACAACTTCAATAATGATGATACGAAAATAACTATAGGAAAAAAAATCCGACAAGAGACAAGAGAGCATATGAACTTATCAAAATTGGAATAATAACCCGTAAACCAAATAAGGACCGGGGTTATAGAATATTTCTCGAGCCGAACTTAGCCTCTGTCCACCTACTGACGCATAAGACAGTAAGAGAAAATAAAGGACAGTACGGTAGCATAAAGTAACAATCAACAAGCTCGATCAGGTAATAGTACGGCTTGTTACGCTAACTAACTAGGGTTGTCATAATTCCTAGTTACTAATAAATGCACTACTAAGGATTTCTATGGTTGCACGCCCTGTAGTCTGTCCAGGTTATCCAGGCAAGATCCATGTCAAGAAAAATGATGTCCGAGAGCAGATAGCGCAAATATAACCACCATATAAATGTAAATGCAATATAAATGTAAAGACAGAAGTAATCTAATTAATAGTGCATAATTAAAGAAACATAATGTAAGGACAATGTCAATATAAAAGCAATGTCAATATCCATGTCATGTCATAGCTAGGTGGCATCACACGACGGTGAGCTGGAAGTGTTCCCTACTCGATGCTAGGCTACAAATCAACTAGTATAGCCAGGATAACGAGACTAGATGCAACCAAGAAACCTTCCCTACCATGATCTAATTTTTATACTAGTTATTAATCCTTAACAATTTCTTTTAAAATTCTGGGTGTGACATGTCGCATAATCCATCATAATAACACATACAAGACTGGACCAGGAATTTAACTATTCAAGGCTCAAGCAAGACAAGCCACAACAGGGAATATATGTACAAGCAAGTAGGAGTGCACGACGACGAGTCACCATAAACACGTCAGTATGAAGCCATGAGAAACTAGGTGAAGCCATGTACAACCAAGTAAAGCTAAATGAAACCAAGTGAAGCCATGAGGAAATAAAAAATATAATCCCATCGAGATCATACAATAACCCTTAAACCAAACAAGGACCGGGGTTATAGATCAATCTTGATAGGGCGGTAAGCAATATAAAACTTGGGAAATTCTCGAGGTCAATACTATAACCCTTAAACTAAACAAGGAACGGGATTATAGATCTTTTTTGAGTCGATCATAGTCCTTAATCACTTGCCGATAAATAACTAACAGGGTAAAGCAGTTACACATAAGCACCTTGTGAGACAATGAATAGCACGAGAACAAAAAGCATATTAAAATAGTACATGACCGGTATACCGTCGATACTCACCAGTACACCTCCGGTATGCCGGTACAAAGGCAATAAAAATACAGCGGCTAAAAATTCCAACAAATCGTTATACTGTCGGTATACTCCAGTATACCGTCGGTATACCGACCAAGAGCTACCAAAAAGACAACAGGTTCTAGATTCCAACAAATTGGTATACTATTGGTATACTTTACTATATCGTCGGTATGCCAGCCCAGACAAATATCTAACAATGTCGGCAGGATCGGTATACCATCGGTATACTCAGTGTACCGTCGGTATGCCAATAAGGTTCACATGAAAATATCTAGAATCTAAGTTGGTCAAAATTGGTGTACTATCGGTATACTGTAGTATAACGTCGGTACGTCAATTTTTTGGAAAAACTAAACCAAGCTCAAATCAGATTTCGGGACCCGAATTAAACCCCGAGAATCACCAAAACCAAGTCTAACAAGGAGTCAAGTCTAGTGGTAGGTTACATATCATAATATGGACTAGATCTCACGGTCACAACTCCAGTACCGTCTCCATTACCGAGTTACCAAAAGGGATAGGGCCAGATTCTACAAGAAATCAAAACCGAAACGGTCAAAACTCTATAAATCATGAGAAGAACAAGTATAGTAAAATAAGTCTAAGCTAAAAAGCAAGAATCAAAGCTCCAAGAAGAAAAAATAATAGAAAGCAAAATAAGATCTTAGATTCGGCAAGATGTACTTGCCTACAGCGAGCTCCCAGCCTAACTCTTCAACTCCACCACTACGAAGGGGTTCAAAAACCACTCTTTAGGTCTCAAGACCAAGATCCAAGCTCGAGAGAAATTGATGGAGACAAGAGAGAGAAAGAAAAGAGAAATAAAATAAAATCAAGTACTATTTATAGAGAAATATTTAAAAAGTAAAACAAATATTCGCCGGACAGTATACGTCGGTATACTGAAGTATACCGTCAGTATACCAGTCAGGAAATAAATTTCAATTTTCCAAGTTTTAAAATCCTACAAAATTCGGAAAAAAAATATGCAGTACAAAATACGTATCCATATATTGATACAGTACGACAGAGTCTCACAAATTAGAGACCGATGAGTAGAGCATTATATTCTTCCACATTATTGGAACATGGTTCACTGAGAGAATAAGCTCGATGAATGAGTAGTTTGTTAGGAGATACTAGGACTATGCCAACTCCAGCTACTATGTTTCTTTTGGGTCTTATTCTTTAAGCACAGTCAAAGAATAGTTTTCATGTGTCATCTCCCATTGCCATATTAGACTCCAAAAATTCATCTGGGATGTCATCGTATAGTTTAGAAATTTTTGGTACATGATGAGCTTCCCGAAAATTAGCTAGTGCTTGACCCTTCACTATTTTTTATGGTACATATAACAGGTCATATGGCGATAGCAGCATTACCCATATAGCTAACCGAGAATTGAGAGTGCTCGGCTTGGTCATTAATACCTGGAGGAGATTTACTCTAGATATAACATGAATGGTTTGACCTAACACGTAATGTCGTGTCTTCTGAATAGCAAACATCAAGGTGAGGCATTCTTTTTTCACCAGATTATTTCGATGTTCAGCACCGACCATCATGCGACTGAGATAATCGATTGCCTGTTCATTGCCTTTGTTACTCTTTTGTGGAAGAAGATCCCCTAGGGAGTGATCCATTGCTCGAACATATAATAAAAGTGGTTTATCTACGATCAGAGACACCTGAACCAGTAGATATGTTAAATATTGTTTTATGTCATCGAATGCTTGTTAACATACTTCATTCCAGACAAAGGATACGCCTTTCTTTATTAACAGAGTGAAGGGTCCACATCGTCCCTAGAGATTGAAGATGAATCTCCTAATGTATGTCAGAGGCCCTTACATACCACAAAGTTCTTTGAGATTATGTGGAGGTTGCATTTCAAGGATAGCTTTGATTTTATCGAGGTCAATGTGAATACCTTTGAAAGTTATAACAAATCCAAGAAACTTGCCACTGGAGACTCCCATAAAGGATTTAGTTGAATTCATCTTTAACTAGTGGTGGTGCATTAATTCGAACACAGTCTTCAAATATTGAAGGTGATTATCTTTGTAACGACTCTTGACAGCGATGTCATTGACATAACATTCTACCATTTTTTGTAAATGCTTATGGAAAATTGTACTCATGGCTCGTTGATACGTTGCACGCGCATTCTTCAAGCCGAAGGGCATGACTGTATAATAGTAAACTTCCAATGGTGTATGGAAAGAGGTATATTTTTTGTCATCAGACGACATCTTAATTTGATTTTACCCTAGGAACCCATCCATGAAGGACATGTTAAAAGCCGCATGGATTATCGATTATGACATCTATGATGGAAAGAGGAAATTCATCTTTTGGACTGGCCAAATTCAGATCTCGATAATCTACGTAGACCCAGACCTTTCTATTATTCTTTATGACTGGAACAACATTGGCTACCCAATTGGGATGTTGCTCTTCTCGAACAAAGCCACATGCTATGAGTTTATTGACTTCTCCTTCAATTGTATCCATAATATCTGGATAGAATTACCGTTGTTGCTATTTTACCAGTTTAGCATTCAAAAGAATATTGAGCTTGTGTGTGGCTATTTGAGGATCTAGGCCAAGCATATCCTCGTAACTCCAGGCGAAGATATCAATATACTCCTTTATTAGTTGGAGTAAAGCATGTTGATCTTCTTCAAAAAGACTCTTGCTAATGAAGATTGGTCTTGGGAAAGATTCTTCTCCTACATCAATTTAGACTATTTTATCTTTTGTAGGTGGTTCATATTGCTCAAATTAAAGTTTCCATTGAGTATCCATTTATTGTGCCCATAGATCATTCTTGAATGATTCCAATAGGTCAACGTCTTTATCATCTGGGGTAGTTTACACCAAATTTATAGAGAAAATATGTTTGAATATGTCACCCATAATTTTGTCAGAATCCCACCATAATGAGTCAGAGAAATAAGAATTTGTCTCTTCTTCTGATTCTGAACTTTCAGGACTTGTTGGTGGTGTAACATATCCCAAACCATGACCAGTCTGTTGGTAAAATGTTTTTGGCTTGCCTTTTGGAGAGAGGTGACGTATAGGAGTTCGTTTGCCTTTTCCATAATTTAGTCCAAAACTAGATTTTAAGTTGTAGCCTATCCCTTGCATAATATTTTTGGCTAGTTGGCTATAACGATAAGGTTGTATCTTCCTCATATCCTCGTTAGATTAATTAGTCTGTACGACTCTTTTGTTTATGTGTTTGCCAAAAATTATCTGACGTTGTTTGTCCTGTCTCGCCGGGACTATGAAGTATGCCTCCTCATATGGTTCGTATGACAAACTATATTGGAATGGAGATGCCACTGGTATAGACAAAGATTTATAGAGGTAAAGAGCCTCTAAGAATTTTTTAGCAAAGGGTTGAAGATCAATGTAGTATGAAGTAGTATCTTCTTTATTCATGAAATATAAGATTTCTTCATCTTCCACATAGTCGGCAGAATCTTCATCCTTGACAGGAGGCTTGGCAAGATTGATGACTAGGGATTGTTTTACTGATGTTGATTGCTTATTACGATGAAGGTCGATAACAAGGGGTTCATTCTCCAGTTTTGGCTATTCATTGTATCGAAGGTTGATGACCAATGGAGATGACTTGTGCAGGTCGATGTCGAGAGGTTTTGAAGGAGTTGGACGAGTAGTACGTCCTTTGACTCAGATTATCAGAGGTTCTTCTTTTGGAGTATTTTTAGCTTTATTAATAGTTTGATTAACTTCTTCTTTCATATACTCTGGTGTATAGAGCGCATAGTCAACGAAATAGGATTCTACACCTTTGAAAGGGTTGAGATCAACTACCTCTGTCTTGACCTCTCATCTAATTTTCACATATTTGAAGCATTAATGTAGGGTGGAGGGTATAATTTTATGCTCACGTATCCATGGCCGTTCCAGCAAAATATTGTAGGATACGTCAGAGTCAATCACATAGCATATGACTTTAGTACGTAGATCGCAGATCTGAATTTTTAGGGGTATCTTTTCCAGTGGTTTACTTCTTCCTACATTGAAGCCTAGAATGGTAGTACTGGTAGCCGACAGGTTGTGCATTGATATATTCAATCCTCTCAATAGACTTTTAAGAATGATGCTGAGTGAAGTACCAGGGTCGATGTAAATCCGGTTCACCTTAATAGATCTGATATAACCGGTATAATACAAAGACCTGTCATGATGATTATCTTTGATTAGCATATCATTTTGCGTGAAGGTAATGTTAGGAATCTTCTCGATCACGCTGTGGCATTAAGGACACGCTAATATCTCTTTATCAGGAGTCTTGAGTTGAGCTAAGAATGAGTCTGCATATATTAGAGCTTCGCTCAAAGCTTCACGAGTCTCCTTCGACAAATGAATCAACTCAAATATGAAGAGTTGGCCTGGGGTATTAGCCAGTTGGGCCAATATGTTAAAATTTTAGCGCTTTTGAAATCCTTGGGGTACATTCTTCTTTAGTGATTTGTCGAAACACACTTCCTTTGCTTCCCTTTATCTGTCGTAGTCGGCTTCGAAGGACCAGGTTCAGTTATGACCGGAGCAACAGGAGTTGACAAAGTAGGAAGGGTGTCAGGAATATCTTCCGGGATAGATTCATAGGTTTTATGATAATCATTGTCGGACCTAGTACCAGCCATGGCTTCTTCTTCGGGCATCAGAGAAAGAAGTACCATGTTACAGGACTTGAGTTTCTTTTTATCATGTCTCTGCTTGAAGCGAGTCTGTGGACTAGTTTTATCGTAACCCAATCCACTATAAGATTTATTAGACTGTCCTTGGAGTTGTAGAGTAATACATTATCCCTTGCCAAAGTTTAAACCTTTAGATTTTTGAAAGTCATATCCCATATTTTGCATTAAGCGTATAAATTGTTGTCTGTAATAATGAAATTAGGGACGATCCAGAAGGACCATAAGGCAACTCTAGAGGGGAGGGGGGTGTCACCCTCATATTTTAGTCAAGGGTAGTTTAGTAATTGACAAAGGTAATTTTAATTTTAGGATTGATTGTATTTAATATTGTGAATGCATGATTTATTTAATTATTGTATTACATATTTATTGTGAGTTGTAGTTTTGTTTTAGACTTGTGTAGTGGACCAAAACTATTTATTAGAATGCATGAACCAAACTTTTAGATTAGTTTAGATTGAGCCCATGAATTAGGCCCATGGATTAGGAGGTTTGATTAATTAGAGAAAATATTAGACTAGAATCTTCCCTCCCTAATTAATTTTTTCATGAGAGGCCCCAAGGGATATTTATGAATTTTTACATTGCTTGGGGAGGGGTTACATGGTCGGCCACAAGGAGGAGAGAGAGAGCTCATTCACTTCACCAAATTCCTAAATTCTATATCTACAATTTCCTTCTTCAAATTTTTCTCCATTCTCTCATCAATTCTCTACCAATTTTTACCAATCTCTTTTTAAATTCTTTATTGAGGCTTCTACATCAAGGATCTACAAGAAGGAAGTAAGGAGCAAGGAGGAGGAGGCCAAGATCTACAAGGAGAGAAGCTACTTGGCAATTGGGGACTTTTTATTGGGAATCCATCTCTCAATAGGTATATTTTAGTTTTCCTCTTTCTATTAGACTCTAGATCTAAGATTTAACCATGAGAAACTAACCCACATGCATAGGCTACCCATAAAAATTAGTTTTAGGTTCATCGGAGATCTACGGTCGAAGTTATATCCAATTTGGTGCCAATTTTGGGGGAATTTCGAGATTGGCACATGTAGTGCTTGTCATTGGGTCTAATAAATCTAATTGATATTTGATTACTTGTTTGTGACTATTGTCGTATCAACAATTGGATACGTGTAGGACATATCTCGTCAATTTGACAAAATGGGTTGGTTTTGGGAGTTTTCCTCCGACACGGGGCCTTGTGCATATCATATTGTGACACAAACACGTAGATACTCTAATTACTATACATATTATTCATAATTAACGTTTTATACTTGCTCGTGTCCTCCGAGATGAGTTTGGTTGTGTGTTGGAGCCGTATCGCAAGCGTATCATAGAGAGAGTGTGATACGGGTGCGGTGCACTCCATATTTTTGTTATTTTGCCCTTTTTCCTATGCGTACATGTGTATTTATATATATATATATATATATATATATATATATATATATATATATATATATATATATATATATATATATATATATATATATACTATCTATGTATTATATAGTGTATATAATAGTGTATTTTGTATTTGGGTATATGTGTGTGTCTTTGTGTGTATATACTAGTGTATATAGTTATGTTTAGATCTATATGTATTGGTATATATATATGTGTTGGCTTATATGTATTTATATGTTGGTTTTATATATGTGTTTATATATATATATATATATATATATATATATATATATATATATATATGTAAGTGTAAGTGTGGATAATTATATACATATGTATGTATGTGTTTATGTATATAGAGAGGTATAGATGTATATATTTTGCTAGTTATTTTTGTGTGTATGAGTGTAGTGTGTGTTTGATATGTTGTGTCTGTGTCTGGTGTTGAGGGACTAGTGCAGTCAGTGCTCAACTAGTGATTAAGGGAGAGGAGCATCAGCATCAGCATGGAAGGAGGACTCGGGGCAGAGATGCACAGCTACACCGGGGAGGGGGGGTCTCAGCAGTGTGGAGCAGCCACTGTATAGTCAGGCACTGCACAGTCAATGTACAGTATACACGGGTAGATGACTGTGCAGTTCTACACACAGTTTTGGGGTGAGAAGATTTCAGCAACTGCTATACAGTCAACAAGTGAAGAGAGCAGTAGCCAATAGCAGTTTCATGTATTTTTGACTGTGCAGTTTCATTCTCAGTTAGCCACTCTGCACAATATCGTGCACAGTATGGGTTTCAGTTTCCGGTTTGGTATTAGTGAAGTGTTTGGGTTTAGCTTTGAGTTAACTAGTTGGTTTAGTTGAGTGGTCGTAGTTCAGTAAGTTAATGATGAATTTATGTGTTAGCTAGTTAGATTGTTAGCTAATAAATTGGATACATATATGCATACTTTATTATTAGTAGCTTAATTAGTTGGTATTATAGTTATGAATATAGTTACTTTTGTTCTTGATAATATATATATATATATATACATATATATATATATATATATATATATATATATATATATATATATATATACTAGTTAAGCTAATAACTATATCTAGGTATGTTTGTGGTATTAATGATAGGTAGTTGATATATATTATGGTACTAGTAAGTAGTTAGCTATATATATATACTTGTATTAGTTGTTATTGTTAGTAGTTAGATATTATAGTAATTGTTAGATATTATAGTAGTTAGTTATATATTTGTATTATTATGTTAGTGTTGGGTTGCCATGGGATACCAAGGTATCACCAAGATATTTGGTCGATACCCAAGGTATTGAGTTTAGGTATCGAGATAGATGCGATAAGCATTGGTGCAAGGCCAAGGTATGTATTTTCCTTGTTTTGATCTAGTATTATAATATATTACTTGTATATATATATATATATATATATATATATATATATATATATATATATATATATATATATATATATATATATATAATCCTATTTCGTATTCGAAAACTTGCGTATCTTAGGATACGGCTCTTTGAGTGCTTATTGTTTCTTAGCTTAACTAGTATAGCATAGTTTCATAGTGTATCGAGTTAGTGACTTAGCATTAGACTCTTGCAACCTAGATTCCATTGTTTGACTTAGAAATGTCGTATCGACCTAGAATTGCATCAACTTAACTTATTTTTATTCTTGAACCTTATATTGATGCAATATACCATATATAGGTTGTGTGACACTAGCTTGGGCATCGAGAGACACACCTTGCTCAGGACTTCAGGCGAGTATATTTTTCTGATTGTTTTCAATTCATAATATTATATATATGCATGTTCTAGAATTGTATACATTGATCCCGACACAGTGATTTTATGGACTGGTACTACATGGATCCCGTAAGGAGTGTTATCCCCTGCCATGTTCAACGGGTACTCATGTATATTGTATCTCATCGTGTATATTGGGTATTGATTATATTTCGTGTTCACACAATGCTCATATTTAGTGTGCTTATTCGTGTACACCCATTGCCCGGGTTCGGTGGTTATGATATTGGTGTACACCTACTGCTAGTGTTCAGTGGTTATATTTTATGTTCGTAGCGTGTCGTGATTGGATCCATCGGTATTAGTTGGGGGGTGGAAGAGTAGGAGTTGATTATGTGATCAAAGCCATTGTTATATCGTGTACATTCTGGTTACATACCTCACTTCTAATCGTCTTACCTGATCATGTTCACCTAACCCAATCATATAATAAACTTGTATTCTAAGGCACATTAGTTAGATTACAGTTATTTTATCATATTGTGATATTTTTATTATTGATATATATTCTCGTACATTACCTGTATATCTATTTTTTATCATTCATTTGTTTAGTGATCTTGTATTTTATTTCTATATCTGTTTATATTCTCGATTATGCTATTGAAACTACTTTCAAAGGTATGTACTTCGCTCCAATCCTGACCGAATATATTTTTCCAGATGACTGACTTATAGAGCAGTGTCCCACATTCTACGGGCCACAAAATGGCATACCTTTAGAGGATACTCCTAATAACCAGGAGAAATTAGTTGCAGAGTCTGAGGAGGTCTAGATTTATTTGTATTGGATTGTATTAGACTATTTTTTTGGTGGATTCACAGTTTGTATTATTATTTCAGATTGTGGATTGTATCTTACTCTTTCCTTCGCTATTCTATTCGTGCATTATTTTTCCTTAGTTTGTTTTGTGATTGAGATTAGTTATTCATGTGAGATACCATATTACTCCTCGTTTGGAGTTGAGATGATTGACAGGTACCATATTATATTATTGAGATGTTAGATAGTTAGAAATGAACCAGACAGCGTTCAACCGCTGATTCTGTGGCGTAGGTTGGGCGTAACCACGTACTTATGTCCGAATATTCGGGTACGGGTCAGAATACATTTTTAGTGGTGTCCCATGCAGGTCTTATCTATCCTACGATATCGTACTACTTGCGACTCTCGATAGATTTCGTAGTTGCGCTCGTCTAGAGTACTGCTATGAGCCTGCTTTAGGGAATAGGATTTAGGTTGAGAGTTTACTCAATCACACCTAAGAAAATTCTAATACCTATTTTTGCAAATCCTTATCTATTGAATATTATTTTACTTTGAATAAACTTTTGTCCTTCTTTGATGATATTGTATCATATTCAATATTGATTATGTATTTCAATCTATCTTTAGGATGCTGCCGAAGACGCGTTCCCAGTGATCAGGTGATGCGACAGCATGATTAGTCCCTTTATCACCCATGAGGGCAGCACCCTTAGACGATGGTCCAACACCTATATTTAGGAGGTCAACTTCACCGGTCCAGGTGGGCGTATCAGCAACAGCTTTCAGAGGTGCTCCACCTCCAGTACCGAGGAGAGGACAAACACCTTCAAAGGATCTTCTACCTCCACCACCAGTAGTTGATCAGACGCAGATGTTCACGCTCTTCCAGCAGATGATGGAGGCGAAGCAGTGATAGTCAGAGGTCCTGCGATAGAGCTTGGAGAATGCACACCATATCGTACTTACAACAGTTGAGAGAGCTACTCCAGCCCAGCCACAGACGGCACCAGCTCAGTTTATTCCGTATCAGTCGAGGCCGGGTACCATCATTGACTTCAAGGGGATGGGCCCGAAGGACTTTAGGGGCACATAGGGGATTATCTATACAGACGAGTGGATCGAGGACATCGAGCGGAACCTACGGCTGGCGCAGATTCCAGAGATGCTACAAATTGAGGCAGCGGGTTGTATGATGTTCAATATTGCACTGATATGGTTTCGAATAGACCCGAGGATTGCAGTACCAGGACTCTCTTGGGAAGCCTTCAAACAGCTTTTCAAGGAGAAGTTCTTTACAGACATGACTCTTACATCTTTGGAGAGTCAGTTCCAGTACCTCGTCCTGGGAGGTATATCAGTGGACGAGTATGCGGTAGAGTATTGCCGACTAGGTCACTTCGTGGAGGGTCAGAACCCTAGAGGCAGAGCAAGAAAGTTCAGGAAGGGCCTGAACCGGGAAGTCAAACCCCACACCAAAGGAGATCCTACTGCCACATTCGAGGAGATACTCAGACAGGCACAAAGAGCGGAGGATGACTTAGCACTTGGCTCTAAGAGGTCGATTGACACATGAGGATCTAGCAACAACACCGGTCCAGCAAAGAGACCTCACTTCCAGCAGCAGCACTAGAGACTTTACCAGTACCAGAGGTAGCAGTATCAAGGGCCAGCTAGAGCGTCGGCAAAGTAGATGCATCAGATCCAGAGGGCAGCAGTTCCTTGCAGTTTCAGTAAGAAGCAAGGACACAGATAGGATGCATACAGGATGAGGCTAGGCCAATATTTATTATGTGGATCGAAAGATCATCCGTTGTGGGCTTGTCCCAAAGTCCCAGCTTGTCCAGCTCAGGGTGGAGGACAGGCACAAAGGGCACCCGCTAGACCACCAACGGGCCAGCAGAGAGGACCTCTTCCACCACAACAGCAACAGTTTGCCCAACATCCGCAGCAGAGAGGAGCATAGCCACTTGGGCGAGCTTTTGCCCTGACTGTCGAGGAGGGGGAGCCGATTAGCGATGTCATCTCAGGTTCAGTTTATCTTGATTCCTTTCCAGATCATATTTTATTCGATTTTGGTGCTTCTCATAGCTTTGTATCTGTATCTTTTGCTTTGAGGCATCGTCTTGAGTCTGAACCGTTGGTGATGACTTGAATGATCATGACCAGGGGTGGCATTATCTTGGTTAGTGATGTTTGCAAGAACTAGAGAGTTTATTTTGGAGGCCGTGAGCTGAGCGTATGTTTACTTGTAATGCCACTTCTGAGTTACGATATAGTACTTGGAATGCATTGGTTGAGTAGACATCACGCTAGTATCGATTATCGTGGAGGCAAAGTTTTATTTTAGACCCCAGGAGGGCCGAAGTTCGAGTTAATCCAAGGAGCAGAGCAGAGCGAAGGCAATTTCTGTGGAACTTTGGTAGAAGAGCAGGAGCCGCCACATCCGTTGATTGCAGAGTTCTTGGATGTCTTTCAAGAGGAGTTATCGGGGTTATCATCGTACAGAGATATGGAATTCTCTATAGATTTGGTGCCAGGCACAGAGCAAATATCTCAGCACGTCTATAGAGTAAACAACAACGAACTGGCGGAGTTGAAGAAGCAGGTGGATAAGTTGCAAGACAAGGGCTTTATCCGTTTTAGTTCATCACCATGGGGTGCTTCAGTACTTTTTGTACCAAAGAAGGATGGGTCGGTACGTATGTGTATCGACTACAGGGCACTTAATAACCTCACTATAAAAAAAAAATACCCGTTGTCGCGGATAGATGACTTATTTGACCAGTTGAGCGGACCGAAGGTATTCTCTATGATAGACTTTAGGTCAGGGTACCACCAGGTGAAAGTGAAGAGGGAAGACATCCCAAAGACAGCTTTTACGACTCGCTATGGGTAGTTCGAGTTCTTGGTGATGCCGTTTGGGTTGACCAATGCCCCGGTAGTTTTCGTGAACCTAATAAACAAGGTGTTTCATCAGTACCTGGACCAGTTTGTTGTAGTCTTCATAGATGATATTCTGATATACTCGAAGACCCCATAGGAGCATGAGCAGCACTTGAGGATTGTTTTGGAGACCCTTAGGAAGGAGAAGCTATATGGAAAGTTATCAAAGTGTGAGTTCTTTCTTGACAAGGATGAATTCCTTAGGCATGTTATTACAGGAGATAGAATCTTGAAGGACCCGAAGAAGATCTCAGCAGTTGAATCGTGGTCTACCCCGAGTTCAATTATAGAGATCAGGAGTTTCTTGGATTAGCAGGCTACTACCGGAGGTTTGTTCAGGACTTTTCCAGACTTGCAGAGCTGATGACTAGGCTAACCAGGAAGGACATAGAATTTGTCTGGACTAAGGATTGTCAATCAGCTTTTGAGGAGCCAAAGAGGAGATTGACTACAGCTCCTATCTTGACACTACCATCAGGAGCAGGAGGGTTTTCTATTTATAGTGATGCATCAGGGAAGGGTTTGGATTGTGTGTTACAGCAGCACGGGAAGGTGATTACCTATGCTTCCAGGCAATTGCGCCCGCATGAGAAGAACTACCCTACCTATGATTTAGAGTTGGCAGCAGTTATCTTTGCTCTAAAATTATGGAAATACTACTTGTATGGAGAGAGAGTAGAGATCTTCACAGACCATAAGATCTTAAAGTATGTGTTTACACAGAAAGAGCTCAACATGAGGTAGCGGAGATGGTTGGAGCTGATGAAAGACTTCGACATATCCTTGTAGTACCATCCAGGGAAGGCCAACATAGTCGCAGATGCTTTGAGCAGGTATCCCGTGGCTATGTGCTTGACTAGAGGGAGACATTTATTGGCAAATCTTGACAGTTTGGGCATTGAGGTATTGATCCCTGGAGTCGTAACACATATGTGGGGACTTCAGGTTCAGTCAGAGCTGATGGACCGAGTCAAAGCCGGACAGTATGAGGATGAGTCTCTGAGGAGCATCAGAGCACAAGTTCAGATCGGGCTGGCAGAGGACTTTATCGTCATAGATGATGGATTATTGTGGCACGGTACCAGATTATGCGTACAAAGAGGAGCATTGCGCGAGAAGATTCTGCAAGAGACGTATCATTCTCAGTACTCTATGTATCCTGGTGACAACAAGATGAATAGAGAAATGAGGGAGCATGTATGGTGGTATGGCATGAAGCGGGAGGTAGCTAGCTTCGTGTCCAGATGCTTAGTTTGCCAGCAGGTCAAGGCGGAGAGACAGAGGTTAAGAGGATTACTTCAGCCTTTACCTATTCCGGAGTAGAAATAGGAACATATGACCATGGATTTTGTATCAGGACTTTCGCGTTCTCCAGGAGGTAAGGATGCTATTTGGGTCATCCTGGACAGGTTGACCAAATTAGCCCACTTTCTGTCATTTAAAGTGGGTACATCTATGGAGAGGCTTGCGAATATGTATGTGTGCCAGATTGTCAGATTGTACGGTATTCCCGTAAGCATAGTCTCAGATCAGGATAGTCGCTTCATGTCTCATTTTTGGAGGAGTTTGCAGGCTAGCTTGGGCACTGAGCTCAAGTTTAGTACCACTTATCACCCTCAGACGGACGAACAGTCGGAGAGGACTATTCAGACTCTCGAGGACATGTTATGCACCTGTGTTTTGGATCTTAGAGGTTCTTGGGAGGATCTCCTTCACTTGGTAGAGTTTTCATACAACAACAGCTACCAAACCAGCACTGAGATGTTACCATTCGAGGCGTTGTATGGACAGAGATATCACACTCTGTTGTCCTGGGATGATATGGATGACAAAGCTTTATTAGGACCAGAGATGGTAGTGGATGCAACAGAGAAGGTAAAGCTTATCAGGGACAGACTTCGAGTTACGCAGGACAGGCAGTGGCATTGGACCGATAGCCATCGGAGACCTTTGGAGTTTGAGGTATAGCTTTAGTTTTGTTTTGCTTATGTTTGCTTGTTGGTTGTTAGATTGCTAAGGTTGTGTTTCGTGCTAGGTTGGTAGTCTGGTTTTCTTGAGGATTTCTTTGACACATGGCACGATTCATTTCGGTGGAAGCGGCAAGCTTAGTCCGTAATTCATCGGTCCTTTCAGTATTCTTGAGAGGGTTGGTGCAGTTGTTTACTGACTAGAATTACCACCTGTACTGGAAGGAGTACACAACGTGTTTTACGTGTTACAGTTGAGACGGTATATGGCAGATCCCAATCGTGTGTTGGATCACTCTGAGATAGAGGTAGGCCCTACTCTTAGCTATCCAGAACAGCCAGTGGATATTCTGGATCGGAGAAAGAAGGTGCTGAGGAATCAGATGATTACTTTGGTGCGCGTCGCATGGAGGCATCACTCGCCAGGAGAGAGTACCTAGGAGTGAGAGACCAAAATGTGCGAGCGATATCCATATCAGTTCGAGCCGTGAGGTATAATTCTTTCTTGCATTGTGTCACTACCACGTTCCAAAAATAGGGGTATTTTTGACTTTTTATATGTATTTAATATTGTGTGTATTTAATTTAAATAATTATATGAGATGTGTAATTATAATATTATGTACAGTGTTCTTAATGTTGAGCTAGTAGACTTGACCTAGAAGCCCACTAGGTGAACACCTGACCGAATTATAGGGTTGTGTATTAATTTGTATTAATTAGAATTTAATTATTGGAGGTAGTAATTGATTACCGTAATTTTATTTAATTGTTGCGTCTTTCCGTTGCTTCGATAATTGGAGCGCTACCCTAGCCATTGCCTTCCAACAAATTTCACAACCTTGCCCTAGACGTGCCCGCCTTCCATTCTGACCTTTTTGTAACTCATAATTATGCTCTCTTGTGCTTCATTTTAGCCGCACAAAATTTGTCGCGGACGCTATTTAATTTCTAAATAAATTCCAACCTTGTATCGTTGTGCGTTACAATCGAAATTGGAGGCAATCTTGACCCATTTTTCGTGCAACCCAAATTAGGGTAATATTATGTTCTGAGTCTTCTTCACTAATGATATTTGTGTCCCAACCTAATTTTGGCCCCATGTACTCCTAATTAATTTTAGAACACAGCTTGTATTTATTTCCAATTAAATTGGAAATACCATTTTAACTGATCCTGTTTAATCCCGACTAAATCCAAATACCCCACAAATTATGCCCATACCAAACACACAATACCCCCTCACCCTGCAAAACACCAAACACCAAATCGCCCACAATTTTTTATCATTTTATGTGTCTGTGCAAATACCCAAATTTAAGGGGGCTAATTTGTAAATATTGTATTATGTGTCAACACCCCATTGGTTCAAACCAAATGGAGAGCCCTAATATTTGACTAGTCAACAACCCTCATCCTTACATGAAGGAATTTCTCCATGTCAAATTTTGACCACCCATTCAAGATGGGTGCATCATCACCACTCATTTTCCACTCACATATCCTATTTAATGTCCCCTCAAGGCCCTCTTCCCAACCATGGCCTAATCCGCAAAACCTAGGGAAGCCCCCATCTTCTCTCTCCTCCCTCCTCACAAGCCCTCAACCGTAGCCACCCTCCTTCCTTTCATTTTTCCTTTCTTCTTCCCTTCTTCTTCCTTTCTTCTCCTCCTTCTTTGTTTTTTAAACTTAGAAAGGGAGGGAATAAATCTCCATACACCTCCACTGTTCACCCGGAGATCACCCCTGCCCCCTCAGTCCGGCCGACCCGTCGGAGATCACCTAGCTCTCCCTGCATCTCTCCAACTCCGGCGACCTAGCTCCACACCCGGCCCGGCCAAGCCCCGACCCCGGCTGCTCATCCCGAGCTCATCCCCTCCGGCGCTGTTACTCCGGCTCTGGCCTGCTGCAACTCCTCAACCTCCTCCAACATTCCCCGGCGAGCTACCCCGCAGCCCGGCCTGCTGCAACCTCCCCTCGACTCTGCTTCACCAGAGCTAACACCACCACTCCTCGACCTCACACTCTCTTCTCCGGTCACGACACCCAGCCAAGCCCCGTCGAGCTCCTCCCTGCATCTACCTCCTCCCGCTGCCTGCTTCTCCGGCCCAGCTCCACAAGTCCCCTCTTCCCGACCCCGGTCAACCTCCACCCGGCCAACTCTCTACACCTCTAAGCCAACACCACAACCACCACCAACAGTTAACTCCTCCACCCGGCTGACTCCCTACTCCGGCACAGCCCCGCAACTTCTCGGCCATCTTCCCCTGCGGCCTCCTGCTGCAACCCGCCGCTCCACCACTGCAATCCGGCCTGCTGCACCAACCTAGCTCCACATCCAGCCCGAGTTCCTCCCTACACCGGCTTCTCCCCCTGCCTGAGCACCTCAGTCCAGCCAGCTCTCCCCCCGGCGGCCACCCGGAGTAGCAGCACCACCACGAGCTATCACCACCACCACCAGGATCACCACCTCGTCGTCATCGTCGTCTTCGCCGTCGTCGTAGACGCGTGCAGGTACGACATTCTCCCCTCGCGTACGTGTAGGCGTATATATGTGTATGTGTGTATGTATGTTTCGTATTTGTATGCGTATATATATATATATATATATATATATATATATATATATATATATATATATATATAAATATATCGTGTATTTCTCTATTTATATATATACGTATTCAATGTATTCAATATTAATATATCCGTATATATATATATATGATATATGTTAATAATGTTTGTATTGGTATATATGTATACCTGTATATAGTATAAGTATTATTTTGGTATAATATATATATATATATATATATATATATATATATATATATATATATATATATATATATATATATATATATTTGTATTGGTATATATATAAATATGTATTTTTGGTATATATATATATATATATATATATATATATATATATATATGTATATATATATATAGATGTAATTTTGGTATGTATATATATGTAGCATATATAAAATTGTAATTTGGTATATATATATATGTACAAATATACGTATATGGTAAATATATTATTTTGGTATATATATATATATATATATATAAACATATATATATATTCAGTATACATATATATTCCTCGTATACGTATAAATATTGGTTGTATATATATATAAATATTGTATGTATATTTTTAAACATATGTATATATGTTATATAATTCTATTAGTGTATATACACTTATATATATTATGTACATATTTATTTGGTGTATATATTATGTGTATTATATATATATAGGTACTGGGCGACCCAAGTATAATTACGGATACCCCGTCTTTACACATGACCTGTGACCCTGTGAAATGTTAGTTGACTGGCATATGTACACTGACGTACTGGCGAGCCCCGTATCATTTGATCGTCTGTCTTGCCCAGCAATCACAGACGCGACGCCCGTGCAACTTGACGCACTTGACCCTAGTTGACTAAGTGCCATACCTGACATAGCCCTGAGGCCAGTATATTATGATTATGTGTTAGTGTAGCATCTGATACAAATGTTATATTTATGATATGTCTATAGGAATGTTGGTTCATCCAGGCGATACTCTGGAATAGGACATTTGTATTACCAGCTAAGGACCCAAGGCGAGTACATTCTCTGATAATTTCTAATTATTTGATAATATCTATAATTCCAGTATCTAGAAATGTTACATCTGATTCTTGATACTGTGCTACACGGACTAGTATATAGATTGGGCCTGCAATCATGAGATATTATATTGATGATATATTAGATATTTCTCGTGTATCATGACATGTCGTGATTGGATCTACTGTACTAGTTGGGGGGCGGGGAAAATATTAGTAGATTATGTGATTATACCCAACTCTACATGCATCATAGCTCACCCCACATCTCACGTCGGGTGCGGCCTGACCATTACATGCCTCATAGCTGTTATATATGATTAGCCTGACCTCTACATGCATCATAGCTAACCAAATGGTTAGCCTGACCTTACATGAATCATAGCTAATCATATGTAGCCAGCCTGATCCTGTCCCAAGCCGATCATATGATAGACTGATATTTCAAATACTTAGAATAGTTACAGTTCTCTATTTTAGATCATATACTACATCACTCGTATATGATATTATATCTCATTCTCTTCGTTTCATATATGCATTGATTGTTTCATATTGTCTATATTGCCTGTCTCTTTACTTTGCCTGTCTCTTTATTTTGCCATTGTATTTATTCACTGTCTTCTTTCAGTATATAGCATTATCTGTTTATTGTTTTATAGCCCTTATCAATTAAATGGAAATGTTATTTGAGATGTACTTTGCTCTTTCCTGACTGGAAAATATTTTTCCAGACTATGCCTAGAGGACTGGTGTCCGACACTTATGGACTACAGGGTGAGTAGCTGAGATTTAGACTTGGTAGTTCAGTTGTGACTCCGGAAGATTTAGCCGGGATCACTAGTTATCTAGTTAGTTTCTTAGCTGTCTATTTTTGGTACCGGATTTGTCTCCGGCAAACTTATTTGAGACTTGGATTATATTGTTGAGTTAGACTATTTTTATTTTAGACTTGTGTTGCATCTTATTTGTTTCTTCAAGATCTTATCATGCTGTAGTTGTGATTGAGTATGTTGTTCATATTATTTGTGGTATCCGTGCCCCCTCATGGAGTCGGATGCTCGTGTGAGATTGTTTAGATAGCATCAAGACCTAGACAGCGTTCTACCGTCGATGCTGCGGCGTAGGCTGGACGTACCCACGCTCTTGTGCCCCTATACCGGGTGCGGGTCATGACACATTGTATTGTTGCTTTTGGTAGATAGTTTCTTCCTTAATTTTGCGGACAAAATTTTTCTAAGGTGGATAGGATTGTCACCCTTACATTTTACTCAAGGGTAGTTAGTAATTGACAAGGGTAATTTTAATTTTTGGATTGATTGTATTTAATATTATGCATACATGATTTATTTAATTATTGTATTACTTATTTATTGCTAGTTGTAGTTTTGATTTAGACTTGTGTAGTGGACCAAACCTATTTATTAGAATGCATGAACCAAATTTTTAGATTAGTTTAGATTGAGCCCATGAATTAGGCCCATGGATTAGGAGGTTTGATTAATTAGAGAAACCATTAGACTAGAATCTTCCCTCCCTAATTAATTTTTTCATGAGAGGCCCTAAGGGGTATTTGTGAATTTTTACATTACTTGGGGAGGGGGTACATGGCCAGCCACAAGGAGGAGAGAGAGAGCTCGTTCACTTCACCAAATTCCTAAATTCTAGATCTATAATTTTCATCTTCCAATTTTCCACCATTCCCTCATCAATTCTCCACCAATTCTTCACTAATATCTTTCTAAATTTTTTATTGAGGCTTCTACATCAAGTATCTACAAGAAGGAAGCAAGGAGCAAGGAGGAGGAGGCCAAGATCTACAAGGAGAGGAGCTACTTGGCAATTGGGAACTTTTTATTGGGAATCCAACTCCCAATAGGTACATTTCAGTTTTCTTCTTTATATTAGACTCCAGATCTAAGATTTAACCATGAAAAACTAACCCACATGCATAGGCTACCCATAGAAATTAGTTTTAGGTTAATCGGAGACCTACTGTGGAAGTTATGTCCAATTTGGTACCAATTTTAGGAGAATTCCGAGATTGGCACATGTAGTGCTTGTCATTGGGTCTAATAGATATAATTGATATTTGATTGCTTGTTTGTGACTAGTTTCATGTCCATAATTGGATACTTGTCGGCCGTATCTCGTCAATTTGACAAAACGGGTTAATTTTAGGGGGTTTTCTCCGACACGGGGCCTTGTGCATATTATATTGTGACACGGACACGTAGTTACTCTAATTACTATACATATATTAATGTTTTAGACTTGCTCGTGTCGTCCGAGATGTGTTTTCTTGTGTGTTGGAGCCGTATCGCAAGCGTATCATAGAGAAAGTGTGATACGGGTGTGATGCACTCTATGTGTTTGTTATTTTTTCCTTTTTCCTATACGTGCATATGTATATATATATATATATATATATATATATATATATATATATATATATATATATATATATATATATATATATATATATGTGTGCTATCTATGTATTATATAGTGTATATAATAGTGTATTTTGTGTTTGGGTATATGTGTGTGTCTTTTTGTGTATATAGTTATGTTTAGACCCGCTGCCACCCCATTCCTCCAGAAGCCACCCCGTGACCGCCGTATCCCGACCTCCCTACATCCCCTCTTCCCCTCCGGCCACGAGCACCCCGTACCACCCGTAGCACCACCCTACACCACCTCGACCAGCCTCCTCCACCAGTATCATCATCGTCACCTTCGTTATCGTCGTCAAACACCGCCGTCGTCGTCGTCATCATTATCATCATCGTCACGCTCGTACCCGTGCGCAGGTTCGTTCCTACACTCATTCAGGATTTTGTACGTATGCGTATGGTATACCTTTAGTATATGTATATTTAGTTACTTATTAGTATACGTTGAGATGGATTTGGTATATATATATATATATATATATATATATATATATATATATATATATATATATATATATATATATATATATTGTATATAAGTATTGTTCAATTGGTATAGTATAGTATGTACATATATTTAGTATGTGTACATTATTCAATATGATGTATATATATATTGTTCAACTAGTATGTATTATATATGTAATTAATTGGTATACATATATTGTATATGTATTTAATTTGGTGCATGTATATATTGTAAGTATTAGTGCTAGTTAATAATATGTATAATATATTTTATGTGTCTATCTACTAGATGACCCAAGTATGACCACGTAGCATGTTAGCAGACTGCCATATGTACACCGATATACTGGCAAGACCGTATCATTGACTGTCTGATTGCACAGCAATTTCAGACACAACATCCGTGCAAATTGATGCACACTTGACCTTAGTTGACCAGAGTCATACCTAGCGTAGCCCCGAGTTTAGTGTATTTATAAATGTGTGTTAGAGTAATGTCTGATGCAAATATTATATTTCATGATATGTCTATAGGACTGTTGGATCATCCAGACGATACTCTGGAACAGGACATTGGTATTACCAGCTAAGGACCCAAGGCGAGTACATTCTCTGATAATTTCTAATTATTTGATAATATCTATAATTCTAGTATCTAGAAATGTTACATCTGATTCTTGACACTGTGCTACACGGACTAGTATATAGATTGGATCTGCAGTCATAAGATATTACATTGATTATCGTATTAACATTGTACACGATATTGATATTTAGACCTTGTACATGATATATTGGATATTGCTCGTGTAACGTGACGTGTCGTGATTGGATCCACTATACTAGTTATGGGCGGGGGAAATATTAGTAGATTATGTGATCATACCTAACTCTACATGCATCATAGCTCACCCTACACCTCACGTCGCGTGCAGCCTGACCATTACATGCCTCATAGCTGTTATATATGATTAGCCTGACCATTACTTGCATCATAGCTAACCAAATGGTTAGCCTGACCTTACATGAATCATAGCTAATCATATGTAACAAGCCTGATCTTGTCCCAAGCCGATCACATGATAGACTGATATTTCAAACACTTAGGATGGTTACAGTTCTCTATTTTAGATCATATACTACATCACCCGTATATGATATTGTACCTCATTCTCTTCATATATGCACTGACTGCATCATATTGCCTATATTGCCTATCTCTTTATATTGCTTGTCTCTTTATTATGATATTGCATTTATTCATTATCTTCTCTCAGTATATAGCATCATATGTTTATTGTTTTATAGTCCTTATCAATTAAATGGAACTGTTATTTGAGATGTACTTTGCTCCTTCCTGACTGGAAATATTTTTTCAGACTATGCCTTAGAGGACTGGTGTCCGACATTTTATGGACCACAGGGTGAGTAGCTGCAGATTTGGACTTGGTAGTTCAGTTGTGATTCCGGGAGATTTAGCCGGGATCACTAGTTATCTAGTTAGTTTCTTTAGCTATCTTTTTGGTACCGGATTTGTCTCCGGCATACTTTGTGGGATTTGGATTTATTGTTGAGTTAGATTATTTTTATTTTAGACTTGTGTTGCATTTTATTATTTCTTCGTTATCTCATCGTGCTTTATTTTTTTCGTGATTGAGTATTCCATATTATATTGTGATATCTGTGTCTCCTTATGGAGTTAGATATTCATGTGAGATTGATTAGATAGTTACATGACCTAGACGGTGTTCTACCGTCGATGCTGCGGCGTAGTCTGGACGTACCCATGCTCTCGTACCCCTATACCGGGTACGGGTCGTGACAGTTGTGAGGGTGCCAGTGTCAGTATCTGTGAGTATCTTAGTATGTGGGGGAAATCTGGGAACAGTTCAGTTGTGCAGCAGGAGGAGTGCTAGGTACACTACAGTAGGGAGAAGTCAGCAGGGTGTGTTTCCTGTGTCAGTATCAGTAGGTAAGTTTCAGTCAGTTTAGTGTATTAGAGAAGTGAGCAGTGTGTGTGTGTGCCTTCAGAATTAGTGACACAGTGTCTGTATTTGTGCATACAGTATCAATTCAGTCTTGTAGTGATATGCATCAGTGTATGATTAAGGGTGAATTGGCATGTATCAATAGTGTACCAATATGAGAAAGTAGCATAAATTCAGTGAATGCTGGTGATGTGTTAAATACCAAGTGGTGTATCAGCCTTAAGTTAAACTCAGAAATAGGTTTCAGTATCTGGTATAGGTGTGATATCTGTGCAGTGATGCACATCATACAGTCGGGTGTGTATGGTTTTAGTTGGAGTATTAGTGATTGGTTGGGAGTACTACCTGGTTGATCCTGCCAGTAGTCATATGCTTGTCTCAGTTTAAGCCAGGCATGTGTAAAGTTTGAACAATTTTAGACTGTGAGACTGTGAAGGGTTGCATTGATGGATACTGCAGGATATGCTTGAGGAGTAGTGTCTGTGCAAATATAGTGAAGATGAGAAAGTGTTATTGAGGTATCGGGTTAGCAAGGTATCTAGGTTTGGGTTTTTGAGTTTCACTAGTAGTATTAATAGTTGGGTAGGGATTTGTATGTATATATATACAACTACTAGTCTAGATAATTAGTGGTGGATTAATAGCTATGCTAGCATATAGTTTAGCTACATGTATATATGTATATATGTAGGTATAATATATATGTAAATGCGTGTATTAAATTATAGTAAATTTCTATATTATATTGATGTATATTATAGTGTTAGTATCTATGACCTAGTGTGAACCACATTAGTTAGAATGTCCTAGTACAAACCTAGTACGACTAGTATCATCTTGGAGAAAACCTACCACATAAGAAATTATGAACTCTAAACCTTAGATTTGACCTAGAGGCCTCGTATTTAATTAGTTAAACATGCTTATTCCTTTAATTCAATATTTTGACATTGATATTCCATAATTAGGTCAATGTGATCTCGCCTTGGATATTGATCCTCACACCTACCTCAGGACCACATGCGAGTATTTTGACATTGATATTCCATAACTCCGCTATCAAAGGATGTGGTACCTCCTTCTCTTCTACCATGGCTCTACAAAAGATGCCCTGCTCTGCTCTGCTGCTCCTCTGGCAATTTTGAACTTTAGCTCTCCTGGTGGTCAAAATATCATTCTACCTCCATGATAATCTATAGTAGCATGGTGCCTACTCAACCAATCCATCACGAGTACAATATCGTATCCCGAAAGTGGCTTTACGAGTAAGCATACACTCAACTCTGCCTCCCAATATAACTCTTCGGTCCTTGCAAAAACCACTTACTAGGATAATGCCTCCCCCAGTCGTGATCTTGCAAGTCCGATCTAAGGTTTCTGCCTCTAAATGATGCTTAAGAGCATAAGATATAGATATGAAACTATGGGAAGCGCCAGAATAGAATAATACAAATGTTGGATTGGAATCGAGAAGAACTGAACCGGATATCACGTCTCCAACTGTTTCGGCCTCCTCGACCGTCATGGCATACGCTTATCCCTGTGGTGCACCTCTCTGCTACTGCTAGTGCTAGGAAAACCTCTGCTATTGTGGCAGGAGTGGAAGTCCCCTTTATTGGCCTTCTGGTATAGTAGGTACTCTGGCAGGTCCCCTCTGAGCGGCTGCTCTACCCTGACCTGGACGAGTCTGAATAGACGAGAAATATCTCAACTAGAGCGCTGACGATCCATAAGACAAATACGAACCCATCCTCTTCCTAAAGATGTCTCTTGTGTTTCCCATCTTTCTGCAGTACGCACACTGGACAGCAGGATGGGTCTGCCTCTGCGGCTGCTGCTGGTGGATATGTCCTCGAGCTGGTGCCTGGTGTTGCTGGTGCTGATACGGCCACTGCTGCTGCTGAAATTGGGGACGCTTGGCAAGTCCGGCACTACCACTCGCTTCTCTAGAAACGTTGCATCCTCTCTTGGGCCTGAGGTCCAGATCATCCTCAGCAATCTGGGCATCCATCAGAAGGCCCTCAAAGGTAACAGTACGACATCCAGAAGTATGAGACTTGCTATCTCTCATCAGCCCATTCTTGAACTTCTGAGCTCGGTCTCCTGGGTCCCGAATCATCGACGGTGCGAAAAGACTCAAGCGATAAACTCTATGGCATACTCGTCGATCGACATGTTTCCTTGGACAAAGTCATGGAACTGATTCTCCAAGGCTCCCAGGGCCACATCGAAAAAGAACTTCTCCTTGAAAAGCTCCTTGAAATCCTCCCAAGTAAGTCATCTAGCAGTAAGTCTCAGCTCCGTACGATACCAAATCAGCGCGATATCGAACATCTGGCTGTCGGCGGCCTCGATCTGCAGACTCTCTGGAATCTGGGCCAAGCACAAGTTTCTCTGTATGTCCTCTAGCCAGTCATTGACGTAGAATATCGCCTCAACACCCTTCAACTCCCGAGGTATAATCCTTTTGAATTCCACTATAGTGCCTGGCCTCTGCTGCTGCGGCTGGCCAGGGTGCTGCTATGCGACTTTCTCCACTGCATGGAGAGCTACTTGATGAGCATTTTCCATGCTCTCCCCAATCAGCTCAGTATACACTTGGTGTGCCTCTGCCTGCACCCTTTGTGCCTCAGTCTGAACTCGCTAAGCCTCTACCAACATCCTATGAGCATCCACCATGCCTTGGATCAATGCGAACATATGTTCCCCGTCAGCGGATACACCTACTGGAAACAGAATCTGTGGTGGTTGAAGGTCCTCCGTAACAGTTGGGACAACACTCCGGACAGGTGGACGAGGAGGACCCCTGAAGGCTGCAGAAACTCCTACATGAACAGGTAAAGTAGGAGGAGAAACTCCAGCTGTCTAGGTGGCAGGTCGAGAGGTGGCAGACCTCTCAGAATCTACGGGTCACAATCTCTGTGACCTAGTCTTTGGCGGCATCCTTAAGACAGATCAAAACATGAAGAAATCAATTAAGTAAAAAGATACGATATCATCAAAGAAGGATAGTAAAATTTAAAGAAAGCAGTTATTCAGAATGATAAGAATATCAAAATTAATAGATTAGGGATTTTCCTAATTGTGAATGAGCATACTCTCTTCCTATATCCTATATCATGATCGTAATAGTACTCTAAGTCAGAGTACTACTACGGTACCACACTAGTTGAGTTCTTCTTGAATCAAGTTTCAGCATTGAAGTAGTTGATTTCTTCTTGAATCAAGTTATTCAGAATGGTATACGTATTGAATCATGTTTCAACACTGAACTAGTTGGACACGAAATCAAGTACGGCCAAAAGTAAAGTTACATAAAATATGGAGCTCTACACTATGAATAATTAGTTTTATAAAACCCAAATTTTATGGAGATTAAACCCCAGAAAAATAAAAGTGAACCAAAGACCCAAACTCAGATCCATGCAATTCCAACCAAGAAAAATCAAGAACAAGAAATATTAAAGATGAAGGGGTGCTCAGTCCCAACAATATGAGCTAGAAATAAACTAGAATCATTAAAAACTAAAACCAATGCATAAATTATGGGTTCTTCTTATTTAAGATTTACTTGCCTAAGGAGGAAGAGAAAAATGAAAGGAAAGAATAATGAGCAGAGAGAGAAATGGGAATATATAGGTTTAGGTTTGAGATGTGGATCGTTGGATTACTCAAACCCATCTAAGACACAGATGCTACCAACCCAACCAAACCCACTCTCTCCATAACTCTCGGGTCCGATCTAAACAATGGTCAGGCTAGCAACCATTGTGAGTCAAAGTGCGCCAAGGAGAATATGCGCCAAAGTGCACGGAAAAAGGGTGTTGACTGTATTTTTCGATGGATACGGGTTAACTTCGTTGTGCACACTCGACCAAATTAAATTTTTTTGAATCACACACGTCCACGATTATTGTACACACCTTTCGATACAAACAATACGTAACAGGATTGTCCATTTTGTCGGGACGGACCTTGTATCGATAAATTTTAGTTTTATAAAAATAATTTTTTTATTATTTTCAAATAGAAATAGATAGAGATTAAAATCGAGATAATTAAAACTATTTGAAGGAAAATAATCCTAGATATATTGGCTATAATTTTGTTCAAATATATTTTTCAACATAACAAATATTATGGGAGAAAAAGGGCTGCCAACATAGTGGTTTGGACTAGGTTAAACACTGATTTTAAAACAGTTTTTCTTCTAAGTTTCTATTTGATTTCACACGATTAATACAGCAAATAAAAATTCTATTTGAAAGAATTTGTAGAGGGTCATGTTGTGAATCAAATAAATTAATCGGTTCAAAAGATGAATAATCGAGGGGAAAGAAAAGTGGCCATGGAGAAGGGGGTTCAGTCGCGGGTGCTGCTGCCAGTCCGCATGGGGTTGGTTTTGGCTTTCATTCGGGCACTGCTCTGGCGGCATCATCGGCCAATGGCAGGCTGGGATGGTTGCCTGGGATAGTTGAAGGGTTTGAGAAGGAGGTTGGAGGGAGATTCTTTGGAAAAAAAAATTAAAATATGAAGGGGTTAAGGTCGGCTAATATGTAGGGTTAAATGGAAAGCATTTAAGATTTTTTTTCTAATATAGGTAATCAGTCATTAGGTTGTATTAAGGCTCATTTCTTTTTATCTTTAGAGGATTAATTGGCTTGAATGGGAGGATTTGATGGAAGGAGCTAGGCTATACTCCAGGTTGGCTACAACACCAAGCAATTCAAAAACCATTAAGAAAATTGTTGTGCTCAACGCGTGAGTTCACACTAGCAAAGTGTTTAAGTTAGCTCACATTAGCAAGGAATGGTGGTTCACATAGGCTCAAGTTAGCAAGGAGTCGCTTACATACCTCGCGTTGGCTAGAAATGATTCAAATAGACTCATGTTAGCAAATAATTGTTTACATAGGCTCAAGTTAGCAAGGAGTTTAAAAACTTGAAATGTTTATATATATTCTAACCATTAACAATAAATAAATAAAATATTTCAAGTATGTATATGGCTTGAGTCATAAAATGTATGGCTTACAGAATTTTTAGTGAATGAATGAATTAAGGAATGGATTAAGGGAGGGAAAAAGTAATTAGATATAATTTTGGGAAAAAAATTTTAATTAGCAGGTTAGGACATTTCCTTAGACTAACCATTACTAAAATATATAATAACCTAATATATTTATTTTTATATAGCTAGAAAACATGAAATCTAGTTCTAATGAATAATAAAAAATTATATATAAAAAATTATATATAAAAAATAGGGGGTTTACATCCTTCCCTACTTAGAAGAATTTTGTCCCCGAAATTAAAATAAGCATGGTAGAAAAGATTGAGAGAATTCATTAGGGAAGAAAGTTAAATATGGCTTGTCGTATCGGGTTCCCCAAAAGGATGAGATACACGGTTACCAATAGAATCCTAGTTTGACGTCACGTTCTAAGATCAAAGGTAGACTTAGTTTAAGGCACTACCCAACTTATAGAAATTAAGTTGACAGTGAAAACTCTAGCCATGATCCTATTTACAAGGCTTATGAAGGTATAATATTAAGAAAATATACGAGAGTAAAAGGTACTTCTGACTATAATCACAGACCTTCAAAGGATATATAGGTACAATCATGGTGTTATTGGGTCAATAACTCTATTAGGGAAACTATTACCAATAAATATTTTGTCTAAATAAGTTGTCTTCAACTAGACAGAAGGAAATAATTTGGTAAGATATAATTAAGGCAAGTTGGTACAGAGGAATTTGATAATCACATAACAGGGATGACAAAGTAACAAGATCAAGAAAATCATAAAAAAGGAGAATTTTTAAACAAATACAAGGGTAATAATAATAAGTTCAAGTATTTTCATGGGATTGTATTCAAAGGTAAGACACGATTAAGCAGGCATCTGGAGAATTAAATCATAGTGATTAGGTCAAGGAAATTGGAATAGTAGAGAAACTGGTCCCTACGATGATATGGACATTAAACACGAGAAAAGGTTTCAATCAAAGAGTTGGTTTTTGAAATAATGGCACGACTAGGAAAGGAATAAATATTCTACAATCACATAAGCTGAATGATTTGTCACCGCAAAATCACGTAATTACGATTGCGAAATAATAAAGGCGATGATGAACAAAGGTTTCTCGTTGCTAGAGCAATCTTGGGTTTTGGATGATCAAACAAACTGAGGAAGTTGCACTCCTACACAGAATAGGGTATAATCTATCTATCCTGCTTTCCTAAGATAACATTTGATTCTTCAAGAACGTGACTAACAAGACTTAAATCCAGAATCTATCTTATATTAACATAATATTTTCTATATCTTAATTTCAACAAGTTTACTCACTCTCGCAACCTGGCTTCTTCAAGTGTCACTTCCAAGGTGTTAAACTACTGAGATTGAAACCTACCAAGGTCCCTATCCATCCTTGATTCTTTTAAATTTAGCTTGATATTTATTTTTTGTCATTTTCTCCATTTATACAACAACTTCATTTAAAAAATATTTTATCCACAATTCACAACTCAAACCCTAGATATAATTTATTAATCCATTTAAAAATACCCCACATCAATTTTATTCTCATATTCAAATATCAAAAATTTTATTTCTCTTATTACCTTATGTCATTTCACTGCTTGTTTGGTTCCTAAAAGTAACATAATAGTAATCATGAATCTTCAAATAATATGTGGTACTACTTTCGCTATTGCTTATTTTTATAAGCATAAAACTTTTCTAACATTCCTCTTATTCATTACAAAACTTGCACTCTATTTTTCTCGATCTAATATTCTTACTCTTTCTTAAGTCTCAGTCTTTAAGGTTGAATCTATAGCTACAACAAGCTTAAGTCACGCATGTCATGACCCGTACCTAGTGTAGGGATGCAAGTCGGGAATAATTTCCAGCCTACGTCGCAGCATCGACGGTAAAATATTGTTTGGATAATCTATCTAACAATATACTAAGCCACCAACAATATCAATATACTCAATCACAGATCTAAGATGGAGAATAGAATAAATATGATAAAAGAATGGAATAGTCACAATACAACTCATGAGTCAAATAATAACATCAATGAGTTAGATAAAATACTAAACAGTATGCTGGAGACAAATCCAGTACAAAAGAACCTAAATATCTAAGCTATGAGTCTCAGGTCATCTGTCTCGGTCAGGATGAGTCCCTCCTGAGCCAGGGTCTCTGGCTCTAAGCCCACAACATCCGGAGGCCCTTAATGAGTAGGGTACCACTCCTTAGTGTCATCCGGGAAAAATATATCCAGTCAGGAAAGGAGCAGAGTACATCTCTAATAGTAGTTCTAATCAATGATATAAACTATGTAGCAGTAAATAGATGTGAATATACAAGATACAACAATAGATACAAGAGATATACAAAAAAGAAAATACTGGAAATAAATACAAGAATGAATAATATGGCAATGAACAAGAATACTAATGACTAAGTGAGTGAGTACTAGCTCTAACATGTGATCAACTTGGGAACTTGAACAAGGATAAGGGCATGGCTAGTCATACGTGCGGTGTCTGACCAATACTGACAAGGAATAAGACATGCACAAGGAGGATATGATCACATATCTACACTAAAATACTCCCCACCCCCAACTGGTATAGTGGATCCAACCATGGTACGCTATGGCACGGAATTCTCTAGGAAGATAGCAAGTCCCCCGAGAATTAGTATTTGTACATGTACAAGAAGAACAAGAAAACAAGGCTTGCACAAGATACACCATATATACCAAGGAATAACATCTCATGATAAGATCTGGAAATACCAATCCGTATAACCATCGTGTCAAAAAAATAAGGATATCTATATTAGATAAAGAGACATAGAGGATATCATAAATGAGAAACTATCAGAGAATGTACTCGCCTGAAACCTGGTGCACGGTATTACAAATGTACGGTACAGTGCCTCGAAGACCTAGATAGGGATTAAAATATCAATACAATATTTTAGAATAAAAATAAGTTAAACTAGTCAACATCAAGGTCAAAGAGTCATTTCTAAGTTAAACCATTCAAACTAGGTCAACTCTAAGTCAAACTAGTCAAACTTGGTCAACTACCTATTTCTAGGTTGCATGAGTCTATCTATAGGATATTGGGTTCATACACTAAGAATCTAGGCACACTAGCTAACTAGGATACTAGAAGATACTGTATCGCAAGATACGCAAACAAGTAGATATAAAATAATCATAATGCATACACAAGCAATAATATATATACTAATCCTAATTACGATTGCTAAGTTGATACTTTGGCTTTGAACTAACGCGGTATCGCACCACTAAACCCCATTCTTGATACTCAACCAAAATACCTTGAGTATCGGCCAAAACTTTGACATTTACCTTGGTATCTCAAGGTAGTATCAATTCCTAATATATATTAACTACCCAATTCCTAACTATATACTAATAAGTATACTAATACAATATTACATAGTATATACTAACTACCAACTACCAACTACCAACTACCAACTACCAACTACTAGACTAATCACTAACTGCTAATATAGATATACATATATACACACATCTATATATCACTACTAAAGATACCTATACATACTTAACACTAATAGTATCCCTAGTATATATATCTAACTACTAATTAACAACAAGTACATATGTAACTACCAACTACTAACATAACTAGATAACTAACTAACTAGTTAACCAAACTACTAAATAACTAGCTAACTACAGAAACTAATTAACTATCAAATAACTAACTACCTCCCCCTTTACTTGCTCTAAAACTCTGCTGCTCAAGGCTACGACTGCGGCTGGTGTAGCTATTGCTGCTGCTCGGGCTTGCTATTGCTGTTGTTTACTGTTGCTGTTGCTGTTTGCTGTTACTGTTGATGTTTGTTGTTTCTGTTATTATTGCGGTTTCTGTTTGTTGTTGTTGTTTCTGTTGCTGTTTGATGTTGTTGTTGTTGTTTCTGTTTATTCGAGCCCCCCTAATCACACACATAACTTTATATATCTATATACATATATACATGACTATATACATATATATATATATGGATACATCTATATATATACATAGATATACACTTATCAATATATATATATATATATATATATATATATATATATATATATATATAGACTCCCCTAAGTAAATATACACTTATATACATTGATAACCATATACTACTGGATACAAGATATCAATATACATATACCCTCATCTATACAATATATATATATGTATATATATACAATCATACACACACACACACACACACACACACACACACACATATATATATATATATATATATATATATATATATATATATATATATATATATATATATATATATATATATATATATATATATATATATATATATATATATGAACATACACATATGCACTTATAGATATAGTATTCCTTACATATATATATAAAAATAGCATCACATACATATATACATATATATTCAACTTAAATATATATATATAGGTATATCAACACATACACCTATAGATCTACATAACACCTAGCTACATATACTTATGTATACAATATACTATAGATACATACACATATACATATATGTCATACATAATATATCATACTAACATATATACATAAGTCACATTGAATTAAAGAGCAATGAAACAAACACATAAAGTGCATCGCACCCGTATCACACGAGATCTATGATACGCTTGCGATACGAATCCACCACACAACCAAACATACCCCGAAGGTCACGAGCAAGTTTAGAATACTACATATGAATAATACGAAGAGTCAATTACACGACTACGTGACCGTGTCAAAATATCACATGCTCAAAGCCCCGTATCGGAGAAAAAACCCCCAAATCAATCCGTATATCTAAATTATTGGGATACGGCCTATACGTATCGAATTATGAATATGACACTAGCCACAAACAATCAAACACATGTCAATTTGGTCTAATTGACCAATTGACAAACACAACATGTGTCAATCTTGGAATTCTTCCAAAATTGACACAAAATACACCATAACTTTCTCCATAGGCCTCCTATGAACCTAATTCCAATTCCTATGGGTAGTCTCATCATATGGGGTGGTTACTAATGATTAAAACATATATTTAGAACCTAATTAAAGGAAAAAAAATTGAATTGTACCGATTGAGAAATGAATTCCCAATGTAACCTCCAAATTTGGTAAAATTGGCCTCCAACTTATAGATCCTTGGTTCTCTTTGTAGATCTTTGCTTTCTCCTTCTAGATCCTTATTTCTCTTTTTAGATCCTTGCTTTCTCCTTCTATATCCTTGCTCTACTAGCCTCCAATGGTGAATTGAGAAGAAATTTGGTAAGGATTTGATGTGGAAATGAAAGAATTTGGTCGAGAAAAATTCTAGATCTAGATTTGAAATGAAAAAAGGAGAGAAAATTTTCCCCTCTTTTAATAGGCCGGCCACCTTATCCCCCTCCTCAAGTCACTATAAAATATCCAATATACCCCTTGGGGTCTCTTATGAAGAAATAATTAAGGAGAAAATGTTCTAGTCTAATGGACTTAATTAAATTAATCATCCTCCTAATGGATGGGCTTCTAATTAGGCTCAATTCTAACTAATTGTAAATATTGGTACTTGGGTCTAATCTAAACTAGTTAGTTCCACTAACACAATTTCAAAATAATAAACTAACATCTAACAATAATTAAATAATACAATAAATAATTATTCAATATGCACAATATTTAATTAATTATGAAATGACCAAAATACCTTTCCTATAAAATATGGTAGTGACAAGTCTACCCCCCTTAAAATAATTTTGTCCTCGAAATTCAAATATGAAACTACCCCCTGAAAGTAAACAGAACAGAACAGAAAAGAACAAAAGTACAGAACATAACTAGGAAAGTACATACCTCAAGGCACAAACAAAAATGGATAACACTCTCGCATTTTATTCTCTCTCTCCTTGGTAGACTCCCCCAGAGAGTGATACCTCCATGTGATGCATACCAAGGGAATAGTCTAGTTCCTTAGTACCTTCTCTCTTCGATCCAAAATTTTAACTGACTGCTCTGGATAGCTAAGAGTAGGGCCCACCTCTATCTCTGAGTGATCCAACATGTGACTAGGAACGGTCATGTACCGTCTCAACTGTAAAATATGAAATATGTTATAAACTCCCTCCAATGCAGGTGACAAATCTAGTCTATAAGCGAATGCACCGACCCTCTCTAGAATAGTGAAGGGTCCGATAAATCACGGACTAAGCTTCCCGCCTCCACCGAAGCGAATCATGCCTCGTATCGAAGAAATCCTCAGAAATACCAAACCACTAACCTAGAACAAAACACAACCTTAAGAACTTAATCTATAACAAATAACCAATAACAAGCATGGAACAAAAATCTAAAACTATACCTCAAACTCCAAAGGTCTCCGGTAGCTATCGGTCCAATGTCGCTGTCTATCCTGCGCCACTCGAAGTCTATCTCTGGTCAGCTTAACCCTCTCCAATGCATCCATAACCATCTCTGGCCCCAGTAAAACTCTCTCTCCAATATCGTCCTATGACAAGGGAGTACGATATCTCCGATAGTACAGAACCTCAAATGGTGACATCTCTATACTAGCCTGGTAGTTGTTGTTGTAAGCAAACACTACCAAATGGAGATGGTCCTCCCAAGATCCCCCAAAATTATGTACAAAAGTGTACAGCATATCCTCGAAAGTCTGAATAGTCCTCTCTGACTGTCCATCTGTCTGGGGATAATATGTAGTACTGAACTTGAGCTGGGTGCCCAAACTCGCCTGCAAACTCCTCCAGAAATGAGAAGTTAAACCACTATCCCGATCCGAGACTATGCTGACGGGAACTCCATGTATCCTGATGATCTGTCTCATATACATCTCTGTCAGCTTCTCTGTAGACAAACCCACCTTGAAAGGCAAAAAGTGGGCCGACTTGGTCAACCTGTCAACGATGACCCAAATAGCGTCTTTTTTCCCTAGAGATCGTGGAAGTTCGGACACAAAATCCATAGTAATGTGCTTCCACTTCCACTCTGGAATGGGTAATGGCTGAAGTAAACCTCCTGGCCTCTGCTTCTCGGCTTTCACCTGCTGGTACACTAAGCATCTGGATACAAACTGTGCCACTTCCTTTTTCATGCCATACCACCACACACTCTCTCGCATATCTCGATACATCTTGTTTGCACCTAAATGTATGGAATACTGAGAGCGATGCTCTTCCTGTAATACTTTCTCACGCAGTTCCCACTAGGCACACACAATCTAACACCATACCGCAAGGAACCATCTTTATAAATGGTAAAATTATCCTCCAATCATGCTCTCAATAGAGCTCTGATGCTCCTCAGAGATACATCCTTATATTGTGCTGCCTTGATCCTGTCCATCAACTCAGAGTGTATCTGCAACCCCCACATCTGCATAGCAAAACCAGGAACTATCACCTCAATACCTAAGCTCTCCAAGTCCTCCAACAAATATCGATCTTGTATCAACAACATAGCTACCGGATACCTGCTCAAGGCATCGGCAACTACATTAGCTTTCCCAAGATGATACTGTAAAGAGATATCAAAATCCTTCATCAATTTCAGCCACCAATGCTGTCTCATTTTTAACTCCTTCTATGTGAAAACGTACTTCAAGCTCTTATGTTCTAAGAAGATCTCCACACGCTCTACATACAAATAGTATTTCCATAACTTCAGGACAAATATGACTGCTGCCAACTCCAATTTGTGGGTAGGATAGTTCTTCTCATGAGGACGCAATTGCATGTATGCATAGACAATCACTTTCCCATTCTGCTGAAGAACACAACCCAGATCATTCCCCGATGCATCACTATAATTAGTGAAACCTCCAGACCCTGATAACAACGTCAAAGTAGGAGCAGACATCAACCTCTTCTTCAATTCCTCAAAAGCAATTTGGCACTCCTTTATCCAAACAAACTATATATCCTTCCAGGTGAGTCTGGTCATCGGCTCAGCAATCCTCGAAAAATCTTGCACAAACTTACTGTAGTAGCCTGTTAATCCCAAGAAACTCCTGATCCCTGCTACTGAACTCGGGGTCTTCCAAGACTCCACTACTACAATCTTCTTTGGATCCACTAAAATTCTATCACCAGTCACAACATGTCCTAAGAACTCCACCTTATCCCGAAAGGACTCACACTTGGACAGTTTCTCATACAGCTTCTCCTTCATCAACACATCTAACACAATCCGCAAATGCTCCTCGTGCTCCTCCGGTGTCTTCGAGTATATGAGTATGTCATCAATGAACACCACCACAAACTTGTCTAGGTACTGGTGGAACACCTTGTTCATCAAATTCATAAATACCGCCAGGGCATTAGTCAACCCAAACGGCATCATCATAAACTCATACTGACCATATCGAGTTCTAAAACCAGTCTTCGGTATGTCCTCCAGTTTTACTTTCACCTGGTGGTAGCTTGATCTCAAATTTATCTTAGAAAATACCTTGGCACCACTCAACTGATCAAACAAGTCATTAATCCGTGGTAAATGGTATTTATTCTTGATAGTGAGATTATTTAATACCCTGTAATCAATGAATATGCGCACCGATCCATCCTTCTTCGGTACAGATAATATCGGGGCTCCCCACGGTGAAGAACTCGATATGATAAACCCCTTATCCTGAATTTGCCCACCTGCTTCTTCAGCTCAACCAGTTCGCTTTTGTTTACTCTATAGACATATTGTGAAATTGGTTCTGTACCTGGCACCAAGTCTATAGAGAATTCATCATCTCGATCAGGTAAAAATCTTGGCAATTCCTCAGGAAACATATCTAAGAACTTTGCTATCAACGAATGCGGCAACTCCTTGTCTTCCACCATAGCTCTACAAATAATGCCTTCTCCATGCTCTGCAGCTCCTCTAGCAAACTCAATCTCTGGCTCTCCTGGCGTACCAAACAAAACTCTACCTCCTCTACAATCTATACTAGCACGGTGCCTACTTAACCAATCCATCCCAAGTGCAATGTTGTAGCTTGAAAGTGGTATTACAAGTAGACACGCGCTCAGCTCCCGGCCTCCCAGAGTAACTCTTCGATCCTTGCAAAAATTATTAACCAGGATAATGCCTCCCCCGGTCATGATCTTGCAAGTCCTAAGCAAAGACTCCGCTACCAAACCATGCTTCAGAGCAAAAAATATATATACAAAAGTATGGGAAGCACCACTATCAAACAAAGCTAAAGCTGGAATGGAATCAAAAAGAACAGAACCTGCGATAACATCTTCGATGGGCTCGACCTCCTCGACTTTTATAGCAAACGCTCATCCCTAACGTGCACCTCCCAGATATTGGTGCTGGGCATAACGCTGCTGCTGGGTCGGAAGCAGCGGTCCCCTCGACTATACTATAGGTGGTCTCGCATGTGCCCTCGGAGCTAGAGCTGCTCCCTGAACTGCACGACAAGGATTGGAAGGACACTCTCTCAACTGATGCCCTTCGGTACCATAATACAAACAAACTCCCATCCTCCTCCTGCAAACTTCTCAGATGTGGCCAGGCTTCTTGCAGTAGTGGCAAGGAGCTTGTTGTAACTGTATCTGCTGCTGCGGTGCCTGGTAAAATAGCGCCCTAGCTGGAGTCTGGTGCTGTTACGGCTGCTGAAAAGGCCTGGACTAAAAATAAGGACGCTTGGCAGATACTGTTCTACTGTTAGCCCCCAGAAAAGAATCGCGATATCTCTTGGACTTCAAATCCAACTCCCGCTCAACCTTGCGTGCCTCAGCAAGTATCTCCGAGTATGTCTCAAAAAAAGATGGAATGAGGATCTTCACTTCCCAGTTTAGACCCTCACGAAAACGAATAGCTCGAACCTTCGACTCTCTCACCAAATACTTGGTAAATCAGCTTAGCCTACCGAACTCTACAACGTATTCCTCCATAGACATGCTCCCCAGAATGAGGCTTTCAAACTGCCTCCCCAAGTCTAACCTGTTTGCCCTAGTGAAGAACTTCTTCTTGAAGAGATCCTTGAATACCTCCCAAGATTGTCTAGCGTTAGTAAGAATTGGCTCATTCCTGAACCAAGTGCGGGCGATGTCGAACAGCTGAAGTCCTACCGCCTCAACCTTTAAATCCTCAGAAAGATGAGACACCCTCATGAGACGCTCAATGTCCTCGAGCCAATCATCAGCATAGATGATGTCCTCCGTCCCCTTGAAGACCCTAGGCTCCAGCTTCTTGAAGTCCTGAATATTGCCTGGCCGAATCTGAGCAACCTGAGGAACAACCTGCTGCTGGACCAGAAATTCTCACTCTACTACGGCACAAGCAAGCTAATAAGCACTCTCGATGCCCTATCGCAAGATGTCGGTCTGCCTCTGATATGCCTTAAACTGAGCCCTTTGTGCCTCCAACATCTCGTAAAATAGTGTAAATATCTGTATCGCATCTGTCGGCACGAAAGGTGAAGGTGGAAGTCCCTCAGATACAGTCGGAATAATCCTCTTAGTATGAGGTGGACCCCCGAACACAGCTGACACTCCAATCACCGGAGAAGTGACTGATGCAGGCCCTCGAGAAGTCACAGACCTCTCAGAAGCTGCTACCCTCTACTGTGATATAGTCTTAGGCGGCATCCTGAGACAAAGCGAAAGAAAAGAATCAATATGGCACATGAGGTAAGACATTCAAGAAAGGATAGTTAAAGATCAAATATCAATATCAAGCAAGACAGTTGGTATGAATCAAAAGAGTTTTTCTTAGATGTGATTGTGTATTCTCAACCTATAGCCTATAGCTTATATCCTAAAACTGGCTCGTAATAACACTCAAATAAGAGAACCACTATGAATCGCACTAATTGTGACCTCGAAGACCTGCATGGGCCACCACTAACGTGTTATAACCTGCACCCGGTGTAGGGATGCAAGTCGGGAATAACGCCCAGCTAACGCCGCAGCATCGACGTTAGAACGCTGTTTGGGTAATCTATCTAACAATATACTAAGCCACCAATAATATCAATATACTCAACCACAGATCTAATGTGGAGAATAACACGAATATGATAAAATAATATAATAGTCACAATACAACTCATGAGTTAAATAATAACATCAATGAGTCAGAGAAAATACTAAACAGTATGCCGGAGACAAATCTAGTATAAAAGAAGCTAAACATCTAAGCTTTGAGTCTCGGGTCATCTGTCTCAGTCGGGATGATTCTCTCCTGATCCAGGGTCTCTGGCTCTAAGCCCACAATATCCTGAGGCCCATAATGAGTAGGGTACCACTCTTCAGAGTCATCTAGGAAAATATATCCAGTCAAGAAAGGAGCAGAGTACATCTCTAACAGCAGTTCTAATCAATGATATAAACTACATAATAGTAAATATATGTGAATATACAAGATACAACAATAGATACAAGAGATATACAATAAAAAAATACTGGAAATAAATACAAGAATGAATAATATGGCAATGAACAAGACTACTAATGACTAAGTGAGTGAGTACTAGCTTTAATATGTGATCGACTTGGGAACTTGCACAAGGATTAGGGCCTGGCTAGTCATACGTGTGGTGTATGACCAATACTCACAAGGAACAAGACATGCACAAAGAGGGTATGATCACATATCTACACTAAAATACTCCCCACCCCCGACTGTTATAGTGGATCCAACTATGGTACGCTATGGCACGGGATTCTCTAGGAAGGTAGCAAGTCTCCCCGAGTATTAGTATTTATACATGTACAAGAAGAACAAGGAAATAAGGCTTGCATAAGATACACCATATATACCAAGGAATAATATTTTATGACGAGATCTGGATATACCAATCCGTGTAACCATCGTGTCAAAAAAAACGGATATCTACACTAGATACAAGAGACAGAGAGAATATTATAAATGAGAAACTATCAGAGAATGTACTTGCCTAAAACCTGGTGCACAGTATCACAGATGTCTAGTACAGTGCCTCAAAGACCTAGATAGGGAATATAACATCAATATAAGATTTTGTAATAAAAATAAGTTAAACTAGTCAACATCTAGGTCAAAGAGTCATTTCTATGTCAAAACAGTCAAACTAGGTCAACTCTAAGTCAAACTGGTCAAACTTGGTCAACTACCTATTTCTAAGTTGCATGAGTCTATCTCTAGGATATTGGGTTCATACACTAAGAATCTAGGCCACACTAGCTAACTAGGATACTAGAAGATACCGTATCGCAAGATACACAAATAAGTAGATATGAAATAATCATAATGCATACACAAGCAATAATATATATACTAATCCTAATTAATATTTCTAAGTGGATACTTTTGCTTTGAACCAACGCGGTATCGCACCACTAAACCCTCATTCTTGATACTCAACCCAAATACCTTGAGTATCGACCAAAATATTGATATTTACCTTGGTATCTCAAGGTAGTGCCAATTCCAAATATATATTAACTACCCAATTCCTAACTATATACTAATAAGTATACTAATACAATATTACATACTATATACTAACTACCAACTACCAGACTAATCACTAACTACTAAAACATATATACATATATACACATATTTACATATCACTACTAGAGATACATATACATACTTAACACTAATAGTATCCCTAGTATGTATATCTAACTACTAATTAACAATAAGTACATATGTAACTACCAACTACTAACTTAACTAGATAACTAACTAATTAGTTAACTATACTACTAAATAACTAGCTAACTACTGAAACTAATTAACTATCAAATAACTAACTACCTCCCCCCTCACCTGCTCTGAAACTCTGCTGCTCAAGGCTACTACTGCTGCTAGTGTAGCTGCTGCTGTTGCTCGGGCTTGCTGTTGCTGTTGTTGTTGTTGTTTGTTGTTGTTGTTGTTGTTGTTGTTGCTGTTGTTATTTCTGTTTGTTGTTGCTGTTGCTGTTTTTGTTGTTGTTTGTTGTTGTTGTTTGTTGTTGATGTTGTTGTTTCTGTTTTCTCGAGCCCCCCCCCCCCCCCCTATCACACACATAACTTCATATATCTATATACATATATACATGACTATATACATATATATATATGGATACATCTGTATATATACATAGTTATACACTTATCAATATATATATATATATATATATATATATATATATATATAGACTCCCCTAAGTAAACATACACTCATATACATTCATAACCATATACTACTAGATACAAGATATTAATATACATATACCCTCATCTATATAATATATATATACGCATATGCACGTATAGATATAGTATTCCTTACATATATACATATATATATATATCTAGCATCACATACACATATACATATATATATATATAGCATCACATACACATATACATATATATTCAACGTACATATATACATATAGGTATATGAACACATACACCTATAGATCGACATAACACCTAGCTACATATACTTATGTATATAATATACTATAGATACATACGCATATACATATATGTCATATATAATATATCATACTAACATATATACATAAGTCACATTGAATTAAAAAGTAATAAAATAAACACGTAGAGTGCACCGCACCCGTATCACACTAGATCTATGATACGCTTGTGATACGAGTCCACCACACAACAAAATATACCCCAAAGGACATGAGCAAGTCTAGAATACTATATATGAATAATACGAATAGTCAATTATACAACTACGTGTCCGTGTCGAAATATGACATGCTCAAAGCCCCGTGTCGGAGAAAAAACTCCCAAATCAATTCGTATCTCCAAATTATTGGGATACAGCCTACATGTATCCAATTGTGGATACGACACTAGACACAAACTATCAAACACATATCAATTTGGTCTAATTGACCAATTGACAAATACAATATATGTCAATCTCGGAATTCTCCCAAAATTGATATAAAATATACCATAACTTCCTCTATAGGCCTTCTAAGAACCTAATTCCAATTCCTATGGGTAGCCTCATCATATGGGGTAGTTTCTAATAATTAAAACACGAATTTAGAACCTAATTAAAGGAGAAAAACTGAATTGTACCTATTATGAGTTCCCAATACAACCTCCAAATTTAGGAAAATTGGCCTCCAACTTGTAGATCATTGCTCCTCTTTGTAGATTCTTGCTTCCTCCTTCTAGATCCTTGCTTTACTAGCCTCCAATGATAAATTGGGAAGGAAATTGAAAGAAATTTGGTTAGAATTTGATGTGGGAATGAAAGATGGTTGAGGAAAATTCTAGATCTATATTTGAAATGAAAAGAGAAGAGAGAAATTTTTCTTCTCTCTTTTAATAGGCCGACCACCTTAGCCCCCTCCCCAAGTCACTATGAAATATCCAATATACCCCTTAGGGTCTCTCATGAAGAAATAATTAAGGAGGGAAGATTCTAGCCTAATGGATTTAATTAAATTAATCATCCTCCAAATGGATGGGCTTCTAATTTGGCTCAATTCTAACTAATTGTAAATGTTGGTCTATGGATCTAATCCAAACTAGTTAGGTCTACGAATACAAGTTTAAAATAATAAACTAACATATAACAATAATGAAATAATATAATAAATAATTATTCAATATGCACAATATTTATTTAATTATAAAATAACCAAAATACCCTTTCCTAAAAAATATGGTAATGACAACGCACTTCTTGTAATCCTCATTACATCGTCATGGATAATCCTTGTTGTAGTCCTTGTTTGAAATTACTTAATGTCTCTTCTCAATTTTTATCTTTCTTCAAATAAGTCCCATATAACTCCACCATTGTTCCTCTTCAATTATTCTACTTAAACATAGTATTCCTCTTATTATTTTTTCCTCTCTATAACTACTATTTGTTCCTTAATTCAAATATAATTGTTCTAGTTACAACCTCTTTGGGATTCTCGCTATCCTGTATCGATCAAGGGTTTATCATAAATATGGGTACTAATTAATTTAAGGCAAGATCTCTAATTTCTTATTTATGACTATACACGTAAGATAGAAAAATCATAATCAATTCTTAAACCATATATACTCCTATAAGTTATATACCAAATCTCCTTAATAGTATGATTAATAATAATCTATCTCTTCTAATCATAGCAAACAATAAAAAATTTACATGCAATCTATCTTTTCTTATACCTAACTTATTAGGTAAGGGTCTAGGCAAAGTTAAGCAGGTACTTAAATCAAATACACCTGACATAATATATTTATAATGGACAATCCTCAAATTATGATCTTGATTGGTCATTCCAATACTAGTATTATCTTCAATTTGAATGCTTATCTAGTCCTAATACAAGTTATCCCTTTTATCATCTTTTGATGTGCTATTGTCCATCTTTGTCTCTGTTATGATAATATACGATTCTTGTATAATCATTCATGATCTATCTTTCTTATAAGAGCCTTCTTGGCTAGGCTTCAATTATTTTTCAAATTTTAACTTCCAACATAGACATGAAGTCATGATTACCAAATAAAAATTTCCTTGAACTCAATGCAATGGTAAACTTCTATACCAACTTATACCTAGTCTTAAGTACAAGCTTATCGAACCATTATATTCATAATGAGGATCTCAAGTCATACCTTCTAAATCATGTAATGTAGTCTGCCCTTATTTTGTTTAGAGAGCTATAACTAATTCCAACCTCAATTGTATATCCTTTCAATCGTATCTCTAGTCATTTCAATCATCATGAGGAATCTATCTTATCTTCTAACCGATCTTCACGAATGTGTATCCTCTAAACCAATCTTCATGAATGAGTAAAACTTTTAATTCAACTCTATTTGCTCAGTAAATAGTTTATAAAGGAAAATTTCTCTACTAGGGCTAAACCTCATGTATAAAAATCCAAACTACCATCATGTTCTGTCTGTCTATCAAGTAGGGATATCTATCCTAACCATCCCTAACTTAGAATATCATCATCCTCAGAATTATTTGATCAACCTTGCATTCTATGCTATAACAAAATATAATCGAAAGGGGTTCATCAAGCACGAGTATTCGCCTTTCCGAAACAGAAAAAAGACGTAAAACAGTAATAAGGAATTTAATGAAGGGATAATTGAATACAAATATGAGGTTAAAGGGCAATAGTATAAATCAAAGAAGTTTCAATAGCAATTGTGCTTTGAGATCCTAATACACTAATCCAAGTACAAGCTCATTTGGTACAGTAACATAACCGAAACAATATGAACGAACATGCATGGGCCACCACAAAAACCATGTCATACCCCAGTCCCAAAATATGCGAAACCAGGCCACGTGGCAATGGCCAGCTACGTATCAAGTGGACTCCATTCCAGCTCGAATATGTTCAGTTGTTCTGTAGGGACCACTAACTAGATAACACAATAAATATATCTATATCTCAATCCACAAGAATATAAAATATAAGAATGGACAACATGCATCATGGTGTGCACCCCAAACAACAATTTCTCGAATAGACTCGAAAGACAATAATATGAGTCTACCAAATACTAGGCTATCAAGTAGATACAAATATCAAAATGAAATAAATACTACGGAAGAAAAATGCCTAAATTAACTAGCTACTCATCATCAATCCATCAAAATGACCTCTGTAACCCACTCAGCTAACCTGAAAAGGAACCAGGTCCTCAGAGGAACGTAACAAGATAGACAGAAGTATACAACTAATGATATAATGTATATGTACAATCCATGGGGTACTATATCGTCTATGTGTAAATGCAATGAAGACAACATTAGACGAATGGAGCCCTCTCTAAGGGGTACATGTGTAGTAGCGCTCCTCTGAGGCACCAATATGTAGCTATAACTAAGTGAATGCTACAGTTTATTCCACTGCCTAGTGACTGTCCTCCCCACCCAATGAACTACACATGTCAAAATCTTAACATACCAAATCATAGATGAACCTATCCAATATATATAACATAATAAGAATACTAGCCTGACATATGCCTTCACGGTCCTGCGAGATATACGTGTATCTACTCAGCAGTGTAAGGGTAGTCTCAAATGGCCTAAGTTAGAAAAGTAAAGAACCAACCCATCCCGTTGGGTTCACTCATAGTCATGCTCAGACACGCAGATAAAGAACACAATATAATTTATAAATAAAGTACTAAAATTGGAATGAAATATAGCATAATGGCTAGGTAAACATGCATGGATCCTGAATGGTGTTAAGACAATATCCAGGTGACAAAGATAGCAAATCAACGACAGCAAAAAATGTAGGAGCAGAATAAACACCTTTGGATGCTGAAATAAATATCATCAACATGTCTAGAATGAGTGAGATAGTCAGAAAAGCCTAACCATAAGTCTAATTTAGACCTAGGGACAAAAACGGGAGATTCAGGTCAAAACGGGGTACTAGTGGCCTACTTTGCATGAAAAAAATGCTAGAAATAAAGTTCTTTAAATTCAGCAAACTTAGTATCTAACGAGTCAAAACGATGATACGAACCAAATGAAATGTCCAAATTTTGATTTCGATAAGCCGATCACAAAATCACCAGTTAAGTCGGATCGAAGGGCCCACAAAATGATGTTCTTGTCAACATTCTTAGAATCAAACAAAACTTGGGTCACAGGACCAGTGTGATGCTACAAGTCTGATGGCATAAGTTTTGTTTTGACACGTCGAGCATGCATGAAGAAATGGAAAAATTTTGGAAAGGAGCGATACAATTTTTTGACAGAAACGGGTTAATTTCGTCGTGCACATGCGACCAAATTGAATTCTGCTGAATCCCACATGTCTGCTATTGTTGTATGCACCTTTTAATACAAATAATACATAACAGGGTTGTTCGGTTTGTCAGGACAGACCCTATATCGATAAATTTTAGTTTTATAAAAATAATTTTTTATCATTTTCAAACAAAAATAGATGGAGATTAAAATCGAGATAATTAAAACCATTTGAAGGAAATTAATCTCGGATATATTGGCTATAAGTTTGTTCAAAAAGATTTTTTTAAATAACAAATATTATGTGAGAAAAAGGGCTGCCAACATAGGCGTTTGGACTAGTTTAAATACTGATTTCAAAATAGTTTTTATTCTAAGTTTCGATTCGATTTACACATGATTAAGACAGCAAATAAAAAATTATATTTCAAAGGATTTGTAGACGGTCATGTTGTGAATCAAATAAATCAATCGGATCAAAAAATAAACAATCGAGGGGGAAGAAAACTAACCATAAAGAAAGGGCTTCAACCGTGGTGCTGCTGCCAGTCTGCACGGGGTTGGGTTTGGCGGTCATTCGGGGCTACTCCGGCAGCATCGACGGCCCACGGTGGGCTGGGGTGGTCGCCTAGGATAGGTGAAGGGTTTAAGGAGGAGGATGGGGGAGATTCTTTGAAAAAACAAAAATACGAAAGGGGTTAGGGTCGGCTGATACGTAGGATTAAATGGAAAGCATTTGAGATTTCCTAATATAGGTAATCAGTCATTAGGTTGCTATTAAGTTTGATTGCTTTCTATCTTTGGAGGATATTGATTGGCATGAATGAGAGGATTTGATAGGAGAAGGTCAGGCGTACTCCAGGTTGGCTACAGCACCAGCAATTCAAAAACCAGAAAGAAAATTATTATGCTCAACACATGAGCTCACACTAGCAAAAGTGTTTTAGTTGGCTCGCGTTAGCAAGGAATGGTGATTCACATAGGCTCAAGTTAGCAATAGTTGCTTACATATCTCACGTTGTCAAAAAATAATTCAAGTTGGATCATGTTAGCAAAAAATGGTTTACATAGGCTTAAGTTAGCAAGGAGTTTGAAAAATTAAAATGTTTATAAATATTCTAACCATTAACAATAAATAAATACAATATTTTAAGATTGTAAGTGGATTGAGTCATAAAATGTATGGCTTATGGAATTTTTAGTGAATGAATGAATTAAGGAATGGATCAAGGAAGGGAAAAAGTAATTAGATATAACTTTGGGAACAAAATTTTAATTAGCAGGTTAGGACATTTCCTTAGACTAACCATTACCAAAATATATACTAACCTAATATATTTATTTTCATATAGCTATTAAACATGAAATCTAATTCTAATAAATAATAAAAAATTATATATAAAAAATAGGGGGTTTATAATGAGCTTCCAGGTCCGGCCGCCAATGCCTCCAAGACGCCAAAGCACCCTCCAACGCCTTAGCACATCCAAACGAACTCTGCACCGAATGAGTTACTTTTTGTACCCTGTATATAATATGGTGAGATATCAGTACATGGAAATGCAATAGTGGGGAGGCCTCTCGCCAACTCAACAAAACCAACACGTCCATCATGTTTGTGCACCAAATTATTATGTTGTCTTTCTAATCTTGCCTTAGGATCAGTTTTATGGCATATAGAAATATAAAGTACTTGTGTCACAGGCATACATAAGTGTCACGCAATAAGTAACCGAGTTCACCTTACCCTTACTTACCATTCATCCTTTCCTGCCCAAAGATATATCAATGATATCCAATATCGGCTGCACGAGTATGTGGTACGTCCAGCCTATGCCGCAACATCGTCGATAAAACATTGTCTAGGTCAACAATAACTAACTATCAATCTCACACAAAAATATGATCATAACATGTCAATAATATCTTAACTCCATAAGAAGGATAAGATGACTATATATAATGAAAATAATCAATCACAGAAATCTAGTAGGAAGGTAAATAGAACAATATGATATAGTAAGGATGGAACGAGTACAACTCTAATAGTAGTTCTAATAAATGATACAGACTATAAAACAGTAATAGTGAATGTAATAAATAATAGAAAAAGTAAAACTGAGACATAATTTGTCAGTAGAAATATGATAATAGGTAATAAGACTATATGACATAGCAGGCAATATAAAATAAATAGACAGAACAAAAGGTACAACTTTAACAATATAAATGTAGACAGGAAAGAACTGTACTAACTACGTATTTTGAAGTATTAGTGTCGATATGTGATCAGTTTGGGAACTTGCACAATATACAATAGGGCCTGGATAATCATACATGATGTGTATGATTAACACTCACAATACTTCCATAATATAGGGGGTATAATCACACATTAAGCTAACACTTTTCTACCCCGACTACTATAAGGATCCAAATTAGGACATGTCACACGCAAGAATCATAATACCATCTCTTATCACAATACGATAACAATGTATAATATAAAGGTAACATATCATAACTGAGGATCCAATCTATATATACCAATCTGTAAACCATCGTGTCAGAAATCAAGTATACATCACTAAGTACATAATCATAATAAATATCAAATAATGGAAACTATCAGAGAATATACTCGTCTGTGGTTCAGAGCAATGAATATCAAACAGTGCCTGGACTGGAGTTAAAGTAACCTATATATGAATTTTCATGTCAATTGGTGTTATTAAAATCATAAACATGTTTAATTGGTCTTGATTTAGGTTTCAAAGTCCAAATAAGTTCAATTGGGGTTAACTAGGTCAATACTTCAATTCTAGGTCCACAACACCTATTTAGTTGGTCTGTGTATCCATACTAGTTAGTATTGTCTAATAATAGGTTATACCAAGCTATCTCTAGGTTTTTAGGTCATATCTCATATGTATCTAGATACTAGGTATCATAACTCTCTATATATATGATATATGTTTATATGTATCAATACCTTAGCTTATATCTCTTAACCTTAACAATAACTAGTCTAATACTCGTATCTGACATTACCTAGATAACAACCTAATACCATAACACCAATACTAACATACCAATATCTGAAACTAATATTTATTACCTAGTTGTTACAACACACCATACCTTAGTGTCATAACCTTAACTAATACTCTATAACCTTATCTAGCACTATACACTATCCCATGCTCCACTCATCACTGGTACCACTTGCAGCAACACACACATACCAACTCTGAAGCCACAACTCTGATACTCCATCCTTATACTAATATCAATACATACATTGGTATCCACTTTGATATACTAGCTTTCCTAACCCCCAGTCACCTATTGTTGCTGTTGTAACATCAACCCATTCACCCCACTGCAATGCAATACCTGAGCCTAACTATATTGCACACATAAGGCTCCAACATAAAACCTACACTCTAACACAACTACACTTGAACACTACTAGGATACCCTCCTCAAGATACACTTGTACATCCCTACATAACCTCACTGCTCACACTCCAAACTAGTTGAACCCGAGTCCCCTTCTTATTGATGATCACCTGGAATACCCAGTTCCTCTCATATAAATCTGAATTCTTATTCCCCCATATAAATTTGCAACTGAACACACACACAAACTGCACACTGATGAGACACCCACTGCTTGTGCACAAGACTACATAGACACTAACCCCCTTAAACATCTACACATCGACATACTGTCTGCTCGATTCCCCCTCCATACTATATTGTGAAATAAAGCACACTTGTTGTCATCACAGGTGCACTCTAAGTGCATAAGTGTACAGCTAACATCCCCCTTGAACTTAGCTGAACTCCAGCCTCATAGCCCCTTGTTCCCTTACAGTAGAATTGTCAATATGGAATGCACCAAAGTGCAGTCCTTCTCACAAGTTGTTGTACAGTACACAATTAATTACTCCTTGCTGTAGACTGGAAACACCCCTCACTCCCCATTGCACACTCTTCTCTCCTCTATCTCAATATACCCACAAGCATAACACAACACATAGCACACACACACACACTGATATAATTACCAATCTCCACACCACACCCTCACTTAGACATATAGGCATAGTTCATAAATATCTACATAACACACCCTCAAGAACACCAATTCACATATTATATATATATATATATATATATATATATATATATATATATATATATATATATATATATATATATATATATATATATATATATAATAGTTATATATAATGCAATTAATGAAGAATTAATAGCAATTGGTCAAAAAAATCCCAAAATACTAAAATTACTGATACGTATCATGACATATCATGATACGGACTCTACATATCCAATTGTGGACATAGGGAATTACCCACAAGCCTAATTAGACACTAATAACTATATTAGAACATATGACAAACACTTAATGTCCCAAATTCGGAATTCTACCAAAATGGAAACAAAAATACATAAAACTCCTAGATTTTGGGAGAATACCACCAAGTTCTTTGCCTAATTGGTTGGTCATACCCATTAATGGATTCCTAGAGTCTCAAATGAGTATTCTACCATAGAAATTGATAAAAAAAAAGGTGAAATCATACCTATTGGAAGTTGGATACCAATAAAACTCCTCCAAGTGGACAAAATGAGTGAAATAAACATGATCTCCTAGCAAGATCCTCTCTAATGGATCTTCTTGTACTCCCCAATGCTCTAGGCCTCCATGGTGGTAAGAAAGAATGAGTAGAATTGGGAGTGGTTTGAGTAAAATTGGTAGGGAATTGGGTGAATTAGGAAAAAAGAAGCTTGGGGAGGAAGAATGATAAAATGATGAAGCGTTAATGGAACTAGTATCCTTGGGAATAGGATCGGCCACTATACAATGGTTTGGGTAGAATTGGTTAGTTCAACTTGCCCCCTCCACACACTTCTAATTATTTATAGAAGGTTCAAGAGAAATCCAAGTGGTTATTATGGCATCTTAATTAACTAATGGGCATATAACTAATAAAGGGAGAAATATTCTACCTATGCTAACTAACTTAATTAATTCTAATAACCATGTCATGAAATAACACAATGGTACTGACTAATTCTAACTAACACTAGTCAATTCTAATTAGCTAGCTAATGAACCAATACCAAAGTAATTATAACTATATATATATATATATATATATATATATATATATATATATATATATATATATATATATATATATATATATATATATTAAATGACAAAAATATTCTCTCTCCCAATTTTAGGTAGTTACAATCATGGACATAAGCCTGGTTTAGACGGGGATGGTTGCAGCGCAGGTAGCGAGCCCCGCTACAAGCACCCGAATCCCTTAGTGCTATTCTTCAGCTAGCACGGTTCTTCCTACTCCTCCAAGGTCGTATCTATCTTGGTGCCCCAGCGATCGCGTACAATGAACAAAATATTATGCAAAAGTTATTTGTTATCATTCATGTTCTTCTCTTTCTTTATCTCTTCTTCTGTACTGCTCAAACTATTATTTGAATCACAAACTATACTAAGCTCCCTGAGCCATTCCTTATTTCTATGTTTTACTATCTTCATGCAGCTCCCTAGTTCGGGGACTGCCTTGGTGACCTAACAGTCCTGAATACTTTATATGTTTTGATTCTGCCTCGGAAAGACTACTCGATAGTCTTTCAACTAAACTGATTGTAACATATTATGCGAAGAGCTCCGAACAGTGGCATAGTCTATGTGATAAGCATTGAAACGGTGTGAAAGCTAAGTACTATAGAGATAATGCAACATAGTCTACTTGAAATTCAAAGCAGTTATACTAGTACAAGTCTAAGGGAGTAGTATGAGGCACTAACTCTAGTTCTGATATTTATGTTTCATGTTACATGCAACTGATAAAGTATGAGATTATTTTCTTGGCTAGGTTTGTTTACTTCTTTTATTAGCATGCATCAATGATTTTTCTAGCGACTAGCATGTATTATCCATATTATTATATGTGAAGGCCAAGCAAAGATAGGTTCACCAAAACCACCCACATGAACGAGGGCTTTCCTCCAACAAGCGGGACTCCAAGTGAAACGTGAAATAAGTCATCTTCAAATGTCGTTGCACCAACACTTCGTTTTACTAAAATGAGCAGAGCGGTTAGTTATATAATACAACATTAAGAAATAGTTTCATCCTCGAAACTTTCGGAATACCTGTTACTACCATATTTCCAAAATAAGAATATTTTTGTCATTTTTGTATTATTATAAATATTGAGTTATATTAATTTTATAAATGTGTATGTTATATATTGTGACTAATATAATTATTGGTTTATAGATTGGACTAACCTATTTATTTAGACTTGAAATTAGTGGACCCAATTAGATTAGTCATGATTCATTGAGGCCAACATTGGACTAGGTCCATTAGACTCATTCCCTTTAGTTAATTAAGGAGATTAGAATTAAGCTTTTATTAGATTAGAAGCTTCCTAATATAGCCCTTCCAACTAAATACCTCATGACTATTTAGTAGGGGTATATTTGGCATTGAATAGTGCTTGGAGGAGAAACAAGGAGGGCAGCCACATTTATAGGATTCTCTCTCTCTCTCTCTCTCTCTCTCTCTCTCTCTCTCTATATATATATATATATATATATATATATATATATATATATATATATATATATATATCTTTCATTAATTCACTCATTCAAGATCCCCAATTGTGTTATTCCCCAATTTACTTCATCCTTCCACCAAATTTACCCAATTCACTCACATTTCCTTCCAAATTTATCATCTAAGGAGCATTGGAGCTTGAATTATAAGGTGCACTTGGAAAGGAAGAATTGACAAGGTGCTTGTGTCCGAATCGTGTTCATTTGAGCAATTTATTAGGAATCCATCTCCCAATAGTTATAATTCTGAATTTTCTCTTCAATTTAGACTATAATTTATGCATTTGAATATTAAAAATCCTTACATGCCTTAGGGCTACCAATAGAAGGAAGAACTAGGTCCAATTGACCTTTATTGTGACTTATACATAGGTTTTTGTGCCCAATTTGGGGAAATTTTGAGATTGGTGCACCAAGTATTTATTATTAGGTCAATTAGATCAAATTATACTTTGGTTGAGTGTATGAGGGTAGTTGTGTGTCCACAAATGGATACGAGTAGAGCGTATCATGGTATTTTGTGATACGCTATGATACAGGGACTCATTTTGGAGATTTTGTGCATAGTAGTATAATTACTCTTCATTTTCCATTGTAATTAGTTACATTAGTCATGTATATATATATATATATATATATATATATATATATATATATATATATATATATATATATATATATATATATATAATTATAGGGAATTATGGGTTTTGATATTTTATTTGGATGAGTATCCTAGTTGTGCATGCCAAGTATTTGGTTTAATGCCTCTAGTGTGTGTGTGTGTGTGTGTGTGTGTTATATGTATATATTATCTTGATTCACATAAGTATATATACATATATACCTATTCTTGTGTGCGTGTAGAGTTGAGTGTGTATTTGGCAATAGAATTTGGGGATTTGATGTGCAACCATAGACTAAAACATAAGTGACTGTGTTAATATACATATTAATGTGGGTAGATGTGGGAGTAGTATCAGGTCTGATACTATGTTTAGTTACCTGGAGTATCAAGTAGGGAGCAATGAGTGTTCTCACATATAGAGGCAGTTGCAGTAGCAGCAAACTAAGGAGTGTAGTGCACATAAGGCCTGCAAGACCAGACCTGTGAATATGTATGCATAGGCAGTGTGAGGGAACTGAAGTATATTAGTTGGGTGTCGGGTAATGAAGCATTACAACAGTGTGATGTGCACACTTGTACTATAAGAGCAATTTTGATTCTTGGGTTGGTTATGAGGTGTTCAGTTTGGTGAGAGGGGAACCCAGTTTGCTATGTATAGTAAAGGGAAGTTACGTAGGACCTGTGTACTACAGGTTATAAAGGGGTATTTTGTAGCAGGTTGTAACTGGATATAGGTACTAGTGTGAGTGCAAGATTACAGCAAGTTTGGGGTAATAAGACTCAAGTATCATAGTATGGGATAGTGAGGGTGTTGGGAAATGTAGTTGAGGGTGCAGGTATGAGTAAAGTGAGACGTGTGCAAAGCATGGGTGGACAAAAATCATGAGGGATAAGTGATGTGTGTTAGTGTGAGGGTATATAAATAAGGTATGTATGAATAGATGTTCAAGTGTGTTAGTATTTGTTAGTGACTGTAATAGGCTTAAGCAGCAGTAACTTGGGACTTGGGTATAATAGTGATACTAAGTTTTAGTGATAACTGATACTCAATATCCTGGAAAATGATACACATTGGTATCAGTTAGTCCATTGCAGGAAGTGCAATACTTGTATAGGCAGATTTCATTGGTGCACTAAGCACCAGTTGGTATTAGTTACTAGGTATTAGTGCAGCAACTGATACTAGTGTATAAGTTTAGATGCAGCTAGTATGTTGAGTATTAGGTAAGTATTAGTTATGTAATAGGTATTAACCTATAGTATAAGGTATCCATGATACCAAGATATAACTAGGTAATATAGGTAAGTGCTAATGGCTAAGGTAATATAAGTTTAAATACTAAGTTATTACTAAAATAGATATAACTAATAGTTATTATCTAGTATATGTGGATACCCTAGTATTATTGGCTAGTATAGCTAATACCCCAAGGTATTGAAGAAACCCAGCCATAATCTAGTATAAACCAGTTTTAACTAATATTGACTAGTTTGATCCTAAAAGTCAACACTTGTCCTAGTTTGACTAGTATGACCTAGTATTGACCTAGAAAATCATATTTAGTGCATTTATAGCTTATTTATCATCCTTTACATCCCATTGACATGATATTCATATATAGGTCTGTGTGATATCAGTTTGGACGTCGATTTGCATCATTTTTTGAGGACCTCCTGCGAGTATATTCTCTGATAGTTTTTACTATTTGATAATTACTATAATACAAGTATTTAATAATATTTTACTTGACTCTTGACACGATGGTACATGGATTAGTATACTTGGATCCTCGTCATGAGATATTACTCCTCAGTAATTATCTTGATATTCTTCGTTATTATAGAGATCATGATCATCGTGCTTATATTATAGACCTTGTATAGTGATTATCGTGTCATGATGTATCGTGATATGGATCCATTGTACTAGTCGGGGTGGAAGAAATACAAAATTGATATGTGATCAAAACCTTAAATATTGCATTGTATCATGTAGAAAATAGCCAATCATACACCTTACGTATGATTGTGTTACTCCATAGACAACAGCCAATCTTAAATGATTGTGTTATTAATCGTATTACTTGTAGACAATAGCCAAGCATACTAATTATATGATTGTGTTATAGCTATGATAGTATATCGTGATAACCCAAGTCGATCATATATCTAACTAGTATTTCAAACACTTAGTGTAGTTATAGTTCTTCTCTATATATTCTAGTTCATTGCCTTTATTCTATTTTATTGTGATCAGTTTATACTTTATTGCCTTAGATTATCTGTCTCTTTCCTACTACAGTATGATATTGTTTATTGCTTCTTGTCTTGTATTATATTCTCTATTTTTGTTTATAGTTATTATCAATTAACTTGGGACTGCTATTGGGTTGTACTCGTTTCATCCTGACTGGATATATTTTTTAAATAATTGGTTAGAGAAGATGTGTCCACCTATTATGGGCCATAGGATGGCAAGGCAATTGAGATAGCACCGTAGAGCATGTTGAGTAGTGCCAGTAGTCGGGGAGGCTTAGTTGTCCTCATTTATGTTATTGTATTTGATAGTTAGACATTACGGCATGTATTATATTTGAGACCATTGCATTGAGCTTAGATTTTTGTACTTGGATTTGTGTTGTATTGTGACTCTGTATTTCATTTATTCTATTCCATATCGTGTCATATCTTCCTCTAGTTTTATATTGTTATTGAGTATTGACTTTTATATTTATATCATCATACTGTCCTCCATTTGGAGTTAAGATAGCATGACAGGTACATTATATTGTGTGAGATATTTAGATAGTATGGTTGACCTAGATAGCGTTCTACCATCGACGTTGCTGCATAGGCTGGACGTACCCACGTACTCGTGTCCTCACACCGGGTGTGGATCATGACAATACCACTCATCTTACTGTAACACTTCTATCTCCAACTCAAATCTATCTTGTACGACATCCATGATCACTCGATATAACTTTATTCCCTCAATCAATGCCACGCTCATGCTTTAGGCAACTTTCTTCGAACAAATATATCATCTAAATTCATCTAATTATGTCCACAACTTACCCATCCAATTCAATCTTTACTGCGCCTAGGGGCAGAGCTGTACTGCTCAACACGGGTATGCTATAACTCACTGTGTGCGGGGGAAATTATAACTAGGGCAAGTGAGACTCCTCAATCATTTCAAATCCAAGAACCTAACCCATCGATCACCAGACGTCACCCGATCAAAACCAAGTGCATGGATTATAGGCGAATATAATCACCAATCTCCACACCACACCCTCACTTAGACATATAGGAACAATTCATATATATTTACATAACACACCCTCAAGAACACCTATTCACATATAATACACCAAGTATCAAACACTTGGCATGCATATCTATTGTCCAAACACCAATGTCATGATATCCTATGATACACCTCTCCAATAACCATGCATTATATATATATATATATATATATATATATATATATATATATATATATATATATATAATGCAATTAATGAAGAATTAATAGCAATTGGTCCAAAAAACCTAAAATACTAAAATTACTTATATGTATCATGACATATCATGATACGGATTCTACGTATCGAACTGTGGACACAAGAACTCGCCCATAAGCCTAATTAGACACTAATAACTATATTAGAACATATGACAAACACTTGGTATCCCAAATTCAGAATTCTACCAAAATAGACACAAAAACACATAAAACTCCTAGATTTGGGGGACAATACCACCTAGTTCTTTGCCTAATGGGTCGGTCATGGCTATGGATGGGTTCCTAGAGTCTCAAATGAGTATTCTACCATAGAAATAGATATGGAAGGTAAAATTATACCTATTGGGAGTTGGATCCCAATAAAACTACTCCAAGTTGACATAATGAGTGAAATAAACATGATCTCCTAGCAAGCTCATATCCAATGGATCTCCTTGTACTCTCCAATGGTCTTGGCCTCCATGGTGGTAATAATGAGTCAAATTGGGAGTGGTTTGAGTGAAATTTGATAGAGAATTAGGTGAATTGGGGAGGAAGAATGATGAAATGATAAAGCGTTAATGGAACTAGTATCCTTGGGAATAGGATCGGCCACTATACCATGGTTTGGGTAGAGGTGGTTAGTCCAACTTGCCCACTCCACACTCTTCTAATTATTTATAGAAGGTTCATGAGAAACCCAAGTGGTTATTATGGCATGCTAATTAGCTAATGGGCATCTAACTAATTAAAGGGAGGAATATTTTATCCATGCTAACTAACTTAATTAATTTTAATAACTATGTCATGAACTAACACAATGGCACTAACTAAATCTAACAAACAAAAGTCCATTATAATTAGCTAGCCCATGAACCAATACCAAAGTAATTATATATAATATATAATACCAATCAATATAAAATGATAAAAATATCCTCTCTCCCAATTCTAGTTGGTTACAATCATGGACATCAACTTGGTTTAGACGGCGATGGTTACAGCGCTGGTAGCGAGTCCCACTACAAGATCCCAAATCCCTTAGTGCTAGTCTTCAGCTTGCACCGTTCTTCCTGCTCCTCCTAGGTCATATCTATCTCGGTGCCCCAGCGATCACATACGAGGAACAAAACCTTGTGCAAAAGTTGTCCGTGATCATTCATGTTCTTTGCTTTCTTTATCGCTTCTTTTGTTCTGCTCAAAGTATTCTTTGAATCACAAACTATACTGAGCTCCCTGAGCCATTCCTTATTTCTATCTTTTACTATCTTCATGCAGCTCCCCGGTTCAGGGCTACCTTGGTGACCAAACGGTCTAGAATACTTTTTATGTTTTAATTCTGCCATGGAACGGCTACTCGATTGTCTTTCGGCTAAACTGATTGTAACATATTCTACGAAGTGCTCCGAACAGTGGCATAGTCTATGTGATAAGCATTGTTATGGTATGAGAGTTAAGTACTATAGAGATCATGCAACATAGTCTACTTGAAATTCAAAGCAGTTATACTAGTACAAGTCTAAGGGAGTAGTGCGAGGCACTAACTCTAGTTCTGATGTTTACATTCCATGTTCTATGAAACTGATAAAGAGTGAGATTATTACCTTAGCTAGGTTAGTTCACTTCTTTTATTAGCATGCATAAAAGATTTGCCTAGTGACTAGCATGTATTATCCATATTATTATGTGTGAATGCCAAGCAAAAACAAGTTCACCGAAGCCACCCACATGATCGAGGGCTTTCCTCTAACGAGCGGGACTCCAAGTGAATCATGAAATAAGTCATCTTCGAACGTCGTTTCACCAACACATTATTTTATTAAACTGAGTGGAGCGATTCGTTACATAAATATTATGTTATATTTATTTTTATTAATTATGTAAATATGCATGTTATATATTGTGACTAATATAATTAATAATTTATAGATTGGACTAGTCTATTTATTTAGACTTGACATTAGCGGACCCAATTAGATTAGTCATGACTCATTGAGGCCAATATTGGACTAGGTCCATTAGACTCATTTCCTTTAGTTAATTTAGGAGATTAGAATTAAGCTTTCATTAGATTAGAAGCTTCCTAATATAGCCCTCATAACTAAACACCTCATGACTATTTGGTAGGGGTATATTTGGGATTGAGTAGTGCTTTGAGGAGAAGCAATGGGGGTCGACCACATTTATAGGATTTTCTCTCTCCATTTCATTAATTCGCTCATTCTAGATCCCTAATTATGTTCTTTCCCAATTTACTTTATCCCTCCAATAAATTTATTATAATTCACTCTTATTTTCATCCAAATTCATCATCTAAGGAGCATTGGAGCTTGAATTGCAAGGAGCAGTTGGAGAAGGAAGAATTAGCAAGAAACTTGTGTCCAAATTGTGTCCATTTGAGCAATTTATTGGGAATCTATCTCCCGATAGGTATTATTTTGAATCTCTTCTTTAATTTAGACTCTAATTCATGTATTTGACTATTAGGAATCCTTTTATGGCTTAGGAATACACATAGAAGAAAGAACTAGGTCCAATTAATATTTATTGTGACTTCTACAAAGGTTTTTGTGTCCAATTTGGGAGAATTCTGAGATTGGAGCACAAAGTATTTGTCATTAGGTCAATTAGATCTAATTAGACTTAGGTTGAGTGTATGAGGCTAGTTATGTATCCATAATTGAATACGAGTAGAGCGAATCATGGTATTTTGTGATACACTATGATACGAAAACTCATTTTGGGAGTTTTGTGTATAGTAATGTAATTACTCTTTAATTTTTTTTGTAATTAGTTACATTAGTCATGTATGTATGTATTTCATATATATATATATATATATATATATATATATATATATATATATATATGATAAATATAGAGAATTATGGGTTTTGACATTTTATTTGGATGAGTATCCTAGTTGTGCATGCCAAGTATTTAGTTTAATGCCTCTAGTGTGTGTATATGTGTGTTTTATGTATATATTATCTTGATTCACATAAGTATACATACATATATACCTATTCTTGTGTGTGTGTGTGTGTGTAGAGTTGAGTGTGTATTTGGCAATAGAATTTGGGGATTTGATGTGCAACCATGGACTGAAATATAAGTGATTGTGTTAGTATACATATTAATGTAGGTAGTCGTGGGAGTAGTATCAGGTTTGATACTATGTTTAGATATCTAGAGTATCAAGTAATGAGCAATGTATTTTCTCACATATGGAGACAGTTGCAGCAGCAGCAAACTGAGGAGTGCGGTGCACTCGAGGCCTACAAAAATAGACCTATGCATATGTGTGTACAGGCAGGGTGAGGGAACTGAAGTGTATTAGTTGGTTGTCGGGTAATGAAGCATTACAGCAGTATTTTCTGTACACTTACACTGCAAGATAAGTTGTGATGCTCGGGTTGGTTATGAGGTATTCAGTTTGGCGAGAGGGGAACCCAGCTAACTGTGTACAAAAAAGGGAAGTTATGTAGGACCTGTGTACTGCAGGTTATAGAGGGGTAATTTGCAGCAGGTTGTAACTAGATATGGGTATTGGTTTGAGTGCAAGATTGCAGCAAGTTTGGGGTAATAAGACTCAAGTATCATAGTATGGGATAGTGAGGGTATTGGGAAATGCAGTTTAGGGTGCAGGTATGAGTGAAGTGAGGTGTGTGCAAAGCATGGGTTGACAGAAATCATAAGGGGTAAGTGATGTGTTTTAGTATGAGGGTATATGAATGAGGTATGTATGAATAGATGTTCAAGTATGTTAGTATTAGTTAGTGACTACAATAGGCTTAAGCAGCAGTAACTTGGGACTTGGGTATAATAGTGATACTCAGTTTTAGTGAGAATTTATACTCAATATCCTGGGAAATGATACCCAGTGGTATCAGTTAGTCCATTGCAGGAAGTGCAATACTTGTATAGGCTGATTTCATTAGGGCACTAAGCTCCAGTTGGTATTAGTTATTGGGTATTAGTGTAGCAACTTATACTAGTGTATCAGTTTAGATACAGCAAGTATGTTAGGTATTAGTTTTGTAATGGGTATTAACATATAGTGTATGGTATCCATGATACCAAGATATAACTAGATAATATAGGCAAGTACTAATAGCTAAGGTAATATAAGTTTAGATACTAGGTTATTAATAAAATAGATATAACTAATAGTTATTAGCTAGTATATCTGGATATCCTAGTGTTATTGGCTAGTATAGCTAATACCCAAGGTATTGACTTAGAAACCCAACCACAACCTAATATAAACCAGTTTTAACTAATATTGACTAGTTTGACTCTAAAAGTTAATACTTGGCCTTGCTTGACTAGTGTGGCCTAGTATTGACCTAAAAAATTATATTAGCACATTTATAGCTCATTTATCATTATTTATATCCTATTGTCATGATCTTCATATATAGGTCAGTATGACATCAATTCGGACATCGATTTGCATCATTTTCTCATGACCTCAGGCGAGTACATTCTCTGATAGTTTTTATTATTTGATAATTACTATAATACAAGTATTTAGCAATATTTTAATTGACTCTTGATACGATGGTACCCGGATTAGTATACTTGGATCATCACTATGAGATGTTACTCCTTAGTGACTACCTTGATATTCTCTGTTATTATGGTGACCGTGATCGTCGTGCTTGTATTGTAGATCTTGTATAGTGATTATCGTGTCGTGACGTATCGTGATATGGATCCATTATACTAGTCGGGGATGGAGGAAATGCTAGATGGATATGTAATCAAAACCTTCAACATTGTATTGTATCATGTAGACAACAACTAATCATACACCTCATGTATGATTGTGTTACTCCATAGACAACAGTCAATCTAAAATGATTATATTATTTATCATGTTACTTGTAGACAACAGCCAATCATACTAATCATATGATTGTATTATAGCCTTGATAGTAGATCTTGATAACCCAAGTTGATCACATATCTAACTAGTATTTCAAACACATAGGATAGTTACAGTTCTTCTCTATATATTCTAGTTCATTGTCTTTATTCTATTTTATTGTGATCAGTTTATACTTTATTGCTTTAGATTATCTGTCTCTTTCCTACCACAGTATGATATTGTTCATTGCTTCTCGTCTTATATTACATTCTCTATTTTTTGTTTATAGTAATTATTAATTAACTTAGGACTGCTATTGGGTTGTACTCATTCCATCCTGACTAGATATATTTTTTAAATAATTGGTTAGAGGAGATGTGTCCCACCTATTACGGGCCACAGGATGGCGAGGCCATTGAGATAGCACCGTAGAGTATGTTGAGTAGTGCCAGCAGTCGGGGAGGCTTAGCTTTCCTTATTTATGATATTGTATTTAACAGTTAGACATTATGGCATGTATTATATTTGAGACCATTGTATTGAGCTTAGACTTTTGGACTTGGACTTGTGTTGTATATTGACTCTGTATTTTATTTCTTCTATTCCATATCGTGTCATATCTTCCTCTAGTTTGATATTGTGATTGAGTATTGACTTCCATATTTATATCATCATATTGTCCTCCATTTTGAGTTGAGATAGCATGATAGGTACATCATATTGTGTGAGATATTTAGATAGTATGGTTGATCGAGACTGCGTTCTACCATCGATGTTGCGGTGTAGGCTGAACGTACCCACATACTCGTACCCACACACCTGGTACGGGTCATGACAATACCACTCATCCTACTGTACCACTTCTATCTCTAACTCAAATCCATCTTGCACGACATCCAAGATCTCTCGATATAACTTTATTCCCTCAATCCATGCCATGATCATGCCTTAGGCAACTTTCCTCGAACAACTATATCATCTGAATTCATCTAATTATGTCCACAACTTATCCATCCAATTGTCTGTCTCAATCTCTACTACGCCTAGGGGCAAAGATGCACTGCTCAACACGGGGTATGCTATAACTCACTGCGTGTGGGAAAACTTAGAACTAGGGCAAGTTCGTCCAAGCGAGACTCCTCAATCATTTCTAATCCAATAACCTAACCCATCGATCACTCGACGTCACCCGATCGAAACCAAGTGCTAGGCCTAAACCAAATCCCAACAATCCTCAAGACTTCAAGTTTGAACCTCAACCAATCTACCAAACTTTACAAAAATCCAAGTCTAAATCTGATCGTATAACGATACACAATTTATCTCAAGTCATCGCTTATTCTTGCTAAGGAACTTCACTATCTTCTGAAGTTATCTCTCGATTCGCCTAGGTTCTATCTTTCAAAAGCTTTCTAACTCTATGCATCAACCAACCAAAATATGAATCTCTTACTTATGCATACATCGATCACATTCTTTCGAACATGATCTCAATCCCGATGATATCGTTCGCTTCCAATCAACTCTAAATCCAATCAAGTATAACTTTGTTTCCATTCAATCATCAAAAAATATTTTCAACTATCACTCGTTTGCACATATCGTCTTGTATTCATCACACTCTTCAATCATTCTTCCAACGATATAAAATCAAAATCTTTCAAATCTTATTCTTTCCATCCTCTAACCATTCATTCTTGTGATCAATCATTACAACGACACTATCAATTATCCTAAGCATTCTCATCTTATGAAATCACAATGTTACCTCGAGCGGGGTCAGCCAAAAATCTAAGCCAATTCAAATCTAATTCAAACCCAAGTATTGCTGTAAGCCCCCTCATTTTGGAATAAGGATAATTTGATAATTTTTAATTATTTTAATTATTTATTTAATTAGATAGATTTAAAGAATTAATTTCTAAAATCTTTTTTAATATTTATAATAATTTGCCATGGCTTGGATATTTTGAGCAATGCACAATATTTTTTCTTCCAACCAAATTCATATTATTGATCTTGACTAGACCTACTACACTTGAGACATGGGTGTTGCATTAGTTTGACCTCTTCTATGCTCTAAAAATATTGACAAACATCTCAAACTATTGACATTATAAAACTACCTTCATTTGGCTAGTTGAACCCAACTGAGCACAAACACCCAACTCGGACTCTCAAACCAATTCCCATGAAACACGTACACTACTCCTACATATTTTTTTCTACTCCACAACATATCCCATATATAAAATATATCCATAAAATCTAAACAAATCAATTAAATGGTCCATAAATGCAATATTTTCAAATTAGGAAAGACCCCTATGCAATCTTGTTGCATATTAATTTAAATCTGAAATATTTTTTTAAAATCTTATTTAAAGATTCTAGAAAATCCCCTCACCCTAATTTATCCTCTTTAAATCATATCCATAGATGGATACACTAAAACAAATCCTAACCCCCGAACTATATCTCTACATATATATACAATCCTAACTAATAGGTTCGCCCCCCCCTCTTCTTTCTCACGTATCTCCTTCCCCCGGCCCTATTTCCCTCTTCTTCTCATGAACTCTCCCTCTCCTCTTTCTTTCCCTCTTTCTCTCTTCTTCCCCACAGTCCATAACTCCACAAAAACTCCAACAGAACCCTATTTTAGGCCAAATATTGGCTGCTAGTTGCAACAGCAATTCAGACCCCTCTATAGCAAAAAAAATCCCTAAAAATAGTATATTTAAATCATACATGAATTCTCCAAGATCCTCATCAAGTTTCACAAAGTTTAGAGTCCGTTTGGCGCTCCAAAAGGTCCGTGTCGCAAGAAGAGCCTCAACCGTAATCGCGAACACGTAAGTTTCATAACTTTTATTTTATATTTATTTTTCCCATATAAGAACCCTTGTATGAACCCATATACATGTTAGATGACAATTAATGAAACTGTCATGCATGAAAGACAATAATTTTATATGCAAAATTACTCTTTGATGACACGAAACCAATACATGGCAATGTGGCAACCATAATAACTTAGTTTTGATTTATGTTATTATTTTATTATTAAAATATAAATTTCCAGAAATTAAATAATAATTTTCAGAATATTAATTAATATATTTTATATGTTAAATAATTTTCTATGCAAGTTGGCAATCTTGCAAGCACAAACTAGTTGTCAAGTTGCTAGAACTCCTAGTCGATGCACAACGAAACTTTGTTCATGCAACAGCAACTATTTCAGTATTTTTCACTAAATAAATAATAATTCCAGAATTAATAGTATTTAATAATTAATAATTTAAAAATGGTTTTGGCAATGTTTAATTACTAATAATATATTGGGGTGTAGCTACTTGCACGTGCAACCAATATAGAATTAATAAAAGATAATAACCTAATTAAACTAGAAAATTAGAGTCTAACTAGTGTAATAATTAATTGGTAGGTGTTCGATACGATTCTGTAGAGAGCTCCAGACCAGACTTGTGGTGCTCCCAGATTGGCTTGGAAGGCAAGTACACCCTGCTTGATTGTATTGTTCTATTTACATATGTCTAGTTTTAGTTGATAGTGTGTGCACGCGTCTTAGAGTAGCTGACTTACCGGTATATTATGAAGGTACTTGATATCTTCTGACCTGACACATGTTTAACACGTTTTTGTCTGAGTGAGTGAGTGAGTGCATGGACTAGTGTGTCGACTGATCTTCGATACGTGAGTTCGCGGCTTGGGTTAGTAGTTAGTGTTTTGTCTAGTTCCTAGATTTTATTTGATGTCATTGCATTACGTCTGTACCGCATATATAGTTCAAATGGTACATTGGGAGGGGAGTATCTACTAGAGAGCGTATGGGATATATATGGTTTACCCCCACATTTTGTCGTACGTCTAGTGGGACGATGGATCTTCTCTATCCCTGCTCATGCTATACTAGAGATGTCTCGAGTGCATATCACAAAGATGGTTTAGTTACCATTTCTCTTGTTTACTGTTTTACTTTCTTGTATGTCGATTTCTTGTGTACTTGTTATTTCCCTCTAAGGATCTGGCACCATTTCCAGGTGTAGACGATCAAGACTATTTGCAGAAGCACGGATCAGAACCTGCTACTTTATTCCCTTTCGATGAGCTCTTTACCTTCTTGTCTATTGGTTCGTAGTTGAGTTGATACTTTTTCGGTCGTTTATTTATTTTAAGAAGTCAGATTCTATTTCTATCCTAGTTTGGTAGTGGACTTGTCTCCACCTGACTATTATTTTGGATTATTTGGACTGGATCATTTGGATCTATATTGGTTTAGTTTATTTATTTATTGACTTGTGTTGTGGAAGAGATTTTCTTGTCTGTGACTTATGACATTATATACCACCTGTGAACTATTATTCATAATATAGCGTACATATGTGTCATGGTTTCCATATATTGGAGTTGTCATATATATACGGTTGGCATGCTTAAGTATTTCTAGTCCCACATATTTTGGGACTAGAGCGTGACATATTTTTGTTGTGGCCCATGCAGGTCAGAGCATATTCTTTCTGTTATGTTATTATGCTGAACGAGCCTGCAGTTAGGATAAGGTTGTTAGGATCTCAATCCACAATTTTTATTAAAACTTACTTTGATTTCTAATATCGTCTTTGAACCTCAAAATTATAATCATCCATACTTTCTTTGAACTCTTATTCCTTGATTCTCATTTTTCTCTATCTCGGAGAAACGAACACTCGTGCGCGGTAATCTTCCCAAGAGAAGATTCTTATCAAGATGAAGAAGACATGTTTGATAGAATATTTTTAAGTAGATGGTTGCCTGAGTAGGAAAGATTATGGTATATAACTTCTAGATGTTAGAGATAGAATAGATTAAGGGCATTATCAGTAAGAACCTAAACCAAGGTGGACTTTATCAATTGTCTAGATTATAAGTGATGGAGTACTATTAGATAAATCTTTTAGATGAATGTGAGTCATTTTATGTGAGGATATAATTTTATGTTTTGATAAGATAGTTTGATCTAAGGTGGGTAGGCTTCTCGACTAGCAAATTGGTTTGGAGGTTAATCGATTGATGAATATGAGAATTGTCAATTTTGGTGCTTCGAGGTTTAAACTTCTATGTGATTTGAAAAAAGAATAGTTTCGATTTGAATGTAAAAGAAAAAAATTGATGAGATAAGGAGCTAGAGATTTATTGAATTTAAAATTTTAAGACGATTATGATGTAATAGATTTAAAATTTTGAATTAAAATATTTTGGATAAATTTAAATATTGTGGAGTTTAAATTTTAAGGATAAATATTAATTTAAATAAAGGGTTGAGAATTTGATATTGTAGCAATGACGATTTTGTTAAACCATAAGTTTTTAAAGATTATGATATGATTGAATTTGTGTTTAAATTAAAGGAGATTATGATGATGGATTTAAATTTAGATTTGAAGTATCTTGAAACATTTAAATTTTATGGAGTTTAAATTTGAAAATTTTGGTAAGATTTGACTTGGAATCTAAATTTGAGAATTCTATGATATGATGAGGTAGAGCATTGGTGAATCTCAATTTGAAGATTTTGTAATTATTTTATTGTTTAATTATTATATGGAAAATAAAAATATAAAGGAAAATGATTGAGAGTAGTTTCAAATTCAAATTTTGAGGATGAGAATTTAAATTAAAATTTATTCAAGAGTATATGCAATGGTTGGATTTAAAATAGATGATTGGATATAAACTTGAATTATTAAGATTGAGTTATTAAATAAAGTTTTGAGAAATTATATTTAAATTAAAAATTTTAAATCAGAGAATTTAAACTTTTAAAACATGGATAAGAGTTTGATAAAATAGATTTATATTTCCTTAAAAAAAATTAGAGGTTAAATGATATTTGGTGAATTTGAGGAAGTTTTATGATAATTGTTGAATTGAAGGTAAGTAAAAAATTATGGTGCAAAAATTATGGTTGACTATATAAAGAAAAAAAATATAGAGTAAAATTTGATGGAACAATTTTTAGAATTCAAAAATTTAGATAAGATTATTTTAAATTTTGCAATTGGATTTAAATTTTAAGAATAGATAAAATTAAATTAAGTTTTGAGATTTGAGGAAATAAAGATATATTGTATAAAGATTATAAATTTTGGGAATTTGATTTGATCTTAGAAGGTTGGCTAGAATTAGATATGCCATATATGAATTATTTTGTTGGGTAGCTTTATTATTGCTAGGTTTAATGATGTTATTGAGGGTAAAATTGATTAAGTTAAGGGTATTATGGTTTCAGGGAAAAAAAATTCTTAAAAAAATTGAGGATTTGAGGAGAAGACTATTTGAGAATTAAATATTAAAATGGCAAAATGAGACAACTTTGAGGATGGAATTTAAAGGTATTATATGGTAAGATTGAATTTTAAATTATAAAAAGGCCATGATATACTAGATGTGATTTCTCTTTAAATTTGAAGGTCTTAAATCTAGCAGATTTTAAATTTTAGAATTTAAATTTAGAGAATAGAATTCTGGAGATTGGATTTAAAATTTTGAGTATTGGGTTATTAAATTTAAATTTTGAGAAAATTAAGAAGATTAACATTATAGATAGTGGACTAAAAGATGTGGATTTAAATTATATTTTGAAGGTTGGAATTAAATTCAAGTTTAAGAATTTGAGAACTTGGATCTTATGGATTTAATTTTGAGGATTTTAAAAAAAATTGAATGAGTAGAATAATAATAATTTTAAAAGGTGAGAATTGAGTTTAATTTAAATTTGAGGAGTTTAAATCTTAAAGTGGTTAAATTTTGAAGATTTAATTTTAAAATTTAATTAGAAGTTTGAGATAAAATTTAAGAAATTCAAGGTTAATGTTGGAGATTTTGAGTGTTAGGAGCTCAATATAATATTGAGAATTAATTTATGGGTTAGATTATACCAAAGGAATAACAATATAAAGATTGACTTTATCACTTATAGAATTAACTTTTAAGGACTTAATTTGAATTCAAAAATTAAAAAAAAAATCGAAAGATTCGATTGATGGAGTAGATTTCGAATTCAAATTTTGATGATGAGACTTTAAATTTTTAAATTTATTCAAGAGATATACATTAGTAGAATTTAAATTGAGGATTGTTTTTAACTTTTAAATTTTTAGGATTGACTCATTAATTGATGTTTGAGGATGATCATTAATTTAAACACTGAAAATTCGTATATACGTAATGGCAGTGAGGACAAGACAAATTATACCTATAAGGACAAATCTAATTATTAGAAAATTTTAAAAAATAACTAAAATATGAGATACAAATTTTCAAGGATGAAATTAAATTATTTTTTAAAAAAATTAAGATTGGATTTGATTTTTTAAATTTGGATATGGAATTAAATTTGAAGGATTAAATTATCAAATTTTTGAAGACTGTTATAAATGAGATTTAAATTTTGAGAAAATAATGTTAGATTGTATTTAAGAGTTATGACTTGAGAATCTGAGTTAAAAAGAAAATTTTATTGGATTTTAAAATTTTGAAGATAAATTCGAATTTTAAAGATTTACTTTAAAATTTTAAGCTGTGAGGATAAAGTAAATTTTGAGGATTTTGTGAAATAAAAAAAGCAATTTGACTTCTTGATTATATTGCTTGAATTTTGATGGAGAAAAAAAATTTAATATATATATATATATATATATATATATATATATATATATATATATATATATGTTATTGAAGATCTTAAATTTTTAGGACAAAATTCTTTTAAGGTGGATAGGTTGTAAGCCCCCTCATTTTGGAATAGGAGTAATTTGATAATTTATAATTATTTTTATTATTTTGTTTAATTAGAAAGATTTAAAGAATTAATTTCTAAAATCATTTTTAATATTTATGACACTTTGTCATGGCTTGGATATTTTGAGCAATGTCCAACTTTTTTTCTTCCAACCAAATTCACATTATTGATCTTTACTGGACCTACTATACTTGGGACATGGGTGTTGCATTAGTTTGATCTCTTCCATGCTCCAAAAATATTGACAAATATCTCGAACCATTGACATTGCAAAACTACCTTCATTTGGTTAGTTGAACCCAACCGAGACCAAATACCAAACTCGGACTCTCAAACCAATTTCCATGAGATACGTACACTACCACCCACACCGTTTTTCTACTCCATAATACATCAGACATATAAAATATATCCACAAAATCTGAACAAATCAATTAAATTGTCCATAAATATAATATTTCTAAATTAGGAAAGCCCCTACGCAATCTTGTTGCATATCAATTTAAATCTAAAATAAATCTTTTAAAATCTAATTTAAAGATTATAGAGCATCCCCTCACCCTATTTTAGCATCTTTAAATCCTATCCATAGATGAAAATACTAAAACAAATCATAACCACCAAACTACATCTCTACATATATATATACAATCCAAATTAATAGGTTCGCCCCCCCTCTACTTTCTCACGTATCTCCTTACCCCGACCCTATTTCCCACTCCTTCTTATGAACTCTCCCTCTCCTCCTTCTTTCCCTCTTCCTCTCTCCTTCCCTACAGTCCACAACTCCATAAAAACCCCAACTGAACCCCTTTTAGGCCGAATATTGGCTGCTGGTTGCAGCAGTAGTTTAGAGCCCTCAACAGCAGAAAAAATCTCTAAAAACCCTATATTTACATTATACGTGAAGCCCCCAAGTTCTCCCTCAAGTTTTGTGAAGTTTGGTGTCCGGTTGGCGCTCCAAAATATCTGTGTCGCAAGAAGAGCCTCCGCCGTAATCGCGAACAAGTAAGTTTCATCACTTTTATTTTATATTTATTTTTTCCATGTGATAACCCTTGTATGAAGCAATATACATGTTAGATGACAAATGATGAAACCCCCATGCATGAGAGACCCTAATTTTATATGCAAAAATACTCTTTGATGACACAAAACCAATACATGGCAATATGGTAACCATAATAACCCAGTTTTAATATTATTTTATTATTATAATATAAATTTTCAAAAATTAAATAATAGTTTTTAGAATATTAATTAATATATTTTATATATTAAATAATTTTTTATGCAAGTTGGCAACCTTGCATGCACAAACTAGTTGACAAGTTGCTAGAACTCCTAGTCGACGCACAACGGAATTTTATGCATGCAACAGTAACTGTTTCAGTATTTTTCATGAAATAAATAATAATTCCAAAATTAATAGTTTTTAATAATTAATGATTTAAAAGTGGTTTTGGCAATGTTTAATGACTAATAAAATATTGGGGCGTAGCTACTTGCATGTGTAACCAAGTAGAATTAATAACTAGATAATAACATAATTAAACTAGAAAATTAGAGTCTAACTAGTGTAATAATTAATTAGTAGTTGTTCGAGATGTTTTTGTGGAGAGCTCCGAACCAAATTTATGGTGCTCATAGCTTGGCTTGGACGAAAATTATACCTTGCTTGATTGTATTATTATGTTTACATATGCCTAGTTTTAGTTGATAGTGTGTACATGCGCTTAGAGTAGCAGACTTACCAGTATATTGTGAAGGTACTTGGTATCTTCTAACCTGACACATGTTCAACACATTTCTGTCTGAGTGAGTGAGTGCATGGACTAGCGTGTCGACTAATCTTCGATACGTGAGTTCGCGTCTTGGGTTAGTAGTTAGTGTTCGGTTTAGTTCCTAGATTTTATGTGACGTCGTTGCATTACGTCTGCACCGCATATACGGTTCGGACGGTACATTGGGAGGGATTATTGTCATGCCCCGATTTCGCCCAATCGATAATCGTCCTCCGGGCGTGATGTCGTGCACGCGTAGGGCGCGCGTACACAAGGCCTAGGCATAATGATAATCTTTAGAACATATGCAACAGAGTACGCAAATAAGATAACACACATTGAGGCATAGAAAAGTTTTTTTATATTGATAATGAACATCTGTTTATAGACTCTTGACCCAAAAGCGATAAGGATGCCACACGGGCTTACAACTTGTATACAAAATGAGATAGTCGTTCCATACATTACATCCTTTACTAATTTTTCAAAAGCACAAAACACCTTGGGTGCGAGTCAGCACCATCTCCTTGTGGCTTCCAAAAGTGAGGGCGAGCTCCTTCCTTGCTTATGTGCGGGAGCTCCCAAAAGTCTCGACACGAATACGCCTTGATTCAGGAAGGGGGTTGGAGAAAGCTTCAGGTCCTCGTCGCGTCGCCTTGGCTCGGGGAACCTGCTGCAACGAGGGTCAGTACTTCAAAGAGTACCGGTGAGGGCGAGCTAACCCAACTTTACCAAAATCTATAATGAGTTCATATGAGCATGCAACATTTTATTTATGTGATCTTTCTATCTTGCCTTAGTTTAATTCTTGCATAAGATAGAGTAAAATGACATAAGCAAATGTGCCACCGCTCGGTGACTTTACCTGTACCGTCTGAACCACCTGTACAAAACTTACCATGATCTTTCCTGCCACGAAGACATAGTTAGTCTGCACAGTTTAAATATACATAATAATCATTTGGTTGGACTAGGGATGGGTCGGCTGCCATTCCGCCTCGGGTAGCTAGCCTTGGCGGACGCACGGACCCATCCAATGCTAGGACTACACTAGCAAATTATTCTACCCGGGGCGAAGCGGTCCCAGTGCCCCGACGACCGTTCGTAGAAAGATATCCCTTGTATACAAGTTGTCCAAGACCATATTTCCACAACCAACTAAGTTATCAATTGAGACACATATTCAAGCAATATAAGTAAATAAACTTCATGTGTTTCCTGTAGTCTAAGCTACTTGCATAATTTAACACATTCCACCATTTTGCACCATGCATGAACAGTTATAGATGAATGAGTTCTAACTACAACTGACACAAGATGGCTATATGTATAACGGACATGCACGCATCAATGAGATCGTTTGGATTTCTGTGTGACAAGCAATATTAGTATTTCAAATCTACTTCTTCTTTATTCTGACTCAATCTTATTATTTTTTGGAATCCTTTGATCGGAATGCACAAATGAGTCAATTTACTTTAGAAAAAGACTTGAAAGAAGGGAACTAATCGAAGTAAGCCACTCACAAGTTGGTGAACTAGAAGAGAGAAGGAGAGATCTTTAAGACTCCGCTAGCGCATCGCCTATCCGTTCACCTGCACGCACCAACAGCTGATCAATATGTCCTACTTTGGTCTGCGAGGTTCGATACGAAATACGAAATCCTAAGAATGAAAGCAATGAAATCCATCAAAACCATTCAAGAAAACTCAAGTCATAAAGCCAACAAGAAAGCAATGAAGCGGCATCAAAAACGCGCAAGAAAACCAGCACAACAGAAAGGCCCCTCTCGACTCTACCGCTGATCCCTTCCTTAAGGCATGATCCATTGAATATGGGACTTGATTCCGAAGAAACCAATCCATAACGAGGAAAGGATCTTGATTCAATCTGTCCCGTTCGGACGGTATCAAGTATTTCTTGGCCGCGCAACGGGGCGTTACATCATAACCATCTAATAAAAAATTTTATCCTCGAAACTTAGGAATATAACCTACCCCTAAGGAATAATAAGGGAAACCTTTCCCTCATATCATATTCGAGTTCCCATGTCAATTCTTTGACCACGTGGTTTCGCCAAAGAACGCGCACTAGCGATACTGCCTTATTTCGTAACTGCTTTTCCTTATGCTCCAAGATCTGCACGGGTTCTTCGACGTATGGCAAGTCTGCCAGCAGATCTAACTGACCAAAGTCTACTACATGGTTTGGGTCGTGCACATACTTTATAAGCTGAGACACATAAAAAATATCGTGCACTTCTTGTAGGGCTGGTGGCAATGCATTTTGATAGGCAACTGAAGTGACTCGTCTGAAAATTTCAAACGGGCCAACAAATCTCGAACTTAACTTCCCCTTTACCCCAAATCTCGTGACTCCTCGCATGGGCGAGACCTTTAGAAATACGTGGTCACCCTCTTGAAACTCAAGGGGGCGACGACAAACATCGGCATAGCTCTTCTTGTGCTACTTTTAATCGTTCTCGAATCAACCAAACCTTTTGGACTGTTTGTTCAACCAGTTCTGGCACAAAGATCTGCCTCTCTCCAACTTTATCCCAGCAGATTGGTGACCTACACTTCTGCCCATACAGAGCCTTGTACTGAGATATTTGGATGCTAGACTGATAACTGTTATTGTATGCAAATTCGGCTAGCGGCAGGTTGACGTCCCAACTTGACTTCGAATCGATTACGCAGAGGCGCATCATGTCTTCTAATACCTGATTCACCCATTCTATTTGGCCGTCTGTTTGAGGATGGTAGGCTGAGCTAAATTTTAACTTGGTCTCCATCGACGACTGAAGGCTTTCCCAGAAACGTGAGACGAACCGTCTGTCCCAATCTGATACTATAAAAACTGGCACTCCGTGCAACCGGACTATCTCGTCAAGCTAGGTCTGGGTAAGGCGATCGGCGCTCAAAGTACTTTTAATGGCAATAAAGTGTGCAGACTTGGTTAACCGGTCGACGATGACCCAGATTGCGTCGTTCCCCCGTTGCGTCCTTGCCAGGCCAATAATGAAGTCCATGCTTATGTGCTCCCACTTCCATTCCGGGATAGCAAGATTTTGTATTTCTCTGCCCGACCTCTGATGTTTTGCTTTCATCCTCTGACAGGTTATGCATTTTGACACAAAGAGCACCACATCTTTCTTTATGCCGTGCCGCCAAAAGATAGTACGAAGATCTTTATACATTTTCGTGCTCCCAGGATGGATTGTATAGGCTGCATAATAAGCTTCGACAATGATCTCCTTTCTGAGTTCTGAGTCGTTGGGGATGCATAGCCTTCCTTTAACTCGCAGCACCCCATTTTTATCTATTGCAAAGTCTTTCGTCTTACCCGCTAGAATCTGCTCCCGTATTTTTTTAAGGAATGGGTCGTCCCTCTGAGTAGATGTGACTCTCTCTATCAGGTTAGGTACAAATCACATCTGAGCAACCCGCGCACCGCGATACCGAATTCGGAGTTCGATGCCCAACTCTTTTAAGTCCCTTTGTAAACTGCTATCAACAGACATGGATCCTGCAAAGACCCGACTCAGTGCATATGCTACCACATTACCCTTACCTGGAGTGTAGTCTATAGTCAAGTCATAATTCTTTATCAATTCTAGCCAACGCCACTGTCGTAGGTTCAGATCTGCCTTGGTGAAAAAGTACTTCAAACTCTTATGATCGGTATAAATTTGGCAAGGCACTCCATAAAGGTAGTGTCACCACAACTTAAACCCGAACACAATTGCTGCCAGTTCTAGATCATGCGTAGGATAATTCTTTTCATGCTTTTTCAGCTGTCTGGATGCATAGACTATCACTCTGTCTTGCTGCATAAGTACACACCCTAAGCCCTGCCCTGACGCATCGCTGAATATTTGGAATCCCAAGGTCTCGTCTGGTAGTGCAAGTAACGGGGCAGAGGTGAGACGATGCTTTAAATCTTGAAACGAAGTTTCGCAGTCGGCAGATCACTCAAACGTGACTCTCTTCTGTATGAGGCGAGTCAGAGGTGAGGCTAGTTTGGAAAAATCCTTTACGAACCGCCTGTAGTAGCCAGCTAGCCCGAGAAAGCTTCGAATTTCACTAACGGATGCAGGTCGCTTCCACTTGACAATGGGCTCCACCTTCTTTGGATCGACTGAAATATCTCCCGCAGAAATGATTTGCCCAAGGAAAGATACAATGCTCGGCCAGAATTCGTACTTGCTCAGTTTCGCATATAACTTGTTGTCTCAAAGGGTTTGTAGCATGGTCCGCAAGTGCTCTACATGCTCCGCCCCATTCTTCGAGTACACCAAGATATCATCGATGAACACTACTACAAAGCTATCGAGATATGGCCGGAATACTTGGTTCATTAAACCCATAAAGACGGCAGGGGCATTGGTCAAACCGAACGGCATTACCAAAAACTCATAGTGGCCGTAGCGAGTGCGAAAGGCTAACTTCGGCACATCGTCCGGCTTAATCTTGAGCTGATGGTAACCCGAGCGGAGATCAATTTTTGAGAAGACTGTTGCAGATTCTAATTGATCAAAGAGATTGTCTATTCTGGGGAGGGGGTACTTATTTCGGACAGTAGCCTTATTCAGTTTTCGATAGTCGATGCAGAGCCACATCGAGCCATACTTTTTTTTAAAAACAACATAGGCGCACACCATGGCGACACACTCGGACGAATGTATCCATGATCTAGCAACTCTTGCAACTGAATCTTTAACTCCTTCAGCTCTGCTGGTGCCATTCGATACGGAGTTTTGGAAATCGGTTAGGTTTCTGGAAATGTGTCAATAGTGAACTCTATCTCTCGATCGGACGGCATACCAGGCAACTCGTCTGGAAACACATCAGGAAAATCTGCCACAACGGAAATGGACTCAACGTTTGCACAATCTTGCCGAGTGTCTCAAACGGACGCCAAGTACCCTACACAGTCGGAGTTAATCATCCGTCGAGCAGACATTGCTGAGATCACCATGCAGGCATTCGACGCTTTCGACTGTAGACTGTACGAATAACAAAATTTGATCTCGCCAGGAAGACAAAACATGACTTTCTTCTCCACACAATCGATAGTAGCTGAGCAAGCGCCAAGCCAATCCATTCCCAGAATGATGTCGTAGTCCCCTATGTCTAGAACTATCGTATCAAGTGACAATTTTCTTCCTCCGATACAAATGTAGCCGTCACAACAAACTGAATCGGCAGGTAAATTCGTGCCTGACGGGGTAATGACGCTAAGCCTTAGGCCTAATGGGGTTTGAATAAATTTGTGTTCCCTAGCAAAGTTTGTTGACACAAAACTGTGTGTGGAACCAGAATCAAACAATACTCGAGTAGGTATATTATTAAAGAGTAATATACCTGACACCGTCATGTTTGATGCGAGTGCCTCATCCCGAGTCAGAGCATAAACTCGGCCTTGAGCATTATGTGGTGTCGTCTGACTCGCTCTAAGTACTTGCCCCTGATCCTGAGGCGCACGATTTTGTTGTTGCTGCTGGTTTGGTCCACCTGCCCGACAGTTCGCTGCCATATGCCCCTGACGATCGCACTTAAAGCACGATCCTTTAAATACTCGACAGTTTCGAGCAATGTGTCCAGTATGATTACATCGATGACAAACGAGCTCGCTACCCTTCCCTGGGTTTGCACCCTGGTTACCGCCGTGGTTGGAGCGCTTGGGCGCGTTGTTACCCCCTGAGTTGCTAGGACGCTTGTGATTGATATTTTGCATAGCACCGATACGAACTGGGGGGTACTACGGTTCAAGGGAGAGGGTGTGGTTTATAGATTCTCGTATGGTTCGGTACTGGAGGACCACAACATGGGCACGAATTGAAGGTCACAGTCCTATCTCAAATCTTCGTGTACGAGTCTCGGCATCATAGAGGTGAGACTTAGCAAATTTTGTAAGTTTGTTGAATTCTGAGGCGTATTACCGTACTGTCATGTCACCTAGCTACAGATGCATAAATTCATCTTCTTTCTCGCGGCGGACGACGGATGAAATGTACTCTTCCTCGAAGGCTTTACGGAATACGGACCAAGAGATAGTCATCCTGCCACCTTCGCTCAGTAAGGCTTGTTTATGCACATCCCACCAATCATGTGCATTTAAACGGAGCTGAAGTTGGGCACACACTACTCTTTTGGTTTCGTCCATACGAAGCACTTCGAAGTTATCTTCCAACTCAACCAGCCAATCCAACGCCATGGAGGGATCCTCAGTCCCCTGGAAGGTAGCATGACACATCTTTTTGATGTCGTGCACACGTAGGTCACGCGTACACAAGGCCTAGGCATAATGATAATATTTCGAACATATGCAACATAGTACGCAAATAAGATAACACACATTGAGGCATAGAAAAGTTTTCTTTTATTGATAATGAACATCTGTTTACAGACTCTTGACCCCAAAGCGATAAGGATGTCATACGGGCTTACAACTTGGATACAAAATGAGATAGTCGTTCGATACATTACATCATTTACTAATTTTTCAAAAGCACAAAACACCTTGGGTGCGAGTCAGCACCATCTCCTTGTGGCTTCCAAAAGAGAGGGCGAGCTCCTTCCTTGCTTATGTACGGGAGCTCCTAAAAGTCTCGACACGAATATGCCTTGATTCGGGAAGGGGGTTGGAGAAAGTTTCAGCTCCTCGCCGTGTCGCCTTGGCTCGGGGAACCTGCTGCAATGAGGGTCGTACTTCAAAAAGTACCGGTGAGGGCGAGCTAACCCAACTTTACCAAAATCTATAACGAGTTCATATGAGCATGCAATATTTTATTTATGTGATCTTTCTATCTTGCCTTAGTTTAATTCTTGCATAAGATAGAGTAAAATGACATAAACAAATGTGCCACCGCTCGGTGACTTTACCTGTACCGTCTGAACCACTTGTACAAAACTTACCATGATCTTTCCTGCCACGAAGATATAGTTAGTCTGAATAGTTTAAATATACATAACAATCATTTGGTTGGACTAGGGATGGGTCGGATGTCATTCCGCCTCGGGTAGCTAGCCTTTGGCTGACGTACGGACCCATCCAATGCTAGGACTACACTAGCAAATTATTCTACCCGGGGCAAAGCGATCCCAGTGCCCCGGTGACCGTTCGTAAAACGATATCCCTTGTATACAAGTTATCCAAGAATATATTTCCACAACCAACTAAGTTATCAATTGAGACACATATTCGAGCAATATAAGTAAATAAACTTCATGTGTTTCCTGTAGCTAAGCTACTTGTATAATTTAACACATTCCACCATTTTGCACCATGCATGAACAGTTATAGATGAATGAGTTCTAACTACAACTGACACAAGATGGCTATATGTATAATGGACATGCACACATCAATGTGATCGTTTGGATTTCTGTGTGACAAGCAATATTAGTGTTTTAAATCTACTTCTTCTTTATTCTGAATCAATCTTATTTTTTTTTAAATTGTTTGATCAAAATGCACAAATGAGTCAATTTACTTTAGAACAAGACTTGGAAGAAGGGATCTAATCGAAGTAAGCCACTCACAAGTTGGTGAACTAGAAGAGAGAATGAGAGATCTTTAAGACTCCGCTAGCGCGTGGCCTATCCGTTCACCTGCACGCACTAACAGCTGATCAATATCTCCTGCTTTGGCCTCCGAGTTTCTATACAAAATGCGAAATCCTAAGAACGAAAGCAATGAAATCTATCAAAACCGTTCAAGAAAATGCAAGTAATAAAGCCAACAAGAAAGCAACCAAGCGACATCAAAACGGGCAAGGAAACTAGCGCAACGGAAAGGCCCCTCTCGACTCTGCCGCTGAGCCCTTCCTTGGGGCACGATCCGTTGAATATGTGACCTGATTCCGAAGAAACCAATCCATAACAAGGAAAGGATCTTGATTCAATCTATCCCGTTCAGACGGTATCAAGTATTTCTTGGTCGCGCTCCCCGAATAGGGGGAATAGGGCATTACAATTATCTACTAACGAGTGTATGGGACATTGTTCTTCTCCTTCTATATATGGTTTACCCCCACATTCTGTCGAACGTCTGGTGGGACGACGGATCTTCTCTACCCCCGCTCATGCTCCACTAGAGATGTCTTGAATGCATATCACATAGATGGTTTAGTTACCCTTTCCCTTGTTTACTGCTTTACTTTCATGCATGTCATTTTCTTGTATACTTGTTATGTCCCTCTAAGGACCTGGCACCCTTTCCAGGTGTAGACGATCATGACTATTTACAGGAGCACGGATCAGGACCTACTACTTTATTTCCTTCCGAGGAGCTATTTACCTTCGTGTTTATTAGTTTGTAGTTGAGTTGATACTTTTCTATCGTTTATTTATTTTAAGAAGTCAGATTCTATTTTTATCCCAGTTTGGTAATTGATTTGTCCCCACCCGACTATTATTTTGGATTATTTGGACTGGATCATTTGGATCTATATTTGTTTAGTCTATTTATTTACTGACTTGTGTTGTGGATGAGATTTAGTTGCCAGGGACTTGTGACATTATATACCACTTATGAACTATTATTCATAATACAGCGTACGTATGTGTCATAATTTTTATATATTGGAGTTGCATATATATACGGCTGGCATGCTTACGTATTCCTAGTCCTACGTATTTTGGGACTGGGGCATGACAATTCTACTACCCTCAAGTACGTCTTCCAAGCACACAATTTCGATTATGATTCAATTCATCATTCCAAATTTGTTTGAGCAACATCAATTCTGATCATAAGCATCCAATCCAACAAATCCTCGATATCGTCTCGTTATTTCAATCGCACGATCTATCCAACTTCAAGCGATCAACCAATCAACATTCGAGCACCATAGCCCATTCCAGTCGCATCAAACATTAAACTTCTCTAGCGCACACTTCAAATCCATGTCCTAACTTTAAATCTTGCGGCCCCAGCTCTATAGTTTTACCCAAGCAACTCTTCTAAGGTTGATTACACCGGTTCTATATCTCGGTATAGGGTTGTCTTTCTAACCACTAGGTCAACTCACCAGGTCAAGGTCACGTATCAAATCAACATCCTCAATATGCAACCAAAATCTATTGCACTCGCCCAAATCCTAGGGTTAAACCATCGTTCGATCATACGGGGTATTCTACCCAAGCTCGCATCACTCAAATTTATAAACATCAAGCATAAATCATCCTATTTGCATCAGAAATATCCAGTTCAAGTTCAAAGGGTCCGAGTTTATTCAGCAAAGTCATTCCTAAGGTAAGTCATTTTCAAATAAAATCCTCAATATATTTTGACCTACATCATCAATCCAAGTAACTCACGTAGTCTAATTCCTCAACTTATTCAATAGTGTCCACCAATCTAGTTTTATAGTTTTCGTTCACTGAATCACAAATCAAAATTCTATGTCACCCTTCCAAATTCACAAGCTCTAAGTCGCCAATCTAAGTCATATAATCATTTTCAAATTCACCGAGCATGACTTGCCCAAATTCTAGATCAACTCATTCTTGACACTCTTTTCTGATTTACTTATATCATCATATCCATTTGCCTCAAACTATAAGTTAGAATAATCCTCGAAATCACCATGGCACTTCATCGTTACACCTTTCTTTCATCCAAGTTATAGATCAATCCTATTTTTTCTCCTAATCCATCATTCTCGTTACATCGAATCCAAAATCAATCCTCAAGAATTTCTTTGCCCATCAATCGTATCATACTAACATTTGTGCATGCCATGATCAATATTCGCCTAGCCAAGTCGTCCGAAACTTTAATGTAATCATTCGATCAATTCTTAGTCCACATCTAGCTTTCTCAAAATAACCAAGTTCAAAGATTTTATCTATAACATACCTATCATTCGTCTAACTAGAAAATTCTCGAGCCAAAGTCCATTTTATCCTCGATACACTTTGATATCGTCAAGTATATTTGCACAACCATAAAATCATCCCTTCGCTTAACATTATTTCTGTTTTACCTGAATACTATCTTCCAAGCTAGATTCAAGATCGACTCGTCCAAACTCAAGATCAAATCCGATATCGTCTATATTCGTTCCTCAAGTAACACAATTCTTTCACTCGTATCAATTTGAACTATCTGCCAAGCATTGATGTCGTATCGAGTTATCAAAGTTTGAGACTAAATCATTCGCATGTAACTCTGTTCTACCGAGCAATACCTTCTTTCTATCCTCAGAACTATTCTCGTATCCTCAAATTAAATTTCCAATCGCTATATTTCAAATCATGAAATCCTCTATTCGCGCTAAATCCAATCACATCCTCGAGTTTTCAATCACAACTCTAAGTTTTGTTCCATTCGATTCAATTCGTACTTAAGTATATGATCCACGGTGATTCCTCGACCAAGCCATCAATTCTATTACTTTGAATCCCTTTTCGATATGCCCATAACATTTGCTCGACTCATTCTTAATCATTCGAGCTAATCTCGCACGAGACCTTTAAAATAATGAATAACTAGGTAACCCTCATTCTAAGGCTTTGTGCTATCACGTTGCTTGGTGATAATCTCGTTGCTACCTAAAAATCCTCGATCCATTGAACGTCTCCAAGTTACCCCCATACACCACTCAGGGTTCAAGCCATTCGACAATTCCTCAAAATCCAAGAACGTTTCTTAAGTTCGCATTGATAATCCCTGTCACGCCCCAGTCCCAAAATACCGAGGGACCGGATACGTGGCAATGGCCAGCAGCACACACCGATGGACAAACCCAATTTAATGGATCCATCAGGGCATACTTAAGCTGTAGTACAACAATAAATAGGTCCAATGATATAAGTCACAGTCTATTCTAATCTCATACACAATAGATAATCACAGATCAAATGCTAGAGTAAATACAAATAAAATAAACTGACATATCTCAATAAAAGTGTCTCGGAGAACAATCCGAGAATAAGTCTGATACATCACTGCAATAGACAGGAGATAAAGTAAATAGAAATAGAAATAAAAGAGTATCTCAAGCCAATACTCAGGAGAAGTCCTCTGGTATGATCTCGTCCTCGGATCCTGGTTCTGCTCTAATGTAGGCACCTGCTTCTGCTAATACTAATGCTCCGGTCCCGTATACCTCGGGATAGATCTCGTCAGCTAATCCTGGGGACATAATCCGGGTCCAGGTCCTCAGGGGACATAGCAAGGTACAAAATAACTCAAGCCAAAATAAATATCAGTGCAGCAATAAATAAAACAATAGGGTAAATATATAACCAGCTAAGTGATATGCAAGTTGAGAGTTTTAGTCATACTCGGGCTGAGACTACTACAAGATCAGTGTCGGAGAAATCCATAGCAGTATTCTCTCGAAGGGCCAGTACGGTACCAAAGCTCTGTGTCAGAGTCTAAAGCACTTCCATTAAAGTATTATATATATATAATCAGCCTTTTGTATGGTAAATCTATCCCCACCCAATGTAATCTTACGTCACAGTTTCACGATGTCTCATGTCCATGTCACGCAAGACCATATCTAATGTAATAAGTCATAATGGAATCTAAGCATGTATAATGTATATGTCATAAACCTGTATACTATACAGAATCACCTTGAATATTTCAGAAAGATTTCGTCTCATGAGTAGTGTCAAGTGTCTTAGGTATAATGTACTTGATATGGCAAGTACGAGGATGTAAAGGGTCACGATATCCATCTCTAGGTGACATTACTCAACTCCGCGTACGGTGTTGGCACCCGACTATTAATTGGACGCTAAGTAAAGTCACACGGTCCGGGGTCAAGCATGTACAATAATATATAAATAAGTCAAGAAAATATGTAACAAGAACTGTAATGTTGGCAAGGTACACTTGCCTGGGGTTTTAACACCAACAGTTGTCCCTGTATCAGTGGATCCTGCAGGTACTACTCCGGTTACTGAAATAAATATCACCATCATATTCAGAAAATATCAAATAGATAGAAACGTCTGTCCTTGAGTCCAATTTGGATACAGGGGCAAAAATCATAGTTTTTGGTCAAAGCGGGGTCCACATGTGGGCCGCTTCGCACCAAAAAATGTGTCAGGGCCAATGGTCTCCAAATTTGTCAAACTTAGTGAATAAGTCCAGAACAATGATACAAACCCAACGGAACTTTCAGAACTAGATTCCGATGAGCCGATCACAAAATCGCCCGTCAAGTGGAGCCACCGGCCCACGATACGCGATTTTGTCAACGTTCTCAGAATCGAACCAAACTTGGGTCACAGGACCAGCATATTGCTACGAGTCCGATGGTGTAAGTTTCGTTTCGATCCGACATGTGTACACGAAGTTACAACGTATTCCAGAACAGGCGGATACGGGGCGTTGTCGGCGGATACGCGTTGATTCCGGTGTGCACGCACATCCAAATCAACTTCTGCGAAATCTCGCACGTCCGTATCAACGGCGCGCACGTTTCGATGAAGACCGCGTGCGACTAAGTCATCCCGTTTGGCGGAGCGTACTCAGTTTCGGGTTAAAATAGGGCATTAATTTTCCTGTTTTTGGATCGCGGTTCGCGATCGCCACAGGACGCGACGCACTGAGCGGGTTGCACGGGCATCGAGAGGGTTACGCAGTCTACGCGTCACAACAGACGGGACAGAAAATAGGGCAATGAGGAGAGAGAAACGCTACCTGAACTGGGCTCCGTGAAGACCAAATTCTCGTGTCGGTGAGTCGACGCGACACAACGACACGGTATCCGGTTGTTGTGTCCGGTTACTGTTGCTAGGGTTAGGGTTTCCAGTGCTGCCGGAGAGCACGGCGGAGGCGGCCGGGAGCTTCGCCGGAGGTGGCTAGGGCACGGCTGGGAGTTCATCGGGGAAGACAGCTGAGGGCGGCCGTGGCTAGGGCAGGGGAGTCGTCGTCGGGGAGGAGGTTGGCGTCGAGGCTGCGGGAGGGGGTTCGACGGTGGAGCGGGGAGAGGGAGACGGAGGCGAGCAGGGTGGCTAGGGTTCCGTCGAGCGGCTACGGGTCGGGGCTAGGCGGAGGACGGCGAGGGTGAGGGCTGTGGGTCGAGTGGCTATGGTAGAGGACGGGGGGGGAGTCGTCGGGGACGAAGGGGCTGCGGGGTGTGTCCGGGCGGATGAGACGGGAGAGAGGCTAGGGCTTTGGGGAGTTCGTCGGCGAAGTGAGGAGGAGGAAGGCGGAGAGGTTAGGGTGCTAGGGCGGCCGGGGGAAGGCGGAGGAGAGGGGATTAAATAGGCGGAGCTAGGCGTCTCAGCCAGGTTAGATTAGGATTCCGGTTAGGGTTCCGATTAGGATTAGGGTTTCGGGTCCGGGTCGGGTCAACGGGTCGGGTTCAATATGAATCCGGCCCGATCCGATATTGCTAGGGTGCGGGTTTGGGTCTGCGGGTTTCGGGTCGGGTTTAGATCCGACCCGACCCGCTAAGGTTGGGTTCGGTTCAGTTGAACCGGGTCTGGGTTGGTTCGGGTTGGTTTGGTTTATTTAGAAATAAACCAGGTTTTATTCAGGGTTTATTTTGGTTTATTATAAACTTGGTTTTTAGGGCTTTTAAAATGTTTTCAGGGTCCAATAAATTTCCAAAAAATTACCTTATGTCTAGTTTTTTATTTTACACCATAAATTATTATTTTTATAATATTTTATTACTAATTAACATCAATTAAAAATTATTTAATTACAAAATACCTTAGTTTTAATTACAAAAAATTGTAAAAAATTGTAAAAATTCTAAATTAAAAATTCCTGAAAAATCAGGGGGTTTACAATCCCACTATCACTGCAACATCTCTATCGATAACTATCCCACATCATTAAATCAAGTCAAACTTATCCTTGTCCGAAAATACTTTGTAAACCCCCTCGACCAATTTAGATTTTATTTAATTTAAATTAAGAGACTAGGATTAAATTGGATACAATTAGATTTAGGTGCAACAATTTATGTGACTTATTTACACCGCACCGTTGTTTCGATGTTTGGAGCGCTACGCTAGTAGGTACCCCCAAACTAATTAATTACTCATCTCCTAGACATGCCAGACTACCCATTTGACCCTTGCGTAATTTTTAGATACTCACTATTGTGCTTCATTTGAGCTGCACAATATTCGTTACAAACGTCTATGTATTATTTCAATAAATTCAATTTCCCTTGATTGTCCATTCCTACTTGAATTTGAGGCACAACCACAACCAAATTCCCTATAACCCAAATTAGGGTATTAGCCTACACCAAGCCTGCTATGCCCATGACTCTTGTGTTCCACTCGAATCTAGTTCTATGTGTCTTAATTTCATTAAGGAGTGCCGCACGCATTATTTTAAATTAAATTAAATCAAGGCCAATTTTACCTCAAACAGAACCTAACCAAGCCCACATGCACTCTTTCACGTGAACCAGCCCTACCCCAACAAGGCCGGACAGGCCTAAGCCTCGAGGCCAGCCGCAAACTACATCACCCATATAAATATACATTTATTTCCCTCAAACCCTAAAATCCCTATCACCACCACCTTCAAAAGGAACCCTAGCCGACCCCTCATCCAACCCGAGTTCCGCCTCCCCTACTTCCGACCAGCCCACACCTCAGGCCGCCACCCCAGCCACCGGCTCACCCCTCGACGCCGGACCCCCAACCCAGCCGCCGGCACAGCACCTCCATCCACCATCGCCACCATCTCCTTCACCAACATCGAACCTTCCATTAAACCTGAGCCTTAGCTGACTGTCCTGGCCCCGGTCACCGCCTACAGCACCCCCGACCACCACCGTCAGCGGACCCCGACCTCCCCCACGGCCTGACCGTAAACCCAGGCGTCGTTCCCCGCCGACCAAGCCGTTGTAGCCGCTGCTGCGACCACTGCAGTTGCTACCACAGTCGCTGCTGCCTTGCTCGTCGGCCGACGCCGGAGCTCCACCATTCGCCGGAGGATGACCAGTCAGCGAGGCGACCCTCATCCAGCCAACTAGGTAAACGCCTTGTACTCCCCCCTCTTTGTGTCGTGTTCATATAGGTTCGTCGTGTCGAGTGTCATAGTCTTGGACACAAACTTAATTAACCTTAAACTATATGTATGAATGTGTGTTGATTAGAGATCTAGCATTTATTAATGACTAGTAATTATTGTAATCATGAGACCTGTTATTAACGATTGGTAATTCATCAATAAAACTTAGACATCGCCAAGTATGTTAATATAGGAATTAAGGACCAGAAATTATAATAGACGTAAGGTAGTTTTATAAAACCATAAGCGTAGTATTTATTGTCGTAAGGTACACGGTGATTGAGGACAAGACACGTGTGCACCCTAGCTACGTGCACACGCGAATTTATAGTCGATCAACCGTGAACTTGCGACAGTACCTAAGAACAACGTAGTGTCTATATGTATTGCTTTAGTGTTTGATGCTGGATTGCTATATCATATTGTATGTTTAGGGTCACTAGACCAGACAGGAGATACTGCAGGAGCAGGCTATTGGCATTCACAGCTTGAGGACCCAGGCAAGATACCTTGCCATATTTACTGTTTAAATTAAATGATGCATATGTTGTATGATATCTTGTTGCTTTATTTCATATGATTGTGCGCGTCCGAGATTGACTCAGGTGCAGTCGACGGATGCGTCGATGAGTAGTGTACTTGACCTAGTTGCTAGTAGACTCACCCCCTTGGGAGGATACCCTGATATCTTCCGAGACCTGACACTCTTACAGGTATCACTGTGAAAAATTCATATTGGAATGCGGGTCTGCGTACTCGACTAGCTATCGGTGTGTGTGACATGCATCACGGTTAGTACGTGACTCAGGATTATTTTATTTGTAGATACTGGCATATAGATACGTGGGATGCACGTCGAGTATTCGACTAGTGTATCTACATTGGGCGGGGAGGACAGCTAGTAGGCGTATGTGCTACACATATTCAGAATTCGTGGTATCCGGAGGAGCCACGTATCCGATGACTCCCTTTATGCAGATGCCCCATTCTTCAGAGCGGTATGGACGTTATATTTATTCAGATGCCCCATTCTTCGGAGCGGTATGGACGTTATATTATTTAGATGCCCCGTTCTTCGGAGCGGTATGGACGTTATATTATTCAGGTGCCCCGTTCTTCAGAGCGATATGGACGTTATATGCTTATGCCTACCCATACGTACCAATGTTGTCCTCACATTGCATTTACTTAGATGGTTAGCATACCCTTTATTGCATTTACTTTATTCAGTATTTATATATGTGGCACATTTCTATGTATCTTGTTACGTCCCTCTGAGGACCTGGTACCTTTCCATATTTGGACGAGGCATATTACCCCACAGTGTACGGCCCAGGACAGGAGACTAGATACGCTACAGCTAAGGAGCTAGAGGTGCTACCGTCAGAGTTTTGGTGATCAGTTGGTAGGCTTTCTGCCTAGGATTGGGAGCATCATTATCTAGTCAGCCGATGCCCTAGTCATTATTCATTTATCTATCATTTCAGTACTTTATTTCATCATAGTAGTGGGTTTGTCCCCACCAGACATTCTTGGTTGTACTATGATATTCTGAGACTGGCATTTATCTTCCAGCATTTATTATTAGTACATTCTTACTGTTTATTTTGTGGATGAGATTAGATTACCTGTTTGATATTGATATTGGACATGTTAATATTTTAGGACAGCGTAGCACTCTTTGTTAGAATCCATTAAATTTGGATATCCTCGGAGACATAACAGCTGGCTATTGCCACGTGGTCTGGTCCCGTGTACTTTTGGGACTGGGGCGTGACATACTCTGATCTCGCATACAACTCGCTAACACCAACATAAGTCAAAGTATGTAATGCCCAGAATAACTCAGCAATAAGGTCTTCTGCATAGCTATCCCTGGTCAACCAAAATACATGCATGAGATTCATAAAATATCTAGACTTATTATATGGAATATCCTGCGGACATCAAGAAAGAGTGTTGGTAACATCATTCATGAACGTAGCTCAAAGAAAAGAGAATCGAACACGAGTCCAAGGTCGTAAAGTAGTGCTCTGATACCAAAATGTTATGGCCCAATCCCAAAGATCGAACGTCCTTACTGGACGTGATGCCGTACGAGCCTAAGTTGCGCTCGCGCAAGACAAGCACTGAAATGGCCGATTGAGATGCTAAGTGGCAGAGTCGCACAGATACTCTCCAAGCAGCGAAGTTGAATAAATACAAGTATACAAGAAAAATATATCTCTTTATTCATGTTGAAATAGAGGTTACAATGGCGCTAGGCCAAATATTACAATCGCTCAAGATCTTTCTCTCTTAATACATGAATCGTGCCAAACGGCTTACAACTTTGAAGATGAGTATAGAGGGTGCTGATGTTCCAATACATTATGTCCCGTATATGTGAACTTCAAGGTCCGGCCATCGCGCACATCCAAGACGCTAGAATAACTCTAATGCCTCAACGCGCCCAAGCGAACTCTATACCGAACATGTTACTCATGTACCCTGCAAGCAATCTAGTGGGTTATTAGTACATTGAAAGCACTGGTGGGGAGGCCTCTCACCCACTCAACAAAACCAATCATGTTCATTAAGTTATGTGCACAAACTCATTATGTTATCTTTTTAATCTTGCCTTACGATCAGTTTCATGACATATGATAAATATAAAGTACTCGTGTCATAGGCATAGCATTGGTGTCACGAAATAAGTACTCGAGGTTGTTTTACCTTCACTTACCAATCGTCCTTCCCTGTCCAAAGATACAATAAAGTTATCCAAGTATATGTAATGAAACGAAGGAAATTAACCATGTAAACACTAAGTGTCTTGAATGTGTCGCTACCACAGACCTGTTATACTCAAATGTGTATTGTGTCCAGTGCATCCATTCTTTGGACAATTAACAACATACGTGTAGATTTTTGTGCATTTGTTACTTGCCTCAAATCTAATGACTCGTACGCGGATTGCCGCTAGTGAGCCGACTTAATCTATATGAAAATGTCACTAGCACCAAAACCATCCTGGACATCAGCCTAGTTTAGACAGCAATGGTTGTAGCACAGGTAGCAAGCCCGCTACAAGCTTCTGAATCCCTTAGTGCTAGTCTTCAGCTAGCACGATTCTGCTTGCTCCTCCTAGGCCGGACCGATCCTGGTGCCCCAGTAATTGCGTCCGAGGAACAAAAACTTGTGAACAAGTTGTCCGTGACCATGCATGTTCTTCTTTTTCTTTATCTCTTCTTCTGTACTGCTCAAACCATTCTCTGAATCTCAATTCCTTCTTTTTATGTTTTACTATCTTCATATAGCTCCCAGGTTCGGGGACTGCCTTGGCGACCTAACGGTCCCGAATAATTTCTATGTTTGATTCTGCCTCGGAACGACTACTCGATAGTCTTCCAGCTAAACTGAGTGTAACATATTCTACGAAGTTCTCCAAACAGTGGCATATTATATGTGATAAGCATTACAACGGTGTGAAAGTTAAGTACTATAGAGATCATGCAACATAGTCTACTTAAAATTCAAAGCTAAGGGAGTAGTGCGAGAAACCAACTCTAGTTCCGATGTTTACATTTCATTTTCTATGCAACTGATAAAGAGTGGAATTATTTTCTTATCTAGGTTGGTTCACATCTGTCACCCTCACTTTTTCAACTAAGGGTGGTTTGGTAATTTGGCATGGGTATTTGTATTTTAGGAATATAATATTAAATATTGTGCATGTTGTAAATTTTAATTATTGTATTATTTATTTATTGTAGATGTTATATTTATTTTGGACTTGTGTAGTGGACCTAACTAGTTTAGTTTAGATCCATGGACCAACATTTAATTCTAGTTAGAATTGAGCCCAATAGTAAGCCCATTCATTAGAAGGATGAATTAATTAGTGAAACTAATTAGACTAGAACCTTTCCTTCTTAAATATTTTCTTCATGACAAGCCCCAAGGGGTATTTTGTAGTAGCTTGGAGGAGGGACAAGGGCCAGCTACCATAAGAAGGAGAGAGACTCCCTCTCTCTCTCTCTCTCTCTCTCTCTCTCTCTCTCTCTTCTCATTTGTCATTCCAAATCTAGATCTAGAATTTTTCCTCTTCCAAATTCTTTATTTTCATACCAATTCCTACTCAAATTTCTTTCCATTTTCTTTCCTATTCTTCATTTCCACAATATCTACAAGGAGAAAGTAAGATTCTACAAGGATGAGCAAGGATCTACAAGTTGGAGGCTCTTTTCACTCAATTTAGAAATTTTATTGGAAATACATCTCCCAATAGGTATAATTCAATTTTATCTCTCTAATTAGACTCTAAATCTATAATTTAATCATAAGAAACCACTATATATGCTAAGTCTACCCATAGGAATTGGAATTAGGTTCATAGGAGGTCTATGGAGAAAGTTATGTGATATTTTGTGTCAATTTTGGAGGAATTCCGAGATTGGCACCTCTTGTGTTTGTCAATAGGTCAATTAGACCAAATTGACATGTGTTTGATTGTGTGTGACTAGTGTTATATCCACAATTGGATACGTGTAGACCGTATCCCGATAATTTGGCGATATGGGTTGATTTGGTAGTTTTTTTCCAACACAGAGGGTTTGATCATGTCATATTTTGACACGGACACGTAGTTGAGTAGTTAACTCTTCGTGTTATTCATAATTATGATTTTAGACTTGCTTGTGTCCTTCGGGATACGTTTGGTTGTATGGTGGAGCCGTATCACAAGCATATCATAGAATGAGTGTGATACAGATGCGGTGCACTCCGCGTGTTTGCTTTATTGTATCTCAATTCAATTTGCCATGGTAATATCTATTAGAATAATATATTTATAATAATTGTATGATATATATATATATATATATATGTATATGTATATGTATATTTATAGAGATGTCCATGTTGTATTTGGAGGTGTTGGTGGCCATGAGAATAAGAGAGTGGATATGCATTTACTAGTATAGTACTTATGTATATACTTAGTAGTTATATATATAGATATAGATATATATGTATGTATGTATGTGGTATATATATGTGATTATATATATACATAGAGAGATATATATGTATGTGAGTATGTTATATATGTATATATGTATGTGTGTGTGTGTGTATATATATATATATGTGTGTGTGTGTGTGTGTGTGTGTGTGTGTGTGTGTGTGTGTGTGTGTGTGTGAGTGAGTGTTGTGATTCAGTGAAGGGGGTCGGGCATCAGATACTCAGCAGCTAGGGGGGACAGTAGCTCAGCAGCAAAGGCATTCGAGCAACTGTTGCAGCTAGTAGCATCATACATTAAGCAGATGCAAGAGCAGTAGCTGCAGCCACAACAGCTAGAGCAGAACCAACTGCAGCAAGCAATGCAACAACAGCAAGCCACAGCAGCAAAGGCATTCACTACAGCAACCTTCAACAAGAGCTGCAGCATCAGCAGCAACTGCAGTAGCTAAATGCAGCATTAGCAGTATACAAGGCCACAGCATCTAGAGCAGCACCAACTGCAGCAAGCAATGCAACAACAGCAAGCCACAGCAGCAAAGGCATTCATTGCATCAACCTTCAGCAAAAGCTGTAGCATCAACAACAACTACAGTAACTCAACTGCAGCATTAGCAGTGTGCAAGGCCACAACAGCTAGAGCAGCACCAAGTGTAGCATTAGCAGCAACAGCAAAAACAGGGGCAGCAGCAAGGTAAGAGGGTTAGTTAGTTGTATATTGATCTAGTTAGTTATATATGTATATATTTAACTAGTTAGTCATATTGATAACTAGTAGTTATATATATACGTATTGTTAGACTAGTATATATATATATATATATATATATATATATATATATATATATATATATATATATATATATATATGTATTGGTAAGTTAGTAGGTAGTTAGTATAGTATAGTATAGTATAAGTAGTTAATGCATGTTATTTATAGTTTAGTGCATTGGGTAGTCAATTACATACTAGAATTTGAATTACCTTGTGATACCAAGGTAATGTCAAGGTATTGGTGGATACTCAAGGTTTTAGGTTTGAATATCAAGATGGGTGTGTAGGTGGTGAGATATCGCATTGGTTCATAGCCAAGTTATCCGCTTTACATTAGTTAGCTAAGAGTAATATAAATATTGTCTTGTATATATATATGTATTAATATTTTCATATCTAAAAACTTGCGTATCTTACGATACGGTACTTTGTTTGTATCCTAGTATCTTAACATAGCTAGTGTGGCCTAGTTACATAGTGTATGGACCTAATATCCTAGAGTTGGACTCATACAACCTAGAAATAGCTAGTTTGACTAAGTTTGACTTGTTTGACTTATAGTTGACCTAGTTTGACTATTTTGACTTAGAAATGGTTTTATGACCTAGAATTGAACTAGTCAAACTTATTTTTTATTCTAAAATCTTGTATTGATACAATATACCATATATAGGTCTGTGTGACACCAGCTTGGGCATCGAGAGACACACCTTACTCAGGACCTCAAGCGAGTATATTTCTTTGTTAGTTTTCATTTTATAATAGTGTATATATCTCATATTCTAGAACTGTATACTTGATTCCGACACAGTGGTTTCACAGACTAGTACTACATGGATCCTGTCAGGAGATGTTATCCCCTACCGTGTTCAGCTGGTACTCCTTCATATGTATTTCATCGTGTGTATCGGGTATTGATTTATTATATTTCTTGTTCACACACTACTCGTGTTCAGTGTACTTATATTCGTGTACACACACTGCTCGTGTTCAGTGTGCCTATATTCGTGTTCGTAACGTGTCATGATTGGATCCATTGGTATTAGTTAGGGATGGGAGAGTAGGAGTTGATTAGGTGATCAAAGCCCCAGTGTATTAGTGTACATGTCGATTACATACCATACTTATAATCGAGTTACCTTATTGTATTCGTGTTCAACCTAAACCGATTACATAATGAAATTGTATTCTGAGGCACATTAGTTAGATTCTAGTTATTCCTTTATATTGCAGATATTCATATTGCTTGTTCTTCATTCCAGCACATTACCTGTTCACTCTAGTTCATTTCATTCATATAGTTAGTTATCTTGTATTCTTTTCTATTATTTATTTTATATGCTCGATTACTTCGCTCCAATCCTGACTGGATATATTTTTCCAGATGATTGGCTCATAGATCAGTGTCCTTGTATTAGACTGCTATTGAGATTCATGGCATGTGTATTATTTCAGACTTGTGGATCGTATCTTGATTCTTTCCTTCGTTATTCCATTCGTGCTTTATCTTCCTTAGTTTGCATTGTGATTGAGTATAGTTACATTTGTGAGATACCATAGTGTTTCTCCATTTAGAGTTGAGATGATTAACATGTACCATATATATATATTGTTGAGATGTTTAGTTAGTTAGAATTGACCCAGACAGCGTTCTACCATCGATGATGCGGCTAGGCTGGGCGTACCCACGTACTCGTGCCCGAATATCTGGGTACAGGTCGTGACAACATCTTTTATTAGCATGCATCAATAATTTTCCTAGCGACTAACATGCATTGTCCATGTTATTAGGTGTGAAGGGCAAGCAAAGATAGGTTCACTGAAGCCACCCATCTGAACGAGGGCTTATCTCGACCGAGCTGAACTCCGAGTGAACCGTTAAATAAGTCATCTTTGAACGTCTTTGCACCAACACTTCATCTTGATGAGCTGAGCATAGCGGGTTGTTACAACTGGCACCACAAGCCATCATGGACTGTCGCTTGGTTTAGACGGCGATCCCTGCAATCGCGAGTAGAGAGCTCTACTGCAATTATCTCTAATCCCTTAGTGTTAGTACTTCAGCTAGCACGGCTACACTAGCTAGGTTAGACGACGATCCCTACAGTCGGGTAACGAGCGCGGTATGAGTTCCTGAATCACTTAGACTAGAATATAGTTCTCCTAGGCCGACACGATCCTGGTGCCCCGGCGATTGTTCGGGAACTAACCTAAACCTTGTTCACAAGTTGTATGTGACCATGCCTCATGTAACTCTTTCTTCTTCCACTTTAACATACTACTCGATATGTTTTCTTATCTCAACTTTCATCGTTATGCAGACCCCGATCTGGGGACTGCCTTGGCGACCCAACAGTTCTGAATACTTGCCATGTTTTTGACTCTGTCTCGGAATGACTACTCGATAGTCTTCCAGCTAAACTGAGTGAACCACATTCATAAATACTCCAACCGTGTGTTATAAACTATGTGATGAGATGTGGTAGCAGTATAATAGAAATCTACTCTGTGACAACATGATCGATAATCTGAGTGGCAACATTAACAGAGCACTAGTTTACACAGAATGAAATACTATCTCTAGCAGCAAGTTATTATTTCCATGTTCTACACAAATAATATAAGATGGGATTATTCCCTTAGCTATGTAGGTTCATCTCTTTTTATTAGCATGTATCAAGTTATCGCCTAGCGACTAACATGTATCGTCCATTTTATTAAGTGTGAAGGCTAGGCAGAGACGAGTTCACCGAAGCCACCTACCTGAATGAAGACTTGCCTCGATCGAGCGGGTTCTGAGTAAGCCACTACATAAGCTAAGTCCGAATATCGTTGTGCCATTTGAATCATCTCGATGAGCTGAGCTGAGCTGAGCGGAACGTTACAAAAACCATTACAGATTTGCCCGATTTAGCTGTCTTGATCTTATGGCGTTGTTGAAATATAGTTTTGAAAGTCACAAAATAGTTATTGTGGACCAAAAAGTTAAACCCATCTAGATCGGCTATTCAACCATGCAGCCCACAAAGAGCGAGCTTCCCTCCAAAAAGTGCCAAGTAAGTTTAAGACTGGCTGTTAGTGGTTTGCTCTCCCAGAAATCACAAGCCTGTCAATTAAAACTAAATGTAGCCAACGAACACCAATTATAACTATTTGTAGTAACTATAGCTAAATAAAACAAACTCTAATCATCTATAACAATTATAGTGAATTAAAATAAACTCTAACCATGTGAAAACTAAAATTCTATTGTTGTGAATTTTTTTGATATATGCATTTTCTAAAATTAGTAATAAATTTTACGTCACTAGATATATATAACATTTTATGTCCACATTACATTACAGAGGAAGAAAATAAATATTGTTTTTGATGGAAGAAAATTGAATGTCACTAATTGATTTAGTGCGCATTCCAAGAAAAATTTGGAAGAGACTTTCGAAAAGATAATTATTAAAAATTATATAGAAATTGAAGATCCCTCCTTTTTTACATTCTAATTTTAGTATTTTTGTGGATGGTTATGAATAAATCTTGATGGTTATTTTTAACTGGCACGATTTGGTATAGTTCCTTATAATTGACCAATTTTGTTATAAATAGTTTTAAGTGGTTACAAATAGCACTGGTTTTTACAAAATTTCTAAATGGTTACAATCGTTCTACGTGAGCGGATAGATAGAAATTAAACATATAATTTATACATATACGTAATTAAAAGGTACACGTGAGAGAGAATGAGAGGACACACCCTTAAATTTAAATAGAAGGACATAACAGTCTTTTAAGTTTATTTTAAAAAGAAGTGAGAATGAGAGGACACAACTTAAATCTAAATAGAAAGACATAACATTCATTTAAGTTTATTTTAATTTAAGTTGAATTAAATAATAAATTGGGTGGAACGGAGGAGTTTAAATATAAAGACTTGTCAAGATTCAGAAATTTAGACGGGGCCTACAAAATTTCCCCAAATTCATAGATTAGTACCAAACTGAACATACATTACAGCTTTAGTCATGCTAAATTGAGATTCTGAGAAGTATCAAGATAGTAGAGTGGATAGAAACAATACTCAATACTCTTAAAAACTGGAGACATTCTTGTATTTCAAAATTCAGTACTCTTAAAAACTGGAGACATTCTTGTATTTCAAATTCAGTATGGAAACAATCTGAATCAGTTCCTCTCCAGACAAACTCAGCTGTATACAATCCTTCTACGTAACTAAGACTACAAACTCTCTAGAATATGAACCAGTTAAAAGTTTTCATCTTCATTTGCCTTTGTTTCAAAACATTCTTCTGTTCATTACAAGCCAGTATTAGAGGACGCAGCTCTGACCACCAGTGGGCTAGTGACTTGATTTGTATCCGATTTCCATGACAACGATCCGAACAAATAGCCCTTGGAAGGTGCATCTGCCTTGAAAGTCACTGTAAAGCTTATCTTCTGATTGTAGTTCTCAAAAGTAAGAGTTCTAGGAACCACAGTTACATCAATTCCTCTTGGTGGGGATACTACGGCTTGATAAGTGCTTTTGGGTTTCCCTACGTTTGTAACAGTGCGCGTCACTGAAAAGCTTCCCTTGAGCTTTGGCACTGTTATTGATGGATAGTTCAGGCTAGAAGCTGTCGGGGATGGTCCACTGCAATTGCTTCTGTCTCTTGTTACTAATCGTAATGATTTATTGTCGTAACCAATGGAACAAAGGAAAACCTTGTAGTCTTCTGCTTGAGCATCATAGACTAGTCCCGGGTCAAGGAACTTCTTGGGGTCTGGGAAGCCTGAGCCATAGTCGAAAGGGTTACCGATCCTTCCCAATGGGTCTGCTGTAATAGCGTTGCCGTTTTTGTCAAGCACAATTGCTGCATTTTGTTTCCAGGTGTTAGATTCTTTAATTGCAGAATTGTATTAATTATAAAAATTCTTATGAAATATAAAATCTGTAGGCTATGCTGAAACGTCGGTGTCACTATTTCCTTTCTATACATAAGAAATACGATATAACAAAGAAAGTTCATTCTGTAAGACTACTGAAAAATCTATATTATATCTAATGCTGGGAATAATTTTACCTGCATTCTGGAAAATGGTGATAACTTGTACTCTTAAATTTCCAAATGTAAGTTTCCGGAAAGAAAATTGAAGGGTGGTTGAGGAGCCTTCCATGGGAAATATGGATCCTAGATCGGAAACTAGAAGGAAGGGGTGGTTTACGATCTATGGGTATGGGTTCTTCTTTCTCTAAAACAACAATAGAGAGAACATATGTTTCCTAATGAGTAGGAATTTGGGATCAAGGTTCCGTACCAGATGATAAAGTATGACTCAAACTAATAACAATAGTCCAACCATATCGCAGGGAAAAGGGTATGACACGACATGGCACAAATTTTGTTGTCTCCTAGTATTTTGTAGTGTCCAGGTTGTGTCTGAGACGCGTCCAATACGTGTCGTAACACAACACGGCCCATATTTTTGGAGTGTCCATGTTCTTAGGTCCTATATTTATAAACAAACTTCTAAGATCAAGGTTAATTCAGGCTTGCTTGCACTACATTGCGAGTCATTCTTGGACTTGTGTAACTTGAGAACTAACCTGTTGTCATGATTGCTGACTTTATAGCAGCAGGAGACCAATATGGGTGAACAGCTTTGATCAAGGCCACAAGGCCTGCTACATGAGGACAAGCCATGGAAGTTCCAGAGATTATATTTGAGCTCAGTCTCTTGTTAGCTGCAGGAGACCAAGCTGCCAATATATTTAACCCTGGAGCTGTGATGTCAGGCTACACGGAAAAGAGATACCAACCAATCAGCACATGTTTCCAAGTTTTAGCGACTTGAATATGCCGACATACATATATTAGACAAACCTTAAGAATCTCCGGGGTGAGTGAATTGGGACCTTTGGAAGAGAATGAGGCCACACGAGGAGCTAGTCGAGATCCTATCAAAGTCCTTGCAGCCAATATAGTTGATCTTGGTTTCCTGAGACAGTTCAAAAAACAAGTCATAAAATGGAACCAAATGCAAGCAATTGATTCAACTTCAACGCGTTGCAAAGCGATAATGAACCTTGTCTGATTAGCATACGATAGAATCCTTTCACCAATTGTTCTTCCAACAATGGCCGAAGGGATGGCAAATTGAACAGCAAGATCACTCTCTTCATCTATTAGGACCATTCCTACTCCCCCAGCTTTCTTCACTTCCAAACTTTTCGCTACCCTTGATTCTGAAGGACTACCAGAATGGCGGCAAACAAGAACTTTCCCTCTAGCTTTCTTTCTATTCAAGGAGCTATCTAAACAAAAACTGCACCATAAGAAAATAAAAGATGGAGTAATCAACGAAGAACAATTTACAGTAATATAATATAGTTGGGACGATAATTCAACTTCTACTAACTACACATTTCTTGACCTCGATTGGTAAGGAGTGAAAAATCCAGTATTTGCTTCAGAAGCTGAAATTATCCTTGTCGATACGTTCATCCTCAAGGTGGTCAAGCTCTCACCCTATTCATCAGGCAACTCTTCAGAAAAATACTCCCAGTAGTATAAGCAAACTAGCCATAAAAAAATAAAAAATAATAAAAACAATCATATTTACCAAGAACATCTTTTGGTTCCCAAGTACAATACAAGATGCAAACTCCCTATCTGTCGAGGTAGCACCGACTGTCAGCATCCATGGCGCAAGATTAGTTGCGGAACCTCGTGTTCCAACATTTCCTGCAGAAGCAACAACTAGTATTCCATGGCTCGCAGCATGGAAGGAGCCTATCGAGATGGAATCGCTGAAGTAGTCCCCCTGAGGAGAATTAGGGCCTAAAGACACTGAAATTATGTCGACTCCGTCTCTGATAGCATCATCAAAGGCAGCTAGCAGATCTGCATCATAGCAACCTGAATCCCAGCAGGCCTTGTAGATAGCAATCCTAGCCATAGGGGCCCCTCCCCGGGCTCCTCCTGCCCCCAAGCCATTATAGTTCATGTTGTTGACGAGTCGGCCAGCAGCGGTCGAGGCCGTGTGGCTGCCATGCCCAGCACTGTCTCTCGAGGACTTGAACCGTACGGTCCTACCAGAAGTAATTGGGATTTTATTGTTCTCCTCTGCTTGGTAGCCGTGGAGGTAATACCTTGCTCCAATTACTTTTCTGATAAAGAGGAAGATTGAGAAATTCAGGCAAATCTTGCAACATTTATATTTTATGTGATGCATTTATACGTAGTCCAGGTATGGAACAATACTTGTTGCATGAAGATCTTGTGAAAATTTCTCCAGTTTGGCAGTGGCCTTTCCATCTTGAGGGAACCGGTGGCATTCCTTTGTCACTGAAACTGGGTGATTCTGGCCATATTCCTGAGGAACAATGAATCGTCACATCTTTGTGCTTGATGAATTGCCAACTACTTGGTAAGTGGTACTAGTACTAATGCATTTGTCACTTCTGCAATGCCTGGTTAAGTTTAATATAAGCCGAATTTTGGATCCATTCAATTCAACTTGGTTGTGTGCTTCAGGGAAAAATGAATTCAGTAATTTCAACGAACAGCAAATCAAGTGGATGATAGATTGACCAAATCTCTCGTTCATTCGTGAATACTACATCTACATATGAGTTAAGTAAAAGGATTGGGAAGTGAGAAATCTCAAGTTATTCACCCAAATTTTCACTCATGTAATTTTTCTCATTCAATGACCTCAATTCATTGTCTTTTTTTTCAGTTGTTCACAAAGACCCAGCTTCTTAGACAGCCTTACCAATTGAAATTACCTCACTCTCTCTCACAAGGATCTGAAAAAAAGGTGTATCAATGCTACGAGGCTCCCAGTAATACAAGGGTGGGGGGTTTCAAGATGTACACAACATTAATCCCAATTGTAGGGAGGCAAAACGTGAGTGCCGAAGTGTTAACCAAACCCAACAAAAGTAATTACTCTCTTGAGATCATTGTGTGAAGTAGAGGGTGTTGTTTGGCGTGACGATAATCTTGACCTCGCATTCCGGAGGATTATTAAGTCATGGAAACAGCCTCTCCATATATTCATATACTGGTGTTGGGAACCCAGCCTGATTGCTTGGAACGGTCTGGAGTTCTATGAAGTCGATGGCCGGAGCACAGCATGAAATTAGACCGGATTTCTGTCATCATCCGGTGAGCTTGCAGGCTGGAAACGAATTTCTGGTTGGTAAGGGTTATTTTTCAGAAGATTTGGACTGGTTTTCTGGCGGATTATCTGATGATGAAGTCCAAAAATGCGGTCAAATATCCACCGGTCTACGAGGAAGTTTTGTCTGCTAGTTTGCTATTTTTGGGATGGGAGAGGGAGTTACGAGGCTGAATCTGGATGGTCTAAATGGATTTTGAGGAAAAATTGGGAGTCAAGCTAGGACAAAATATAGATGAAGAGAAAAGTGAATGGCATGCCATATGAAATGACCTCACTATCTTATATAAGGAGCAAGAAGCACAAACACTCCATGTCGCCATGTTGCCGCCGTGTTGTGTAGTATCCATGTCCATGGAACATAGCATAAGGATCTAGAAAGAGAGAATACCACTGCCCAAAGGCTCACTCTAATACATGGTGGTCTGGGAAGGATGAAGATGTATCTTGCATTACCCTCAATATCCTCATATTTGGCGAAGCTATTCCCGTTATTCGAATCCGAGTCATCCAAGCTACTCCCTCTGCTTCACATAAGGATCTCAAGGGAGTAATTAATCAAAAGATAGTACAACTAGGCTAGGAACAGAGGTTCCAGTAAACTTTACAGTCTACCCTCTGTTTGATCCTGAAGTTGTAGTCGAGACTCAGAAGTTCGTGCAAACGAGTTTGTCCTCTGAATTCTCGATTCCAACGAAGAACTATAATATTTTTCTCTGTTACAACTTGCTTACAAGCTAACAAAAATCAGAATCAAACTCCGTTCTTCCTTGCAAACGCAGTTACAATTAAGAAAGAACGAGTTACACAGAGAGAAGTAGAAGGAGAAGAAGAAGATGGTTATCTGCTTGCTGGGGTGATAATGATCACCGGTGCTGAAAGTAAGATTCGTCCCACCACGATCTGCTTCCAGGAACTATCAAGTTCTCGAAGAACTTCTGGAACGCTCGCTGTCACCTCCTTTCTGGACTCGTACGAACTCTCTGGACTCCAATTGCGGCTGCAGCAACAACTCTCTTTGTCTCTAAATTTCGAAGTAAGTTCTCAAAGGGGCACGAAGAGAGTATTTATAGAAGAGGGCAAAAACCCTAACCCTAATTATGGCCGCCAACTGATTACGGAAAGATAGGAACGAATTAAATTCAAATCCCACAAAAAAAAAATCTGAATTAATGACCAAATCTTTCCATAACCATTCAAATCCCGCAATCAGGAGAATTATGCGTCAGCCACGCTTTCTGCGCATATGCGCGCAACAGCACAGCCGAACTGCTCCTACGCGCATAAGCCAGCAGCGTAGCAGCCCATGCGCTCAGCGGTGCAGCAGAGCATGCGCACAAATGCATAGACGTGCATACATGCATAGCTGCGCATAGCCCGCGCATAGCCTTTGCCTAGCCCGCTCCTAGCTCGCACATAGTCCTGCGTATGCGCTCGCGCATGCAACTCGAGCATAAAACGAGGGCATGAGCGCAACTAATGCGCACAAGCGCCATGCGATAATACTGACTTGCTAAGTGCAAAGTACGCCAATAAAGCGCCACTTTGCGCCCTTAAGCCAGAGTCCGAGTTCGAGCCCAAGTCAAAGTCGTTAAGCCCCTTTGGGACTTAGCTCCTAAATTTTTTTTCCATGAGTGACAAAAAATATAAATGCTTTCTTTGAGAAGTTAATCATTTTTTCTCCAAGAAAAATACCCCCACATGGCACCCACATGTTCCCTACCATACCCCATGTGCACATCTCAATACAAGCAACACATTATATTGAGATACGTACTTACTGGTGTAGCCAATACGGGGTTATATTTCTCTAGTCCAAAAGCAAAAATACCAACAATCTCCCATATATCTCAATATATGGGTTGAGTGTTCCCCACAATGACTGTCCATCATGCATTAGGATATGTGTCGCTTACGACTTGAATCTTCCAGTATGGATCAAATAACAGTGTGATACAAGAATGGACTAAGCCTTGAATTCTGCACCATAGCTGCAAATCTTTCCACTCACACAATGACGTCAGCTGTGCTTCCTATTACACATTAAAGGTCATGTGCATGTCTGGTTTCGGTGTATGTATATTGGGTGTCTACAAGTTTATCCTCAAGAGACGACATATATCTCTTTCCATACACTCTAGGTGAGTTCTTTTAAAGAGTCCTGGCATGAAGCATTGCGCTTCATTGCGGTGCTACGCCGCTATGACATGGCCCAAAGTCGAGACTATACCTCATCGTGGTGTCATATAACTGTAGCATGAGGATACAATCCTCTTTATAGTGCCATACAATCCAGCATGAAGCATTGCACTTCCTTGCGGTGTTACGCCGCTGTGACATGGCTCGAGTAGCCGAGGCTTTAAATCTTTTCTCTTGGTGGTGTAACACCACTGTAACATGAGGTCACCGCCTCTTTGTAGTGCTTCCTACCACAGCATAGCATGTGGTTAGCTCGCGCATAGCATGCGGCTAGCCTGCTAAGCAAAAAGTACGCCAACAAAGCACCACTTTGCGCCCTTGAGCCTGAGTCCGAGTCGCTTTGGGGCTTTAGCTCCTAAGAATTTTTTTCATGAGAGTGACAAAAAACATAAATACTTTCTTTGTTGAGTAATCATTTTTTCTCCTAGAAAAATACCCCCACATGTTACCACATGTGTCCCACCACACCCCATATGCACACCTCAACAGAAACAAAGCATTATATTGATATACCAACTTTATAGTGTAGCCAATGTGGGACTATATTTCTCTACTCTAAAGGTGAAAACACCAACATTCGTGTCCATGGAACATAGCATAAGGATCTAGAAAGACAATACCACTGGCTCACTCTAATACATGGTCTGGAAAGGATGAAGATGTATCTTGCATTACCCCCAATATCCTAATATATGGAGAAGCTATTCCCGTTATTCGAATCCGAGTCCTCCAAGATGTAACTCCCTCTACTTCACATAAGGATCTCAAGGATTTCCTCTAAACTAGGACCTCTAAACTAGGAAAGAGTCCAGATAAACAGTAGAAGTTGAAGATATTCCAAATGGAATCACATTAATTTCTCAGACAGGGCATAAGACAGGACAAAACTCAAAGGCCCCCTTGTGAAAAAAAATGTACTAGCACAGTGAATAAATAAAAAACAACAAAAATATGTTGTTGTTCAAACAATTATGGGCAATCAACCAAACTACACACCCCTAATAATATAAATTCATTCCCATACCAGTATCAATGAACCCAATAATAACATTCTCCTGATTCTTGGTTGAGAAGCCCGGTATCTCGGCCGCCTCGTCAATCTGGAGACCCAAGAAATCCCATGAGTGGGTGGTGTGCAGGCTCCTCTTCTCGCTCGGAAACACGGACACCACACCAGGCATCTCTATACACAAAAGTAAAGTCGTATGTAAATGTAAGAAGAAAAATTTGTAACCAACTGATGAGCTATATATTACCAGCCATTGTCGAAGCCTGCTCCCTGGTCAGCTTGGCCGCGAATCCTCTGAACGCACTGCTGTAAGTATAGACATGGGATGCCTGAGCTTCCTCCCTGCTGCCACCATGGATTGAAGCGAGCAACTGGTGGTTCTGGGTCAAGATTTCATCTGGGTCAACCCCATCTTTGCTAATACTCCCCATGTACACAACATACACCTGCAGAAACAAATAAAGTTATGAATAGGGCTGGAAATCCATGCCATGAGAATATGCCGATGAAATGAAATGAAATGTACTCACCTGGGAAGAGAAGCATAGTGTTGTTAGTGCTTGTGCAGCTAATATTATTGACACAGAGAGGAGGAGAAGGTTGGGAATGTTGCTACAAGGGGTCAACATTTTTACAAGCTCTAAGAGAAGAGATGGGTACTGAGAGAGAGAGAGAGAGAGAGAGAGAGGAGACAGAGGTATAGCTGTTTATGGAACTACGACTACTAACAACTGGCAAAAGCTGCCAACGGCTCATTTTGCACAAAAAAGTGAAAAGAGAGAGAGAGAGAGAGAGAGAGAGAGAGAGAAAGAAAAGAGAAGATGATGGGTTAAGGGTCCCGTCCTAGGAAGTGCTGGAATTTTTTTTTTCTAGCGTGTGTATATTATTCATCTTTGGGAGAATTAAGTGACTCCTGATCTCGAATCCGATACCTTCTGGATAATATGCATCGGTCTTAACCACTAGGCTAGATATCATTTACTATATATATATATATATATATATATATATATGAGAGAGAATATTGCACCAAGGTTTATTGCATCATTTCTTGCACCAAGCAATTACAGCCACACATTTTTTTGAAATGTGTGGTTATAAAGTATGCTGACGTGGCAGTAACTTTATGGGATGATTTATAACCACGCATTTCAAAAAGTGTGTGGTTGATATTGCTTGGTACAATATTCTGATACAAAGTATTTCTTAGATGCGCTCCCCGAAAAGGGAGAACGGGGCACTACATCTTAACCAACTAATAAAAACTTTTGTCCATGAAACTTAGGAATGAAACCTACCCCTAAGAAAATAATGAGGAAAACTTTTTCTTCATATCCGATTCGAGTTCCAAAGTCGATTCCTCGACCGCATGGTTCCGCCAAAGAACGCGCACAAGCGGGACTGCACGATTCTAGAGCTGCTTCTCTTTTCGATCCAAGATCTGAATGGGTTCTTCGACGTATGACAAGTCTGTCTACAGATCCAACTGACCAAAATCTACCATGTGGCTCGGGTCATGACGTACTTCCTAAGCTGTGACACATGGAAGATATCATGCACGTCTGACAGGGCTGATGGCAATACAATTTGATAGGCAACTTGAGCGACTCGCTTGAGGACTTCGAACAGACCAATGAATCTCGGACTTAATTTCTCCTTTACCCCGAATCTCGTGACTCCTCGCATGGGCGAGACCTTCAGAAACACATGGTCACCTACGAAGAACTCAAGGGGTCGACGATGAATGTCGACATAACTTTTCTGCCGGCTTTGTGCTACTTTTAGTCGCTCTCGGATCAACCGAACATTTTGGACTGTTTGCTCAACTAGTTCTTGTCCAAGTATTTGACGCTCCCAAACTTCATCCCAGTCGATCGGTGACCTACACCTCCACCCATACAAAGCATCATACGGAACCATTTGGATGCTGGACTGGTATATATATATATATATATGGTATATTTTATTTAGGTCCCTCCTATAGGCTACAATTCAGTTCGAAGGCTTACAACCAATTCCTGTCTGAAGGTCTATATACAATGCCTAACCTGAAGGCACCATCCTAGCACAAAGGCATCATCCCAGCCCGAAGGCTACATCCCGGCCCAAAGGCACCATCCTCGCCCGAAGGCCTCATGCAACTGCAGCCGCACCAGCTCCGCACTAGCACGCACCTACACATGCATCACATTCGTGCACCACACGAATCACATAGCACTGCTCGAGCCTTATACAGACCGCACATGCACTGCACCCACCATCACCGGACTTAATTTTCCCTAAAGGAAATAAAATGGCACCCCCGTTGCTCGAACTAGCAACCTCCTGGGAGGGGGAGTGCATCAGTCTTAACCGTCAGGCTATGACCACATTGGCATATATATATATGGTGCTCAACTTGGTTAGTCATGTGGCATATATATATGGTGACCACCACGCACCTACACCTAGATTGATTACTCATGGCGACCACGGCGCTTTCTCGGCGACAACCAGCAAAGAAGGTCTGCATGCAACGATTGATCCCCCCTCCTTGTTCCCGACTAGTTGCCTGCTTCCTCCCTGTATAGGAGGATGGTTGGACAGGTTTGGGGAAGGAAGAACCAGATAAAATCTTGTTGGAGCGGGTCTAAGTATGGTTCTCAACTTGGTTAGGATACGTGGTTGTTAGCGGATCAAAGGACGAAGAAGGTTGCACTAGCACCAAGAAGTGGAGATGGTCGAAAATATACAAGTGGTGCTCTGAAGGACTGGTGCAGAAAGTCCGGTCTCTACCCTAAGAAGAAGGTTATTGGTGTCCCTCTAAGGATCCATCGTTATTGGTGTCCCTCTAAGGAATGCTTCTTCTCTTAGTAAATTAACAAGTGTTATTGGTGTCCCTCTAAGGATAGATACGACAACGTCTTGTCGAAGAAGCTTAGTGTTTACCCGAGTGTTGGTCAAGATTATCGGTCGTAAGGAGCTTCATGTAGCTAGTCTAACTCCCAAACCACACCAAGTATAACCAGACCATTATCTTTGAATGGGTTCCTCCTATGACTGTGGCTTGCTATATTGGACGTGGATAATAAGTGTTCGGATTCACGGGGACGTTCTTCGTGAGGAGGTAATGGAACTTTTTCAGAAAGAAACACCTTCACTCATTAATCGACTCAAATGACGTCTTTGAGGCCACAAGTAAGTCTCTAAATGAGGGAAAAAAGAATCTTCACTTTGTTTTCTTAGTTGACTACACTAGTTTAGAGCATGTAGATCTAGTCGAAGGAATTCCAAGTCCTTGGATTCACTTGTCCCACTTGCCCAATATAGGCATGGAGGAAGGAGTTAATAATTTAGCTTGGAATGTGTCTTTGCCGTTAGGTAGGATGAGACCTCTTTAGGCCATGGAGGATAGGGGTAGCAATTTCAGACCATCTGGAGTCGAGAGACGAGCCTTCAGAGGAATTTGGAAAAGATGAGGAAGTGCATGTAGCTTACTAGGTGATCTCACAAGGAGAGAAGCCCCTAACCAGGGTGAATAAGAAATTACCGTGTCTCCGACAAAAGAATGATGATAACACACCCTTGATACGAGAACGTCGAAAACTGGACAAGCAACAAGTGGAGGTCCGAATTAGCACTCGGGGTACCAAGGGGCAGAATAATAAGTTTGTATAGCTTAGGGGATGAATGTGGTTTTGATGTAACGATGTTGGTTCTGAGTTATAGGGTAGTCGACATTTAAGTCGTGCTTTCCATTTTTTTGAGTTAATATAATATTTACTTTATATATATAGGGCGAAAGAAAAATCCAAACATATGAAAATTTTGTTCGGAGGTAAAAATGTTATGTGAAAAAAATTCAATAATTTTTTTTGACTGATTATCGATCTAATATCATAAAAATATATAAATAACATAAATAGAAAAATGATAATCCTTACTTCAATAGAAAAATATTAATCTCAATCATTTACAAATGTCTTTTGACATTTTGTTTAGAAAATTTTGAGCTTCTTTTTGTGTGTGGAAATAGTAATGTTATAATTATATTTACTTGACAATTGAATTTTCCGTGATAATTCAACTCATTACTACACGGGTAAAAAGTCCTCATATTTTCACAAACATATTGTAACCAAAAACCATGTATAATTTGTTATGGAATTATTGTTATTATTATAATTATTTTAGTTGCAGTTCTGAGGTTACTTTAAAAATTGATGAAAATAATTGCAATTAGCATTCACATAACTTAACAATCATTGCAAATGATATGGATATTTAGTGGAGAATATTACGAACACTCATCTGAGTTGTTGTATATAGTTTTGAAAATCTCACATGCAAGAACTATCATGGTCATATACCATTGATCATTGGCATTAAGTCAATTTCGTCCTCAAGCTAATTTTCTTTCCTGTAAAAAAAAGAAAGTCTATAAAATAATTATTGATTACATAAGTTATTCCCAATCATACTAAATTATACTATTAGGCGCAACGCCAGTGCTTGATCCAAGAAAAATTGCATGCTGTAGGTGATGTGGGGGACACTGTTGGGGAGTCCCCATTAGATGTCTGACAAAAAAAAAAACAAGAGATGGTCACTTCCCTTCCACTGCTCAGCAGGCTTATCATTCTTATGTATATGTTAAATATTAGACACCATCACCACCAGTTTAATGTTAGAATATTTATTGTGGATCATGAGTAGATGCAACTTCAATAAGCTGTTTATGGACAAGAATCTCTTGCTTGAACAAATATACAAGTATTAATAGATGATGGCTTTAATTAAAGATAAAAGGCTGCCCAGTGAGTAAGTCGAGATCTCCTCAATTCTTCCTTCTACTAGAAAGAGATGTTAGTAGGCCTAGTTCGGTTTTGCTTGTTGCTGCTTTTCAAGTAAAAAAATAAAAATAAATAACTCTGCTATTTGGCATTCGGTGCACGGTTCACCTCGTGCACCCACGACTACGGGGAAGGTCAGGATATCCGGAGGCAGAACAGGAGGGGTGGGAAGGTGCGGTGTAGGTGGGGGGAGGGAGGCGGCGGCAGTGTAGGAGGGGGGAGAGAGGCTGCAGCGGTGGAGCAGAAGGGTGGGAAAGCGGAGGAGGAGGAGGCGGCGACGACAACGACAGCAACAGCGGCCGGGGAGGCGCAATACTCCCCTCCCTAGTCCTCCCTCTCCTCTTGTGCCGCCCTCCGGACTCCCCGACGACCTCCCTGGCCCTCTCGGTCCCGACGGATGCACGAAGTACGTGCACCCGACGGATACCAAATATCTTTTTCGAAAAATTATGCTCATCCTAGTTTCAGAAGCAACTCCAAATTTATTTAATAGCTAGTTTATCAATTGAAATATAAAGAGACATCTTTTAAAAGTGAATCGTTTAGATAAAAAATAAAATAATCAAAAATTAATTTTTGCAAAATCAAATTTCAAACTTTATTAAAAGAAATCGAACGGAATTTAAATAATTTGGTTTTCGGTTTCGTTCAGTTTCATTCGATTCCATGAGCCAAAGTGGATCGGACCTTCGAAAACAAAATTTAAATTTTGAGAATACTATTTTTTTTCTTGACTGTCCCAAAAAGAGAAAAAGAAAAAGAAAAGTGTGAAAGTAATGTAATAAATGATGTTGGATGTACCATCACGCCAAATAGCATCATTTTTTTTAGAAAATGTCACATATCATCCCTCCCACATCTCTTTGTTAGTCATATATGACCAAAACTCACACAGGAAGAAGAACATTTGTGTGCTTAATTCAAAGAACCAAAAATTGATTTAACAAAGTGAACATCAAAATATCACAGTTCATAGAAAGAGGGAGGAAGCTTGATTTAACAATCGAAGTGAAGATTGATTTAACAGAAGTATTAGGATTAAACTGTATAGTTAAATTGTATATATGGTGATTGGCCCATGTGGCTTAGGCCTAAGTTGATATGTGGATGTATCAGGGCAGTTAGCGTAGGTCGACTACTTCGACCAACTACTTTGGCCAATTATAGACTCTTTGGGATGAGTTGGGGACTTATGAACCTATTTCGACGTGCAGTTGCGGCAAATGTACGTGTGATATCCCGAAGAAGCTGCAGAAACGGGTTGATGAAGATAGCGCTTTCATCAGTTTCTTTATGGGATCAATCATGAACTCTATGGCAACGTCCGTTCGATTTTATTGGCACAGATCCGTTCCCTACTTTGGCGCGTGTTTATCAATCCATGCATAGGAGGAACGATTGCGCACGTCCACACAAGTCTCCTCTGAACGGGACGAGGTTATGGCGCTTGTGGTTAAAACTCCTTCTGTTAACCGTGGGCTATCTCGTTTGGATGCTCGGAAAAAATCGGAGTTGCTACTATTTCGATGCTCTCGTGGTGGTAGCTATTTCACACGTAGTACACCATCATCTAAATCACCAGCCCGAACATCACCACCCCGCACATCATCGCCAGGAACGCCCATCTCTACCACTCCCCTAACAAGTAAACAAAACCAAGATCCAAACAAACCCACAGACCCAAAACAACTAAACAAAGAACCTAGAATAAAAATTCCTCGGGATTTCGGTTTCCTCACAATCGTTCAGTCCAGCGAGCGCCATCAACCTTAGCGCCACCTCCTCGACTACCTTCTTCTTCCCGGTCCTCCTGTTGTTACGACAGTTTCTTACTCTGGTGGTATCTACAACTTCATATATTTTTTGTTGGTGTTGTTCGGCTGCGTCAATGATGAGGTGGATGAGGTAGCGATTGGGGGATGAGTCCCAATGCGACTAAAAGCTCTTGTAGCATAAGAAGAACCGCATGTGAACTCCGGATGGTGTTGTTGATTCTTGATATTATGTTAGTGGTTCTTCCTCTTGTTGGTGGTGTTGTTTTTAAAGTCGCCGACAAGGTAGGAGAGGACCTGCTGCTCCTCTGGTGAGAGGGCGGTAGCAAGGGTGAGTATGGCAACGAGGAGGGAGGAGAGGTGGTTAGATGGAGAGGAGGGGAGGGGAGGGGTGGACTCTGACGGAGGGAGGGGTGGACTATGTTTAGTAAAGAGCGGTATAGTAGAGAATGGGAAGAGGAAGAGATGACATAAAAGAGTGTTAGGTAGGTTACAATTTTCTTTTATATCAACTCATTCGATTTTCGGTTTGGATCAGATTCAAAAATCCAAACTTGAAAATCGACCAGAAAACTGATTTATTTAAGGGTTAAAATCGAACTACGAACCAATTTAAAAAAAAATTAAACCAAACTTATATTTTGGTCCGGTCTGGTTCGGTTTGGTTTATGGTTGAAAACTGCCTAATGCTCACCCCTAGCAATTGTTATCAAACAGGTTTGTCACTCCCCGTTCCCAATATACATATTTGGGAGATATTAGTTTCCTTCTTGTATTAATTTTTGCTTGTATGGTGGATTAGATTGCATGTCATGGAGACTAGACTCATTCTTTGGTTCAACTAGACTCATGGTTTAATTGTTGGGTTGGATTGGTCATGAGTGAACCCATGATCTAAACCTCAACCCTAGCATATATAAGCTAATTTCTTTCTCTCTCTTCCCTCATTCTTTTATTTTTTTCTCCTTACTTCATTTTAGGCAAGTACACCTTGCATTAGATGGAGAAACCTCTTAATTTTGATTCTTGCTTTTTTTCTTGTATTTTATTTGTCTAATATATGTGCATTTTGATTCCAAATACTTTTAATACTTGAATTTTTGGTTGTGATACAGTTTAGGTGATAGTAGATTGTCTCACGAAAGTAGCTAATTTTTTTCTCTTCTGAGTAGGATAACCATAGAGCAGTTGGCAGAATTGTACATACGACAAATAGTAAGATAATACGGTGTCCCAGTGAGTATCATATTAGATCGAGACACCCGGTTTACTTCATATTTTTGGAAAAGTTTGCATCAAAGTTTGAGAACCAAGTTGAGATTCAGTACTGCTTATCATCCTCAAACAGATGGACAATCAGAGAGAAATATCCAGACATTGGAAGATATGCTATGAGCTTGTACTTTGTATTTTGGAGGATCTTGGGAGGATCACCTTCATCTCGTCGAGTTCTCATACAACAAAAGTTATCAAGCCTGTATCCAGATGTCACCCTTTGAAGCGTTATACGGGAGAAAGTGAAGGTCACCACTGGCATGCGATGATATAGGTGAGAGAAAGATGTTAGGCCCTAAGATGATCATATAGATAGTAGAAGTTGTCAAGCAGATCAAAGAGATACTTCGGGTTGCACACGATAGGCATCGACATTGGACAGATCAACATCGTAGGCCTTTAGAGTTTTGTGTTAGCGACCACATGTTCTTGCGAATTTTACCGACTTGTGGAGTCACTAGATTCGGGTCCGCGAGAAGCTTAGTCCGTGATACGTAGGTCCGTTCTATATTCTCGAACCGGTAGGTGTTGTTGCTTACCGTCTTGCCCTTTCGCATTCGCTACGTCGAGTGGACAGTGATCTATGCACCCATCTTCCAGAACATGGGTTGCATGCCTACGAAGGGCACGTGTAAGACAGCAAACACAGTGTATATTGCTCGTGCATACGCGTGTATGCAAGTGACCATTTTTAGCATAAAATATTATGAATATGTGGATCAACGTATCCATTAGGGGCAAGCAGCAGCCTGAACTGACAAAGGAGAAGAAGAATATGAGCTTTTTGTGCTCGTATAGCCAAGCTCTCTTATTGCCAGATTCTTTAAATCGTCCAAGTATTCCAGCATCTCTTTCTTGTGTCGAGTAGTCAAAGGAGTAAAGTAATCTACCACAGATTAGATCTCCATAGCGATACTTTCCCGGATTCATTATACTTATATTCCTGTTTAGGATCTTTTGTACCCCTTTTTCTTTAATAGTTTATAACATAAAGTTTCATATAAACCTTTTTTTATGGCAAACAAATTCTAATTTCCATAATACTAACTATTTTAGTCTCTAATTGTTAACCCAACTTCTATTTGTCAATAATAATTTTTTTAATCTAATCTCCAATTAGCAACTAATTTCTAGTTACCCTACCTTATTGAATAATTTTTGACCTAAGTCTGCTTAGTACCTAGCTCTGGCCTGACTTGTTTATCATCTCCCAAGTTCTACATATAGTCTAGTTCAAATTTGGTCAAGCATGTGACCGTTAGGTTCAATTTTGAACCTTGCTTCACCTTCAGACTTTAGCCAAACTTAGTGATAGAGTTTACTTGAACACTCAGACAGCCTAAAGTTAACTACTTACCCCATATTCAGATGTATCTACACTGATTCATAAACAGTCTGTGTAAGAGTTAAGATTCATCCTCTGCATCGATCAAGACACTATTTTTCTAGTGTCGGATACAAAAGTATTGTATCTGTGTCATCCTTCCATGACATTGACAGTGCCGATACGGACACAAACACCTATTTCGTATCACAAACTCTCGACATTATCCAAGTGCACACATGAATATTTATTGATTCAGACAACATATACTCGTATCGCTATGGAAACAAGTCCATCCCATGTCCAGAGCTTGATACGAAAGTCGTGTCACTCTAGACATACTAATTGTCACCCTCAATTTTCCAGCTAAGAGTAGTTTGGTAATTTGGCATGGGTATTTATTTTAGAAATATAATATTAAATATTGTGCATGTTGTAAATATTATTTATTTTATTATTTATTTATTGTTAGATGTTAGTATTTAATTTTTGACTTGTGTTAGTGGACCTAACTAGTTTATATTAGATTCATGGACTATATTTCATTCTAGTTAGATTTGAGCCCAATAGTAAGCCCATTCATTAGGAGAATAAATGAATTAGTTAAACCAATTGGATTAGAAACTTCCCTCCTTAATTAATTCCTTCATGACAAGCCCAAGGGGTATTATGGAAATTTCATAGTAGCCTCGAGGAGGGGTAGAGGCCGGCCATCATAGAAGGAGGAGAGAGACTATCTTTCTCTCTTCATTTTTTTATTCCAAATCTAGATCTAGAATTTTCTTTTTCCAAATTTCTTCATCCCTACACAAATTTTTACCCAAATTCTTTCTTAATTCCTTCTCTACTCATCATTGGAGGCTATTAGAAAAAGGAGAAAGCAAGGATCTACAAGGAGAAAGTAATGATCTATAAATTGAAGGCTCTTGACACTCATTTAGAGAATTGCTTTAGAAATTTATCTCCCAATAGGTACAATTAAGTTTTCTCTCTCTAATTAGACTCTAAATCTGTAATTTAATTATTAGAAACCCTCATATTTTCTAGGACTACCCATAGGAAGTAGAATTGGGTTCATAGGATGCATATGAAGAAAGTTATATGGTATTTTATGTCAATTTTGGAGGAATTTTGAGATTGGCACATCTTGTGTTTGTCAGTAGGTCAATTAGACCAAATTGATATGTGTTTGATTATGTGTGACTAGTGTCGTGTCCATAATTTAATACGTGTAGGCCGTATCCTGATAATTTGGTGATATGGGTTGATTTGGGGGTTTTCTTCCGACACGGGGGGTTTAAGCATGTCATATTTTGGCACGGACACGTAGACGAATAGCTAACACTTTGTGTTGCTTCTAATTGTGATTTTAGACTTGCTCGTGTCCTTCGAATTATGTTTGGTGGTGTGGTGGAGCCGTATCTCATGCGTATCATAGATTGAGTGTGATACGGGTGCGGTGTACTCCACATGTTTGATTCTTTAGATTATAATATAATTTACCTTGGTTATAACTATTAGAGTATTATGATTATAATTGTTATATGATATAAATATATATATATATAAATATATATATATATATATATATATATATATATATATATATATATATATATATATATATATATAGTTATATTTATGTTTCTAATTTTATTGTGATGTATTGGTGGTCCTTGGAGAGTAGAAGAGTTCATGTGCATCATTAGTGTGGGTATATATATATATATATATATATATATATATATATATATATATGTGTGTGTGTGTGTGTGTGTGTGTGTATAGATGTGTGCATGCGAGCAAGGGGGGCAATAAGCAGGCTGGATAACCAGCAAGAAGCAGTAGCAGAAACAGCAAAACGCAGAAGCAGTAAGCTGCAGCAGCAGCAGAAGCAATAAGCAGCAGCAACGATAAGCAGAAGCAGCAACAATAAATAGCAGTAGCATTAGTGTGTAGCACAAGTGCTTAGAGATTAAGTTGTAGATAAGCTAAGTTAGTTAATATTGTTAGTTAGTTATGTATATTCTCCGACATGAGGCACGATTCATTTTGGTGGAGACAGAAAGCTTAGTCCATGGTACATTAGACCTTTCGGTATTCTTGAGAGGGTTGGTGCAGTGGCCTACAGACTAGACATGCCGCCTGCATTTGAGGGAGTGCACAACATGTTCCATGTGTCATAACTGAGATGGTATATGGCAGATCCTAGCCATGTACTAGATCACTCGGAGATCGAGGTTGGTCTGACACTCAGCTATCCAGAGTAGCCCGTGGAGATTTTAGACCGCATAGAGAAGTTGTTGTGGAACCAGATGATTTCTTTGGTGCATGTCACGTGGAGGCATCACTCACCAGGAGAGAGTACCTGGGAGCGAGAGGCAGAGATGCGCGAACGATATCCTTATTTGTTTGAGCCGTGATGTATAATTGTTTTTTTGCTTGTATTGATTACTTTTGGTAGTTAGTTTCTTCCTTAATTTTGAGGATAATTTTTTTTTAAGCTGGGTAGGATTGTCACCCTCACTTTTTCAGCTAAGGGTAGTTTATTAATTTGGAATGGGTATTTATTTTAGAAATATAATACTAAATATTGTGCATGTTTTAAATATTATTTATTGTATTATTTATTTATTGTTAGATGTTAGTATTTGATTTTGGACTTGTGTTAGTAGACCTAACTAGTTTAGATTAGATCTATTGACCATATTTTATTCTACTTAGATTTGAGCCAAATAGTAAGCTCATTCATTGGGAGAATAAATTAATTAGTTAAACCAATTGGATTATAACCTTCCCTCCTTAATTAATTCCTTTATGACAAGCCCAAGGGGTATTATGGATATTTTATAGTAGCTTGGAGGAGGGGTAGAGGTCGGCCACCATAAAGCGAGGAGAGAGACTCTCTCTCTTTATTTTTTATTCCAAATGTAGATCTAAAATTTTTTTCTTCCAAATTCCTTCATTCCTACACCAATTCCTACCAAATTTTTTTCCCAATTCCTTCTCTACTCATTATTGAAGGCTATTAAAACAAGGAGAAAGCAAGAATCTACAAGGAGGAAGCAAGGATCTATAAGTTAAAGGCTCTTAACACTCATTTGGAGAATTGTATTAGAAATCCATCTCCCAATAGGTATAATTTAGTTTTTCCTCTCTAATTAGACTCTAAATCTATAATTTAATCATTAGGAACTCTCTTATGTACTAAGACTACCCATAGGAAGTAGAATTAGGTTCATAGGAGTCCTATGGAGAAAGTTATGTAATATTTTGTGTCAATTTTGGTAAAATTCCGAGATTTAAACATCTTGTGTTTGTCAATAGGTCAATTAGACCAAATTGACATGTGTTTGATTATGTGTGACTAGTATCGTGTCCACAATTGGATACGTATATGCCATATCCCGTTAATTTGGCAATACGGGTTAATTTGGAGATTTTCTTCCGACACGGGAGTTTGAGCATGTCATATTTTGACACGGGCACGAAGACGAATAGTTAACACTTCATGTTGCTTCTAATTGTGATTTTAGACTTGCTCGTGTCCTTCGAGCTACGTTTGGTGGTGTGGTGGAGCCGTATCGCGAGTGTATCATAGATTGAGTATGATACGGGTGCGGTGCACTCTACGTGTTTGATTTTTTGCATTACAATTTAATTTACCTTGGTTATAGCTATTAGAGTATTATGATTATAATTTATTTATATATATATATATATATATATATATATATATATATATATATATATATATATATATATATTAACACATACCCACACTAATGATAGATAGATAGATAGATAGATAGATAGATAGATAGATATATGTATGTGTGTATAGATGTGTGCATATGAGTTTGGGGGGCAATAAGCAGGCCGGATAACATGCAAGAAGCAGCAGCAAAAACATCAAGAAGCAAAAGCAGTAAGCTGCTGCAGCAGCAGACAATAAGCAGCAACAGCGATAAGCAGAAGCAACAACAATAAACAGCAGTTGCATTAGTGTGTAGCACAAGTGCTTAGATATTAAGTTGTAGATAAGCTAATATAGTTAATATTGTTAGTTAGTTATGTATATATGTTAGTTAGTATATATATATATGAGTTATATATATATATATATATATATATATATATATATATATATATATATATATATATATATATATATATATATATATATATATATAAGCACTAGTTAGCATTAGCGTTGGTTAATATTATTTCTAGTTTACCATAAGTTACACTAAGATAATGAGAGTTGAGGTATCATAGGGTATGGGTATTGAATATCAATTGGGTATGTTAGTATGTTAGTTTGGTATAGTATTGTTATAAGTTATGAGTATAAATACATGTTTGTGTATAGTGAGATATGTATGGTTAGTTAGTTAATGTTAGATATTGGATTACCTTGTGATACCAAGGTAATGTCAAGGTATTGGTTTATACTCAAGATATTGAGTTTGTATATCAAGATGGGTGTGTAGGTGGTGTGATACCACTTTTGGCTCAAAGCCAAGGTATCCACTTAGCATTAGTTTAGCTAGGAGTACTATATATTTTTATCTTGTATATATATTTTTATCTTGTATATATATATATATATATATATATATATATATATATATATATATATATATATATATAGTATTTTCATATCTAATAACTTACGTATCTTATGATACAGTAATGTGTTGGTATCCTAGTATCCTAACATAGCTAATATAGCCTAGTTACATAGTGTATGGACCCAATATCCTAGAGATGGATCATACAACCTATAAATAGCTAGTTTGACCAAGTTTGACTAGTTTGACCTAGAGTTAACCTAGTTTGACTATTTTGACTTAGAAATGGCTTTATGACCTAGAATTGAACTAGTTTAACTTATTTTCATTCTAAAATCTTGTATTGATGCAATATTCCATATATAAGGTATGTGTGACACCAACTTGGATATCGAGAGACACACCTTGCTCAGGACCTCAGGCGAGTATATTTTCCTATTAGTTTTTATTTCATAATAGTGTATATATCTCATGTTCTAGAACTGTATATTTGATTCCGACACAGTGGTTTCACGGACTGGTACTACATGGATCCTGTCAGGAGATGTTCTCCCTTACCGTATTCAGCGGGTACTCCTTCACATGTATTTCATCGTGTGTATTGGGTATTGATTTAGTGTACTTCGTGTTCACACACTGCTCGTGTTCAGTGTGCCCATAATCGTGTTTGTAACGTGTCGTGATTGGATCCATTGGTATTGGTCGGGGATGGGGGAATATAAGTTGATTATGTGATCAAGCCCCATTGTATTCGTGTATATGTCGATTACATATCACACTTGTAATCGAGTTACCATATTGTATTCGTGTTCAACCCAAACCGATCACATAATAAACTTGTATTCCATGGCACATTAGCTAGATTTTATTTATTTTTCTTATATTGCAGATATTCTATTGTATGTCCTTCTTTCCAGTATATTGTCTGTTCACTCTAGTTCATTTTATTCTGTTGTTTAGTTATCTTGTATTCTTTTCTATTATTTGTTATATATGCTGATTATGTAATTGAAACTGCTTTCAGAGGTATGTACTTTGCTTTTATACTGACTGAATATATTTTTTAGATGACTGGCTCGTATACCAGTGTCCCACATACTATGGACCGTAAGACGATGTTCCATTAGAGGATACTCATTTAGGACAGGAGGACTTAGTATCAGAGCCTGAGGAGGTTTAGATTATTGTTAAGCTTGTATTAGACCTTTATTGAGATTATTGGCATGTATATATTATTTCAGTCTTGTGGATATATCGTGACTCTTTCTCTCGTTATTCCATCTTGTGCTTTATCTTCCCTAGTTTGCATTATGATTGAGTATAGTTTACATTTATTAGATACCATATTGTTCCTCCATTTGGAGTTAAGATGATTAACAAGTACCATATATATATATTGTTTGGGATGTTTAGATAGTAGAGTTAACTCAGACAACGTTCTACCGCTGGACGTTCCCACGTACCCGTGCCCGAATATCCGGGTGTGGGTCGTGACACTAATAAAACTGATCTCTTCTACCTGATATTGCACAATCGAGGCCGTGTCCCAATCAAACTTGAGGACGCAATTAAGAACCAATTTCTGTGTCGGATATGAGTGCTCGCCTCTGATTTGAGCAAGGTAAAATATTAGCACCCTCCAGTGTCCAGATTCATTCCCGACTCCTTCAAAAATATTTTATCGAACACCAATCGGTTAGATACAAATAGAAGAAGAATGAGTGCATTGAAGCCGATTCTTACTATTTAAAAGAAGAAATTATAGGAAAGAACAACGTTAGGATTTGAGAACTCACAAATGATCATCTGATTGATCGATCTTCATCAATTTCTTCGAGAGACTTGTCGACGGTCACTGGTCGAAGCTCATTGGTGACTGGTATGACATGATTGGAGCTCTAGCTACAGCTTGACTTTGTAGCCAAAGCTTGCTACGACCCTAAGCGACCGAGCTCCACCGAGGCTAAGGCGTCTCCACCAGAGCGCTCTATTGATGGAGAAAGAAGGAAGTGGGGAAAGCATTTGACATAGCTTCGCGGAGAAGAGGGGATGAAGAACAGAGAAGAGTCTGGCTCTATTTATAGGTGGGGAAGTCGGTGAGGCAGTGGCGCTGAAGGCATTGGGGAGGTTAGAAAGTCGCCGCTGGTTGAATGTCGATAGAGGTAGGTTCGTAGAAAGAGAGGCTACGGAAAGAGTTCGGGATCTTCTAGAGGAGTCTGGACGATGAGGCGTTGGGGAGTCCTAGGGCTTCGTGAATCTTCTGGCGGAGGCGGTATGCAGTTACGTCGAGTGGTCGGTCGGTGGCAGTAAAGTTTATTAAAATGGTGGAGGCAGGGTACTGCCAAAGGTCGTGGGCAACAGAGCCAAGGGTCTGGTCGGGTTTACCCACTAACGGGTTATGTTGATCACTAATGGGTTTGAGTAGTGGGTCGGGTCTAGGCTTTAGGGGTTAACCCAATTGGTTCGGGTTGGGCTTGATCAGTTTGGGCTTGCAAGGATTGGTCTGCTAATAATGTATAAGAATAATGAATAACATGTTGGCATTCATAATTATAATGGCTTTTAAATAGTAAGAACACTTAGCAATAATAGAATTAAATAGGATAGAAATAATATGTAATTTACTTACTAAAATAATACTAAAGTATCTACTACCAAATGTCCTTTATTTAGAAAAAGAGGAGTTACAAATCTTTCTCCTTCAAAAATTTCATCCTCAAAATTTCAGGGTGAAGATCTAGGGAGGAAAAGTACATCAATTATGTAATAGGTAGGGATATTTCTCCCTCATCTCGTCTTCTCACTCCCATGTAGACTCTCCTGGGGAATGGTGCCTCCATGTAACCCGAACAAGAGGGATAGTCTGATTGTGCAGCCTCTTCTCCCTACGATCCAATATTTCTACTAGCTGCTCTGAATAGGTAAGGCTTAGTTCTACCTCGAGCTCGGAATGGTCTAGCACGTGACTAGTGTTCTGTTACAAAATAAGTTTTACTAACTCAATTTTTTAAATTAAAAACAAAAAGTACAAAGAGTCATTATATAAGAAATCTAAGTACAATTAAGATTTTGGGGAAGTTTGACGGTGGAGATTGAGTACTGCAGCTGACTCCTTTACTCCGTGTAAGGTACGATAACGAAGAAACTTGCTAGATCTCTAGCTCACTGGCACGAAAGACAACAACTAGGCTCCTGAGTATGCGTTCTCTATGTCTCCTTGTACGTATCTATCCATCCTTGTATGGGAATATATCCATGCTATTTATAGCCATCTATACTGAATGGCTATGCACGCGCATGTCCTATGTGCACATGTCTTTTAGGTTACCGTATGATCATCCTTAACATAATGTAGTTACAACCTTAAGCGCATGTTACGGTCGGGTTGCCATGTGGCATTAACTATGATAGGCTATTATTGAGATCTCGACCTGTAGTCTAATTTGTTTTCACCCGTTGTGTGCGTGACTTAGTCAACTTGACACGTAGCCCGCACTGGTTGTCGAGGATCTCTCGTTAGTTGTAACAGAATAATTTGGTTTTATAGAGCCGCATGGATTGCTTGTCGCAAGAGCACTTAACCTCATAAGGACTATGTTGCCTGGAGACTATGACGTATGGAAGCTTGTCGCATGAGCACCCAGCTACATAAAAACTCAGCCTTATGTGGGCTATGTCTTATGGAGACTATGATACATAGAGACGTCATCGCATGGAAGCTTGTCTTGTGTACATGTGGTACTATACGCTATATAAGACAAAGGTAATTATGACAGTGACGTAAGCATTGACGTTCACTGTCAGCATAAAATTTGAGGCATTCAGAGTCAGTAAATGCTGTCAGTGTCATTAATGTCGTGACTAACAGAAGTGACACTATGCGGCAGACCTGTATGCGCCTAAGCTCCCTACCGCATGCTTCCTTAGTGCCACATGCGCTTCTTGCCGCATAAATGCTTTGGTGCATGCGACTTGTAATATGAGCGCATATTTGTCGCATGGGCTTGATGTCGCATAGGCGAGTCTGCCTAGCTGTCAAATCCTCATTAAATGAAAGATTTGTCTCAATCTTTGAGCGAATTTCTTAGGATTTTGAGTCATCTTTAGACACGGACTCCAAGGTGGCAGTTTACAGTGGATAAAGATGGATCAAAAATTAAGGCATCGCCGTCATCCTCAACTATCATATGGATAAAGGCGGAGTAGAGATCGAGGTGCCGCCCTCATCTTGAGTCGCATGCTCTTGTTTATAAATAGAGGCCTTGATGGAGAGATAAAAACTTTACTAACTTTTTGAATTCTTCTTCCTTCTTCGTATCTGAATTTTTTGCTTGACCGCCAAAGTCCCCAAAGCTTCCTCCTCCGTAGTTGCTGCCAAGGGAAAAGGTCTCGCCACCGAGACCGACGCTGCAAAAAACCCCGTCAAGGGCAAGGGTCCTGCCACCAACCCTCCTTAAGCTTCACCCAACGATATTCAGGAGCCGATCATGGGTAGGGTTCCTTTGAGGAAGATGATGATTTAAAATACAGAGACACATCTTGCACAATCTGTTGCATGAATAAGAGATCATCTAGAATATACGCAAAATTTTCTCACAATCCTACTGTATAGGTGAGAGATCATCTAGAATATACGTGTGCTTTTCTGTCACATGAGTGATAGATTGTCATGCGTAGACTATGACCCTGCCGCATGGATGAACAAATGCACATGCCATGACTCTGCCACATGGATGAGAACTCATCTAGAACATGCGCAGACTTTTCTTACTGATGATGCACATAACCTTTGCTACAATGTGTTGATGGCAGGTACTATCACGCCCCAGTCCCAAAATATGCTGGACCAGATACATGGCAATGGCCAACTAGTACAACTCCATAGGATTTCCTAATTTAGTGGACCTGACGAAGTGTACTTACGCTGTCCATGGTCAAGTGATCAAGATAATTATCTATATCTATCGACTATCTATATCTCAATCCATATGACAAGAATAAAAGAAAAGTAAATATGACTACTAGTCTGCGGCCTAATTATCATACTTTTCGAATAGACTCGAAGAAAATTGCACGAGTCAACAAAAACTAAGAAGGTATATATGATAGAAAGCATATATATATATATATATATACACACACACACACACACACACACACACACACACACACACACACACACACACAAGGATAATACCTGTAAGAAAATGAGCACTCATAAACCATCCATCAAAAGATCTCTGTGTCCAACTCAGCTAACCTGGCAGGGAACTAGGTCCTCAGAGGGACGTAACAAGATACAAATGATACATGTCAAAATATAAATATTGTACAAATATATAGGGTAACCTAACCATCTATGTGAATGCAATTTTGAGGACAACCTTGGTACGTATGGGTAGGCGTAGGCATAGATAACTGCCATAGCATCCCGTCGAACGCGACTTCTGCTAAATAAATACCATAACGCTCCAAAGAACGCTGGTAGTCTGAATATATTTATAAACAAGCCTAACTTCCCGTTGGAAGTGGCATATAAATGAGTCATTAATTTTCGTAGATCCTCTACGGTCACCAATATGTGTATCCCATACGACCAATAATTGTCCTCCCCGCCTAATGCAAATGTACAAATCTTATACACAACGTGCACATCTCATAACTATTATGTCCGGTCATAAATAAACTAATTTTTTTATGACTACGCACTATACAGTCATGCACGTCCTACGCACCTGTAGCCAGTCGAGTATGCCAACATACATCATAAATAATATATGGTGCCGTGGAAAGTACGTATCAAGGTCTCAGGAGAAATTAAAATATCTCCAACATATTAAGTAAGTCACTAATACCTAGGTCAATGAATTAAACTACTCATCGACGCATTCGTCGACTGCACCCGAGTCATACTCATACGCACACATTTATACCATAATTATTTAAAGCAGAATCATATAATGATAATAACTAAAATTAGACACTACAACAAAGTGGCAAGGTATTTTGCCTAGAACTTCGTGCTGTAACTGTACAGAGCCTGCTCCTGTCTCCTCGACGGAATGATCAAGAAAGCCTAAAGTATGATATTTAAATAAGTTTATGTATGCTAACATGTACAAGATCATATCTACCACAACGTTCTAACTAATTCTCTTAGGTTGCTACATTGCATACTTTCTAACATCGTCTAACTAGTTAAAGTTAACTTCTATTACTTAGATTACTAATTGGTATTCATAATATTATTAAGTTAATTACTCAACTCTAAAAACATTATATAGATTGGGTTAATATTCCTAATCATGGTGTTATAAATAAAAACTCATATAACCCAAAACTAGGCTATGTACCCAACTAGTTGTATACCAGTTTTCAATATTTATTCTAAGCATCACCATGCTAATAATCACTTAACCAATCATTAAATATTTTGGAATTATTTTTATATTACTAACAAAATAGTATAATCTCCTTTGTAATCATGTATTATATATCACAAATTATCACTGACAATACTAGTTAAGATCTCAACCTATTTATGAATAGTTTTCTATCCTTGTAACCTAGATTATCTTATATTTTTAATTATAAAAACTAATTTATATAATCTGAAAATATAATTTAAATTACTATATTTTACTTATTTAACATAAGAATTTAAGTATTTATGCGCATGCAAAATATACTAGTTGTTTAGTACTAGTAACTATACCATTATAAACCAAATATTTTTCCAAAATATACAATTTGTTCCATCTCCAAATATATTATTATAGGTTCTGAAAATTAAATTAAAAATTTACTTTTTTCTCTATTTAACATACTATTTTATGTGATGCAAAACAATAAAATTAAACTAGTTGGTATACTTTAGTTTTTAGCACATCCTTCCAATACAACCTTTTCATGAATTCTTATGCATTTCATCCTCAAAAACTTAAAATAAAATTCTTAAATTAAACAATATATAATATATAATTACTTTTCTTAAAATGGGAATTAAGCCTCATAATGATAAAAATATAAACTAGGTACGTTAATATAGTGTTTACACATACTCAACACTATTATCCTTATGAATTTCTACAATTTAAATTCTAAAAAAATCATTTATAATATGTAAAAATATGGAAAATTAAGTCTAAATCAGAAGTAAATAATTTATTTTAGAGTTATTTAACAAATATATTCAGATTTACAAGTTGGTGTTCACTATGGGTAAAAACTAGGTTGGTATTGAGGTTTCCTAGTATAGCATACAATCTACATATATCAAGTTGATGAAATATTTATGAAACCTAAAGAGTGTTGTTTAGGATATCTAGAGGGGTTCAAGAGGAAGAGTTTTGATTACTAACCTCTTTGGAAAATATGTTAAAAATTGCTCGAATCGCAGCTTCTTTGAAATAATTCTAAATTTGACTTCTCCTCCTTGTAGTTCTTTGTGATGCTTGTGTAGGCTGTTCTAGGGGCTGTGGGGACTATAAAATATGGTAGAATGGTAGAGAAGAGTGATAGGGTGGTCTTGGATGAGGTTTGAGGGCTATGGAGGTAGTGGATAGGGTGAAGGAGTGGGAGGGAAAAGTTTAGACAGATTTGGTGAAGGTGGAGTAGGTTTCGGCCAAGGGGGTATGGCTGAATTTAGTGTGTAATAATACTAAGAAATGAATGTTTGGGGGGTTAAGAATAAAAATAAGGTCTGTAGTTGGGGGTTACACACTTTGATTTAATTGGAGAGATTAAAAGGTAGGGGTTTTTGGTCATGAGAGGGAGGTGAAGGGTTTGTGGTTATAAATTATTATAGGCTAAAATTATTCTTCTAAAAATAGGTTTTGGTGTATGGTTTATTATTTTTGGTGTTTTTTGAACTTACAGAGGGTGTTTTTTATTCTACTTGACCACTTAATTAGGTTTTTAAGGTTGGATTTGATGGTTGGCTCTAGGTTTAGTCAAATTAAGCTCAAAGGGTTCAATAAGTCACATCAATTAAATTATCATATAAAGTATATAAAAATAGATGTGAACCAAAGGATTAGATTAGGTTAGTCTCAATGTAGATTCACTACCAAAAAAAGTCAAATTAGCGACGCCCAAAAACGTCGCTAAATGACAAAAAAACGTCGCTAAAATTTTTTAGCGACGTCATTAGCGACGTTTTAAAGTAGTCGGAAGAAACCAAGTCGCTGAACCGAAATACGTCGCTAAACGTCGCTATACCGACATTTTTTAGCGACTTCCATGAGTCGCTAAAATTAGCGACGTTTAGCGACGCCGCGTCACTAAATAGCGACGTTCTATAAAGTCGCTAAACGTCGCTAATGAGCGACTTATATTGCGACGTAACAGCGACGTATTTAATGACCTGGCAGTACTGCCATGTCACCAATTTGCGACGTACAGCGACATATTTAGCGACGTTTGGCGACGTCGTTAGCGACGTTTAATGACACGTCGCTAAGTAGCGACTTTTTTAGCGACTTATTAAAACGTCGCTAGACGTCGCTAAACGTCGCTAAATACGTCGCTAAATTTACAAAAAAAGTAAAAAAAAAAAACCTGAATTGTTCCAAGCTATTGTTCCTGTAATTTTAAAATTTCTAATTAAAAATAGACCCGGAGCAACCCTCCGTTGAATTCAATGGGTTCGCCGACCCCTTCGGTGGAACACTCAACACCGGATTAACAATATTTAATATGAATACAAGTATACAGTCATACAATTAATACACACAAATATTATAGACAGACAATAAAAGTATCACAGTCATAAAAGTATCACAGTATCACAGTCACACAAAATGGGCATAAACAACAGCACAAAATACATAATATATAAGTATCAGAGTATCACAGTAACACAAAATTCATAATATATAAGTATATGAAACATCATAGTATCAATCTCGAGGATTTCCAAAACGGGGCAGATATCAGTCCCTCAAAACCTAACCCTAACCCTAACCCTAACCATAAATTTAACCCTAACCCTAACCCTAACCCAGGTCAAAAAACCTAACCCTAACCCTAACCCTAAACCTAACCCTAACCCTAATATGCGTCTGTGTGTGTGTGTGTCTGCGTGTGTGTGTGTGTGTCGTGTGTGTGTCTGCGTCTGTGTGTCTGTGTGTGTGTCGTGTATGTGTGTCGTGTGTGTGTGTCTGCGTCTGTGTGTGTGTGTCGTGTGTCTCGTGTACCACTCCTCAGTGTCTGTGTGCGTGTGTCGTGTCTGTGTGCGTGTGTCTTGTGTCAGTGTCACATGAGAGAGAGAGAGAGAGAGAGAGAGAGAGAGAGAGAGAGAGAGATTACCTAGAGCTCGAGGAGGAGGAGGGAGATGCCGGAGTAGCCGCAGCGGTCGCAGACCCGGTCGCCGGAGAGGGGGGGGGACGGGGGAAATCGAAGCGTTTCGAAATTTTTGAGAGATGGAGAAAAGAAAACTGAGCCCTAATTAATCAAAATTTAGCGACGTTTAGCGACGTCAAGGTAAAAACGTCGCTAAAATAAAAAACTAGCGACTCCAAAGTCGTCGCTAAATACGTTGCTAAATATTTTTGAAAGATACGTCGCTAATTACGACGCTAAACGTCGCTAAATAAGATATATTAGCGACGTTTAGCGACCTTAATTGAACTTATAGCGACGATTAATTTAAAATCTTAATAAAAGTCGCTAAACGTCGCTAAATGTCGCCATTTAGCGACGTCTAGCGACGATATTTACGGAGTCGCTAATTTAGCGACGTTTTTACTTGGAGTCGCTAAAATACGTCGCTAATCCCGCTTATTCTAGTAGTGATTAGTGTCAGTCATTTGGTTGTAGGAATCTGGTCATTGTTGTGCATCAGAAATCTAAGCTACAGTCACTAGGTGGAAAGTTAAAATTTTATGATGCATAAACGTCGAGAATATTGTGTATCTAAAATATGATACAAGAGAGTGAGTTCGAGAGTGACACTAGGGTCATAGTAGTAGACTAACTTGTCCAGGATAGAAATATGAATTTTATTATAAGAAAAAAGCTAGTGTTGTGTTCCCAAAATTGAAACTATGGTAAGGTGCACCAAAGATATCATAATTAAAATATGTAAAATAACTCAATTTTTCTAACCCTAATTATTCTAAAATAAATTATAATAACACTCTGAACTATATATATCTAAATTTGGGCGAGGGGGTTTATAATCTATCCACCTTAGAAAAATTTTGTCCTCGAAATTCAAAATCAATCTCTCCAACCATAACTCATCATATCTCTAAATATATAAACACATCTGGGTACTTACTCATATACATTCTCTAAATCTTAACTGCCATATACCTACAGTTTAGTCGTCAAAGGCATTTGGTCCTCAAATCTTCTTACTACTATGAATTGTCTCATTATTGTTATCATGCTAATCGTCATCTAGAAAATTACCACCTAATAAGCCTAGGTTACTCAAGGATGTCGCAAAACAATATCAATTTAAATCTTCCAATATCTATAAAGAAAATAATGTCATATCTTTACTCTCAAAGGAGTGCATGGGTTAGGCACTAAAATCTTACAAGCATAAAATTCTCAAGGCCACCTATGTAGTATCTAAATCCTTTATTCTGCAGCAAAGACTGTTATTATTTCATCATTCTTTCCTTGGTACAATGTCATTAGCCTAAAGTATCCCCAATAAAATCCTCTAGACTAACTTCGTATAATTGCTCTTAGCAGAAATAAGTCTAATCTAGTTAGTCAGTCATACATAGTTTAGAAGCTCAACTCAATGATTCCTAGGAGAAATACATAAAATAAAATATGACATAATCCCCTATTCAAATACCTAGTACAAAATAAAAAAATAGAAATTATGCAATAAATATCAATTGAATTATTCTAAATACCCTAGATAAAAATATAACCAATACAATAATGAGAATAAGATTTCTAAAATCTAGAAATCCCTCGGCTAAGGTAAATTGGAAATAGGTTCTCATATTATCATCTACTATTAAGGATTAGGTCCAGCAAGCTCATATCCTATTATTCAAAAATCTAAATTCTTGGCCCTAAGCAGTTTATGTGTAAACCCACAATATCCAGCTATCATTTTTATAAGTCTTCTATCTTCCATTTACACTCCCCTACCATTGTGTCAATCTATAACCTAAGGGTCTTATGCTAATCCTCTAAAGAATGACCAACGAGTTAGTATGTGATCTGAACCTGTGTTTAATTCCTTGAAATTTATACTGCTTTAAGACTGATCAATAATTTTTACTCACACAAAATTTCCAAAAGCATTATAATTCATAAATACTAAAATTATTATCCTTTAAGTCCATATTACAATTCCTTCTTCTTGGATTATGCGACCATAATATCTTTCCCCTTATCATTTATTTTCTATACACATTCATATCCTTCTAGTATGTTAATCTTATTTTCATCTATAAGTTTCTCCAATCATGGCTCAGTACTTTCCACTTCGTAGTATTGATCTTCTAGGAAACTAGCGAGTCATAAATTTTTTAGTCCTTCTTAGATCATTCTCTTAATTAAAAATGCTCAAGGTCAGGTACTCATTGTGAATCTCTTCTTGTTGTCATTCTACTTTCTTTACCTCGAACCTGAGGTTTCTCCTAGTTTATTCCATATATACCTCATCCAAACAAAATGGTACCATCTTGTTACAACTTGCCATCCATTATAGGCAATTAACTATTTCTAACTCAAGACTATAACATCTATCAAAACTCTCATCCTTCAACCTATTTGCTCTATCATAGATACTAGCTTATCTAACCAAGTTATCAATGGTGGAACTCACAAGTCCAATTGACACTAGCAACCCAAATAAGTCAAGTACATCTAACCTAATTTTGAAAGATATACCATAGTACTCAAGTTATCTAATTATTCAAATATTAGGTCTAGAAATCTACCTATCTATTTAGTCCAGTCCTATTGTCATCAATAATTTATGAGGGTTGTAAGATCTAATTTTGATACTAAAAGTCATAAGGAAACTAGAGATTTAACCACTATGGCCTGCTACGTCAAGTTCTATTTTCTTAAGTTCATAATACCATTTATTGTATCACCACCATGGGCCATAAATGATCCCTAGCATCTAGCTATGTATTCTATAAAGTATTATAGAGCATTAGAATCAAACCATCTTTCTAACTTCTAACCCTTTCAAATTACTGCTACCTTAAGCAATAGGTAAGGTTAGTTCTAGGCCTCTACTTCTATGTTCAATTCTCATACGAACAATCTATACTAGCTCTAGCATCTAGAAATAACTTATATGCCTAACCTGCTAAGGGTAACCATCTTCTCAAAACTTTATATCAAGCATGCCTTCTTCCGCCTTGATGAGGATCGGCTTCTGGGGGGAATCGTCGCGCATGAACATCCATCTCTCCGAAATAGAAAATATGAGAAACAATGATAACGATGTTGAAGGAAAAGGAACGAATGCAATTATGAAGTCCAAAGACGATAATCAAATACAAGAGGAGTTTTAAAAATAGTTATGGATTGAGATCCTATTCAACATTTATCCTGACTCCAGTCTCGTTTGGTATAATAACATAATCGAAATGATATGCTCTGACATGCATGGGCCACCACTAAAACCATGTCATGCCCTAGTCCCAAAATATGTGGGACTAGACATGTTGCAATGGCCAGCTGGTACAACTTCGTAAGGTTTTCTAATTTAGTGGACCTGACAAAGTGCACTTACGTTGTCCATGGTCAAGTAATCAAGATAATTATTTATATCTATCAACTATCTATATCTTAATCCATATGACAAAAATAAAATAAAGGTAAATATGACTACTAGTCTGCAGCTTAATAATCATACTTTCCGAATAGACTCAAAAACAATTGTATGAGCGTAAAAAAACTAAGAAGGTATAAATAATAGAATATATATGTATACACACACACGGAAGGATAATACCTGTAAGAAAATCAAGCACTCATCAACCATCCAGCAAAAGATCTCTGTATCTAACTCAGCAAACTTGGAAGGGAACCAAGTCCTCAGTGAGACGTAACAAGATACAAATGATACATGCCAAAATATAAATACTATGTAAATAAATAGGGTAAACTAACCATCTATGTGAATATAATTTGAGGACAACCTTAGTATGTATGGGTAGGCGTAGGCATAGATAACTGCCATAACGTTCCGTCGAACGCGACTTCTGCTAAATAAATACCATAATGCTCCGAAGAATGCTGTTAGTCTGAATGTATTTATAAACAAGCCTAACTCCCTGTCGAAAATGATATATGATAAATGAGTTATTAGTTTTCGTGGATCCTCTACGGTCACCAATCTGTGTATCCCATTCAAACAGTAATTGTCCTCTCCGCCAAATACAAATATACAAGTCGTATACACAATGTGCACATCTCGTAACTATCATGTCCGATCATAAATAAACTAATACTATTATGACTATGCACTATACAGTCAAGCACGTCGTACGGTCCTATAGCCAGTCAAGTATGCCAACTTGCATCATGAATAATATATTTTGCCATGGAAAGTACGTGTCAAGGTCTCAGGAGATATTAAAATACCTCCAAAAAATTAGGTAAGTCACTAATACCTAGGTCAATGCATTAAACTACTCATCGATGCATTCATCGACTGCACCCGAGTCATACTCAATCACACACATTTATACCATAATTATTCAAAGCAGAATCATATAATGATAATAACTAAAATTAGACACTACAACAAAGTGGCAAGGTATCTTGCCTGGAACTCCGTGCTGCAACTGTAGAGAACCTGCTCCTGTCTCCTCGATGAAATGATCAAGCAAGCCTAAAGTGTGATATTTAAATTAGTTTATGTACGCTAACATGTTCAAGATCACATCTACCACAATATTCTAACTAATGCTCTTTGGTTGCTATGTTGCATACTTTCTAACGTCGTCTCTCTAGTTAGAGTTAACTTCTATTACTTAGATTACTAATTGGTATTCATAATATTATTAAGTTCATTACTAAACTCTAAAAACATTATCTAGATTGGTTTAATATTCCTAATAATGGTATTATAAATAAAAACTCATATAACCCAAAACTAGGCTATGTACCCAACTAGTTGTATAACAAGATTTCAAGATTTCAAGATTTATTTTAAGCATCATCATGCTAATAATCACTTAATCAATCATTAAATATTCTGGAATTATTTCTATATTACTAACAAAATAGTATAATTTTCTTTGTAATCATATATTATATATCATAAACTATCACTGACAATACTAGTTAAGATCTAAACCTATTTATGAATAGTTTTCTATCCTTGTAACCTAGATTATCATACATTTTGAATTATAAAAAATAATTTATATAATATGAAAATATAATTTAAAATACTATTTTTTTTACTTATTTAACATAAGAATTTAAGTATTTATGTACATGCAAAATATACTAGTTGTTTAGTACTAGTAACTATACCATTATAAACATAATGTTTTTCCAAAATATACAATTTGTTCCATCTCCAAATACATGATTATAGGTTCTGGAAGTTAAAGTAAAAATTTACTTGTTCCTCTATTTAACATACTATTTTATGTGTTGCAAAACAACAAAATTAAACTAGTTGGTATAGACTAGTTTTTAGCACATCCTTCCGATACAACCTCTTCATGAATTCTTATACATTTCATCCTCAAAAACTTAAATTAAAATTCTGAAATTAAACAATATATAATATATAATTACTTTTCTTAACATGGAAATTAAGCCTCCTAATGATAAAAATAATCTATTGTTTACACATACTCAACACTATTACCCTTATGAATTTCTACAGTTTAAATTCTAAAAAAATCATTTATAATATATAAAATTAAGTCTAAATCAGAAGTAAATAATTGATTTTAGAGTTATTTAGAAAATATATTAAGATTTACAAGTTGGTGTTCACTATGGGTAAAAACTAGGTTAGTATTTAAGTTTCCTAGTGTAGCATGCAAACTACATATATCAAGTTGATAAAATCTTTATAAAACCTAAAGAGTGTTTTTAGGACATCTAGAGGGGTTCAGGAGGAAGAGTTTTGATCACTAACCTCTTTGAAAAATATGTTAAAAATGGCTCGAATCGTAGTATCTTTGAAACAATTTCAGATTTGACTTCTCCTCCTTGTAGCTCCTTGTGATGCTTGTGTGTTTGTTCTATGGGCTGTGGGGACTATAAAAGATGGTAGGATGGTAGGGAGAGTGTTAGGGTGGTCTTGGATGAGATTTGAGGGCTATGGAGGTGGTGGATTGGGTGAAAAAGTGAGAGGGAAAATTTTGGACAGATTTGGTGAAGGTGGAGTTGGTTTCGGCCAGGGGAGGGTATGGCTGAATTTAGTTCATAATAATACTAAAAAAATTAATGTTTGGGGGGTTAAGAATAAAAGGAAGGGCAACAGTTGGGGGTTACACACTTTGGTTTAAGTGGGGAGATAAAAAGGTAGGGGGTTTTGGTCATGAGAGGGAGTTGAAGGGTTTGTGGTTACAAATTATTATAGGCTAAAATTATTCTTCTAAAATTAGGTTTTGGTTTAAGGTGTATTGTGTTTGGTGTTTTGTGAACTTAGAGAGGGTGTTTGGTATTCTAATTGACCACTTAATTAGGTTTTCAAGGTTGGATTTGAGGGTTGGCTCTAGTTTTAGTCAAATTAAGCTCAAAGGGTTCAATATGTCACATCTATTAAATTATCATATAAAAAAATATAAAAATAGATGTGAACCAAAGGATTATATGTTGGTTAGTGTTAGACATTTGGTTGTAGGAATCTAGTTAGTGTTGTGCATCAGAAATCTAATCTTCGGTCACTCTGTAGGAAGTTAAGATTATATGACGCATAAGTGTCGAGAATGTTGTGTATCTAAAATATGATACAAGAATGTGAGTTCGAGAGTGACACTAGGGTCATAGTAGTAGACTAACTTGTCCAGGATAGAAATATAAATTTTATTAGAAGACGAAAGCTAGTATTTTGTTCCCAAAATTAAAACTATGGTTAGGTGCACCAAAGATATCACAATTGAAATATGTAAAATAATTCAATTTTTCTAACCCTAATTATTCCAAAATAAATTATAATAACACGCTAACTATATATACCTAAATTTGGGTGAGGGGATTTACTGGCACCTAGTTGTGTTGAATAGTTGTATCTCAGTGATTCTAATCATATGCTTTTTCTGCTTTGCAGTGACTCTATCCATCGCTTCCTCTGGTGAACTAGTTATTGGCCACGACTGGATCCCATTGAGTATAAACTTCGGGGACTTAGCTGCTGCTATCCAAGTCCAGATTGACATAGATTTCCCGTATGATTAGCAAAAGCTGATTATCGATCAGACTAATTTCTACCTGTTAAGCTAGATGAATTCGGGGAAGGCCGATGCTGATAAGGACCAACCCTTCAAGAAGCCATATTTTTTGCTTAGGGATGCAGTGACTACTTCATTTCCTGAGCTAGGGAATTCCAGAGAGAACTAGTACTTCACTCACTGTGAGACAGAAATGTCCATCCCTACCATCGAACACCACCTGCCTTTTCAGACTTTAGTATAGTAATGGGCCAAAGGAGAATGAATTGGAACTTAACGCCCGAGCAAGATGGGGCTCTTATTGGTAAGATCCGGTCCGGGACCGGGAAGAACAAGGAGGATATTTTCTGCCAAAAGAAGTCACCATCTTATTCTCTCTTTGGAATGATTCATGGCGTCATCAGGAGTGACCTAGGACCAAACCTCAGTGTTTATGCTGCGGACATCTTCATCCACTATGTTGCCAAAAAAGGGTCATATTCAACTAGGCAATTTTGAACCCTCAGTTGGGCCATTACAACCGCTTGTGGTATCATCTGACCCTATGGGTATTGAAGAAGTATGAGTAGGAGATCTGAGAAGCCGACATATATTTTGCCATGAGGGGCATATGCTATGACATAGAGACGAACCAGTCTCTCTTTATAACTCTAATACAGATGTATAACTGCTGCACGTGAACCTTTTTCATGCTTGGCAGTGAGATATGGTTAGATTTGTACGAGATGCACGTAGTCTCGAAGCTTCCTTGGGATGAGGTACCCTACGAAGAGTATACCCTGAGTAATAAAAAACTCGAAGAATCGAAGAGGAGAATCCAGAGCTCCTGGTGATCTATAAGGAGTTATTATGCCATCACAACATCTGTTAAAAGATATCCAAGAAGGAGACATCCTCTGAAGGGGTTTCCCCCATAACATGACCTGGAAACACTAACTTTTCCCAAAGAAGAAGGAATCTGACATGTTCTACATCCAGGCACCATAATCCCCGAAAGACGTTGCAAGTTTGATTTAGTAGTATCATAAATCGGCTGCTGAAGGCGAGGAACTTGGCTACTTTCTTATGGATACTCATGAGCTGTCTGATAAGGCGTTGCTAGCATGGTACTTGATGATCTGGCTAGGCAGTTGTGTAGTTGCTAGGGGGTCAGGCACAATAGAGAGGGTTAGTCGTAATCTCATTCTTTTGGCTGTGAGATTGGCTTTCGGCTACCCGCTCATGCTACTACCAGCGATGGTTTGCATTATCCTCCGTGGTCTTCGATATTTTGCCTTAAAGGTGGAGCTTCACAAAGGAACCAGAGATTCTAACAAGGTTGGATTACCCTATCACTTCTTGATGGGCTGGCATCTATTACATTATCGGTCCTTGATGCACCCTGGAATGGAGGAGTGTATGTTGGAGGAAGACGCCCTTATTCGCCAGTATCATGGGATGAAGTAGCACTATGACGATGTGCTTTCCTGCAGAAGGGATATTGCCTACTTGTCCGACTGGACATTCTTCACAACCGTTAGAGAGGATCTTTCGCTGGCTCCTTGGGACGACAAGGTGGATGTTCCTGAGTTCTCAGAGAAGGACAAAAATATTACTCATCGGGACGACAAGGTGGATGGTTATAACCTGTTAGAGAGGATTATCTGTTGGCTCTTTCCCATCTGTACTGGCCATTTGGTGTACCCAAATTGGGTCACCGTCCGTTTGGAACCCTATCTATCCAGCCAATTTTCTCGTCAGTTTGGGTATAGCCAATTTCTGTTGGATAACCCGAGCGCTTTCCTCGGATACTACAACGGTCTTCTCGACTGGGCTCAGGCGTGGAGCTACAATACTGTTGTTGGTACCCAAGTTGAGTTTTGGCTGCCAGTAGCCAGTGCCTTGCCGAACATACTATTCAACGCAGAAAGCTACTATTGCACAACGAATGCCCCACCACCAGGCTTCGCACCCGAGAGAAGTTTTATTAAGGGAACGACATTGATGCCTCAACCAGAGAAAGGTCATAAAATGCCCAAGAAGGGTAAAAGTGTTATGCGACCTTAGCTAATCGAGTCAGATGCGACGACTGAGAAGGAGACTCCTTCTGATGACCCTCCTTCTCCAAAGCACAAGTCTACCATGGCCCACCACCCTCGTTATTCCAAGAAGGTGCGAGTTGAAGCGGTTCCCAGGACAGAACCTAAAAAAAATCTGAGTCCTCTCCAAAGGAAATTGTAATATAGGAGGTAGGACCCCTTATACTGGTGGCTTCTAACGAGATCCCACTTTAGATGCTATGGCGGTATCCATATTTCCTCTTAACTTTATTATCATGTCATCTCCTTATGAAAATTTTCCTCTAGTATGTCTAAAATTTTGCAGACACTGGCAAAAAAAGTTCGTCCTTGATGATCTACGGCCGTAGTGGTCTCATATGCGGAAGAGGATGACGGGGCAACATCTCTAGAGTCCGAGGTTGCCGCTGAAGAGCCTGTAATTGGGCCTTCTAGCGAGAATGCCTCGGAGGAGGCGCTGGTGGAGCCGGATACCCCTGTGGCGAATATTTCTTTCATTATCCGCACCCGGTGTGAGGACACGAGTACATGGGTACGTCCAGCCTATGCCACATCATCAATGGTAGAACGCTGTTTAGGTCATTATTACTATCTAAATACCTCACACAATATATATAATGTACCTGTCAATGATATCTCAACTCCATACGGAGGACAAGATGATAATATGATAACAAATACAATACTCAATCACAAAGAAACTATAAGGAAGACACACGTATGATATAAAAGGATCAAGAGAAATATAGAAATATACATCTCAACACAATAGAATGAGTTTAGGAGTCTAACTATGCTCAATCAACATATATAAGTGTCATGCCCCAATACCAAATATGGAGACGGACATGGCCAGCTCCCCCGTACAAGGTATATAACGTTGTAGATGATCATGGCTGCAACTAGATGTAAACCCCCTCACCCAAAAGTAGGCCTACTTGGCTTAGATAGTGAAACTAGGACTAGTTTTTATCCAATTGGAAATAGTACATAACATTTTATTTAATTACACAATATATATATCACCTAGTGCACCTTACCGTTGCTTCGATAATTGGAGCACTACACTAGCCATGGCCTTCATACAAATTTCACAATATTGTCCTAGACGTGCCCGTCTGCCATTCTGACCTTTGTGTAACTTATAATCATGCTCTCTTGTGCTATATTTTAGTCGCACAATAATCATCGCGGACGTTATTTCCTAATTCTAAATCAGTTCCAACTTAGTATCCTTGTGCGTTCCAATTGGAATTAGAGACACAATCTTGACCCGTTTCGTACAACATAATTTATGATAAAATTCTAATATGAGCCCTCTATGTCCATGACACTTGTGTCCCACATAATTTTATCTCCATGTACTTCTAATTAATTCCAGAACACATTGCGCATTAATCTTAATTAATTTAAACCCAATTTTCATCTTTGTGCAATTTTCTAATTGTTGGGCACTTTTATGCAAAAGTGCATTGAGGTGTCCACACCATTGGACATGACACATGAAGAAACCTATTTTTTGTTCATACAAATTTTCCCATAATTTTTGGAATGTGCAATGCGCAACATCTTCCCCTTATTTTAAACCTATCCTTGCATTTAAACAATGTAATTTATAGCCCTTCAAACACCCCATGCCAAGCCAAGGCCCAACCCAACAGGATGTTGACCAAAGTCAAATTTTCCTATGTCAAACCAACCCCCTTATATGTGTATAAATACAACTTTTCCTTCTTTTTCTTTATTTTCACCAAACCCAACCTCAACCCTAGCTGACCCTTTCCTTCTTCCGTACTGTTTATCACCTCCCCCGACCATTTCCATTCGTCGGAGTCCTCACCAGAGCCTAGCCCTCGCCGGAGCACCTTGCTTGTACGCCGCTGCACAGCACGACACCACCGAGCAACCCCCTCTTCTCCTTCCCCGACTTTATCTCCTTTCCTCCTTCCTCCGGTGATCTCCCCAACCCGCCGGATCCTCCTCACCGGAGTCGACAACAAACCACCATCACTGTCCTCATCCCCTCCTCCTTCTCATGAGCTCACTCGCCGGACCTCCCCCGCTTCCTGCCATCCACCAGCAGCGCAGCAGCCTTCCCTCGCTGTCACGACCCCCCTCGACTCGCCATTAACACCACCACCAGTGCCATCTCCAACTTCTACCTCCGGTCAGCCTCCACCACTGCCCACCGTTCACCTCCCCGCCTGAATGTAGTCGACCACCACTTCTTCCCATCATCATCTACACTACGACACCCCTCGCAGACCTGAACCCGACCATCACCTCCACCATACCGAGCCTCCTCTTCTTTCCTCCTCCGTCTGACCTTGACCCTCCTCCGTCGTGACCTCCTCCTCCGGTCAGCCTCCACCTCCGCCCTGACCTCCTCCTCCGGTCAGCCTCAACCCGACCATCACCCTTCACTATCATCATCCATATCACCACCACCATACATTATCATCACCCATATTATCACCACCATACATTATCATCATCCATATCATCACCATCATACATTATCATCACCACCATCATCACCATACATTATCATCACCACCACCATTACTATTATCAACATCATCACCATCATCCCACCATCATGCCATCATCATCCACATCATTATCCTCGTCATCACCATCATCCCAGTCACCATCATTACCATCACCTTAGCCCTAATCACCATCATTTATCTAATCACCACCCTAATCATAACAATCGTTATTATTATTACCTTAACCTAATTATCTCATCATCATCACCCTCGTCATCATGTTCATCATGGACCCGTCACCCTTGCCAGACAACCCGCAGCTGTCACCCCCCGATTCCCGTGCCTGTGCACGCTGACACCGAGGATATTGGATATATTCTAAGTGACTTTCGGAGTCGGATATTGGGACTACATAGCTTCTTGCCAGACAAGTATACCTTACCTTATTGTACTGTTTAAATTCTGTATTATTAGTTGCATGTTTATATTATATAACTGTGCACGTCCGAGAGAGACTCGGGTGCAGTCAACAAAGGCATTGACGTTAGGACTTGTGTCTGACTTAGTGTCGAGTAGACCCACCTAAAGTTGTGGAGTTATCGGTATGACTCCCCAGGCCTTGACACGTATTATTTCACGTCACAGAGTGAGTTCATGTAGGGATGCGTATCTCATACTCGACTGGTCATCGGTGTAAGCAACACGTGTGACGATATTTAGCTTAGTTGTTTATTGCTATAGAGACTTGCATTTTAGTATGAGATATCCATGTCGTGTTCACGACTTATATATCTATATTGGGTGGGAAGGACGACTAGTAGGCGTATAGGACACCCCACTTCCTTTATTCAGATTTTACGTTCGACGGAAAGATATTGATGATATACTATGCAGATTCCCCGTTCTTCAGAGCTGTATGGACATTATACTATACAGATTCGCCATTCTTCGGAGCGGTATGGACGTTATACTATACATATTCCCCGTTCTTCGGAGCGGTATGGATGTTATTATATTACGTAGCGCCCTTGTATGGGGGCATATGTGGCATATACTAGCCAGTCATGATGATTGGTGAATTACGTCAGCATATGTCTAGCCTACACTTTCCCATACACTCAAAGTTGTCCTTAAATTGTATTCACTTAGATGGTTAGCACACCCCTTTTATTTATTCAATATTTACTTTATGGCATGCTTCTATGTATCTTGTTATGTCCCTCTGAGGACCTGGTCCCTTTTCAGGTGTAGATGTTCATGAGTATTCGCAGGAGCGCAGATCCAGACTGGTTACTTAATTTTGAGGAGGTCTTCTCTTCGAGCCTCGTGATTGTTAGATGTTGTACTTATATTGTGTTTATCTTGTTTATTCTATATTCTAGTTCGGCACTGGATTTATTTCCATCCGACAGTCCTCTTAGATACTTTATGTTGAGCTCTAGTTTCATAGTTATGGGTTATTCATTTATATTTGATTCTGTGTATGAGATTAGATTATACACTGTTACTTGTGATAGTTTTACCACTTATGAATTATTATTCATTATACAACGTACGCATGTGTTATGGTTCCATACATTGGAGTTGCCATATACATACGGTTGGCATGCTTACATATCCTAGTCCTACGTATTTTAGGACTAGGGCGTGACATGTTTTTAGTGGTGGCCCATGCAGGTCGAGAGCATATTATCTCGGTTACGTTACTGTACCGAGCAAGCCTGACTATGACTTATCTTCCTTCCAGTCTGATCTATTTAAATAATTGTATCCTGCTTGATTCAGGTGCTTCCCTAATAGTTTCTTGAGTATAGCCCCTGCTAGAATATAGGAATCCCTGTTGATAGGATGATAATTAGGGTAACATTCCTATTAAGAATACAACTAGGGCATTGACATATCATTAAGTTTAGGCTACCTAATGAACCCTAGTGTCCCTTAACTATAGCTTAATTTACCGTTGTCCCTTGAGGTGTTTATGTATGACTTGAGATTAGTATAAACACTACGAGGATTAGTTTGAAATTTGACCATAGTGTTTGACCCTAGTATTGAGGAACTAAAAGAATCCAAGGTTAAATATTAGGACTGAACCTAACTTTCATAAGTGAGATAGTATTAGAGAACCATAAATTTGGATCATTGTCCTATCATTAGCAGACATCACCTTAGAAAACCTAGAGGAATAAAATAATATTTCCCTTAATCATACCTCGAACACAGAGATTAGCTACCACCTTTCCCTTAGGAAAACCATGATATTATCTAGAGTCTCTCTATTTAATTTCATATCCTGTTCCTCCGGAACCTTAGTGTTCGTTATTGTGCGACGGCTAAAATATATTATTCTTTTCTTCATCTTTCAACTCATGCCACTTGACACTTCTGATTGTAGACCGAGTGATTTTATTCTATGTTAGGATATAGTTTGCTAAGGTTATAGTTATAATCTTGAATTTTAAATTATGTGCTTAGTAGTTAGAACTTGATGGTTTAAGTTATTCTTGTAGATTTTGACCTGATGATTATCCCTTAGTTTTAAATTACGTAATTTGTACCCCCACCTCGATACAAGTTATATCCTCTTTTCCCTTGAAGGCTAGTAACTTTTTTATTCTTACTATTGAAACTTGTTCTATGAGCACTATGATTAAGACTTAAGGTGACCATTAACTATATAATGCAATAGGAGACCCTAATAAGTACCGAGATCTTTTCCGCATATACCCCAATAAGAGTTCATATTTTATTTATAAGAACAAGGTTATTTTGTAGATTTCCCTTAAGACTGTCACAGTATTAGTTTATTATCTGGGTAGTATGCCTCACAACCTAGTAACACATAGTCCTCTTGACTCATTATTGAAGTGTAACTGAATGACATTAACTATATACTAGAATAAGATTATCGTTTTTATTCAGACTGTGGAACTTAGAGGCCCATACCTCTAATTGGTCGACTAATAACTTAGACAAGGAGTTAGTATGACAACTGTAGAGATTGTAAGGTCTTATCTTTTTATGAACTTGAATTACTATGTACCTTCTTTCATCATGATCCAGCGTATTTATAATTTATGTACTACCTTGACTGATGCCGCTATTATAGCCTAGTTTTGTGAGCTTATTCTTTTATCAAGCTTGTTCATGACATATGTATTATTGGAGTGCTACACAAATACATTTCAGAATCAGTGTATTACGGTCTGATCAACCATAGTGTGCTTAGTTCGTCCTTCGCATAACTACTTTACGTGGATTGAGATATATAGTGATTAGTAGATGAATGTACTTTCCCTCTAGATATGTCTGAGCATATCGTATCAGTTACATAACTGTACTGACCCGAGCATGTGAATAGGAATTACCAAAATAGGATTTCAATCCACGACTGCCTTGACAATTCCTATTTGAATTCTTTTAACGCCTTGATCCCCTCACTTTTATTCTATTACCTCCCCCTTGAACTCTTTATTATTGTTTTCCGTCTTCCCTTATTTCGAAAAAATGAAACCTCGTACTTAGTATAAGTTTGATATATAGAGAGTACTAGATATGCCTTAGGCCAATCATATTACTAGACGACTATCTTTTATAACTGATTAAGGGTATATTATATGTGATACATTTGGTGTTAAAATTTTTGAGGATTGAGTAACATGATTAAGTAAATTTGAGGAATAAGTTTTCTTAAATGTAAGAGCCTTATATGATAGATGGGTAAATTCTAAGTTGGGTAGAAATTGCATTACTAAACTTGAGGAGAATTCTTTTAGATTATGATCGAGTAAAATTAGATTGAGATGTTCAAGTCATTTTAATCTTGAGAATTTTAGAAGAATGATTAAGATGATGAGGATTAATTAATTTTAAAAACCGTGATATGGCGAACCAAATAATTATACTTGAGTATATGATTTAAATTTTTAATATTGAAGGTTGAATCACCGATTTAAACTTTGAGGATAAATATAGAAATCTAGACTTGAATAATTGGTGAATTAGATTTCAAATTTCACAATTTGAGGCCTTAAATTAAAAGTTAAATGTTGATTGTTGGATTACATATTTGAAATATTGAGGATATGAATTGCATTTAAAATTTGAAGAGTACGGGAATCACAAGTTGAAAATAGAAATAATATGTGGTTATAATTGTTTTCTAGAGGGGATTATGATAACTGGAGATTGTGATATAAATTTTGATGTGGGATGTCATATAGATTCGAATTAGATTGGATGTGGATTATTTAAATTGAAAATCGAGAAGATAGTGCAATGGGTTGAAGTTCGATCTAAACAATGGACAATTTAATTTGAAAGTTATTGCGATGGAATCGAATAGGTTTAAATTTTTGGAAGAGATTGCAATTGACTTGCCTTATGTACGAATGTGAAGGAGTTATCCAATTATGCCTTATTTTAATTTCGAGAACAAAATTGTCTTAAGTTGGGTAGATTGTAAACTCCCTTACCCAAAAGTAGGCCTACTTGGCTTAGATAGTGAAACTAGGACTAGTTTGTATCCAATTGGAAATAGGACATGACATTTTATTTAATTATACAATATTTATATCACCTATTGCACCTTACCGTTGCTTTGATAATTGGAGCACTACACTAGCCATGGCCTTCATACAAATTTCATAACCTATCCTAGACGTGCCCGCCTGCCATTCTGACCTTTGTCTAACTTATAATCATGCTCTCTTGTGCTACATTTTAGTAGCACAATAATCGTCGCGGACGTTATTTCCTAATTCTAAATTAGTTCCAACTTAGTATCCTTGTGCATTCCAATTGAAATTGGAGACACAATCTTGACCCATTTCATACAACCTAATTTATGATAAAATTCTACTCTGAGTTCTCTATGTCCATGACACTTGTGTCCCACATAATTTTATCCCCATGTACTTCTAATTAATTCCAGAACACCGTGCGCATTAATCTTAATTAATTTAAACCCAATTTCTATCTTTGTGCAATTTTCTAATTGTTGGGCACTTTTATGCAAAAGTGCATTGAGGTGTCCACACCATTGGATATGGCACATGAAAAAACCTATTTTTCGTTCATACGAATTTTTCCATAATTTTTAGAATGTGCAACGCGCAACATCGCCCCCTTATTTTAAACCTATCCTTGCATTTAAACAATGTAATTTATAGCCCTTCAAACACCCCATGCCAAGCCAAGCCCAGGCCCAACCCAAGAGGATGTTGACCAAAGTTAAATTTTTCTAGGTCAAACCAACCCCCTTACATGTGTATAAATACGACTTTTTCTTCTTTTTCTTTTTTTTCACCAAACCCAACCTCAACCCTAGCCGACCCTTTCCTCATTCCGTACTGTTCATCACCTCCCCCGACCATCTCCATTCGCCGGAGTCCTCGTCGGAGCCCAGTGTGTGCGTCCAAGAGAGACTCGGGTGCAGTCAACGAAGGCATTGCCGTTAGGACTTGTGTCTGACCTAGTGTCGAGTAGACCCACCTAAAGTTATGGAGTTATCGGTATGACTCCCCAGGCCTTGACACGTATCATTTTACGTCACAGAGTGAGTTCATGTAGGGACGCGTGACTCATACTCGACTGGCCATCGGTGTGAGCAACACGTGTGACGGTATTTAGCTTAGTTGTTTATTGCTATAGAGACTTGCATTTTAGTACGAGATATCCACGTCGTGTTCACGACTTATATATCTACATTGGGCGGGAAGGACGACTAGTAGGCGTATGGGACATCCCACTTCCTTTATTCAGATTCCATATTCAACAGAACGATATGGACGATATACTATGCAGATTCTCCGTTCTTAGGAGCGGTATGGACGTTATACTATGCAGATTCCCCGTTATTCGGAGCGGTATAGACATTATTATATTACATAGCGCCCTTGTATGGAGGCATATATGGCATATACTAGCTAGTTATGATGATTGGTGAATTACGTTAGCATATGTCTAGCCTACACTTTCCCATACACTCAAAGTTGTCCTCAAATTGCATTCATTTAGATGGTTAGCTGGGGCGTGACACTAGACAAGGGGGTGCATACTAGATGGTTAGATGGTTAGCGCACCCCTTTTATTTATTCAGTATTTACTTTATGGCATGTATCTATGTATCTTGTTATGTCCCTCTGAGGACCTGGTCCCTTTCCAGGTGTAGATGTTCATGAGTATTCGCAAGAGCGCAGATCCAGACTGGTTACTTAATTTCGAGGAGGTCTTCTCTTCGAGCCTCGTGATTGTTAGATGTTGTACTTATATTATATTTATCTTGTTTATTCTATATTCTAGTTCGGTAGTAGATTTATTTCCATCCGACTGTCCTCTTAGATACTTTATGTTGAGCTATAGTTTCATAGTTATGGGTTATTCATTTATATTTGATTCTGTGGATGAGATTAGATTATACACTGTGACTTGTGATAGTTTTACCACTTGTGAATTATTATTCATTATACAGTGTACGCATGTGTTATGGTTCCATACAATGGAGTTGCCATATACATGCAGCTGGCATGCTTACGTGTCCTAGTCCTACATATTTTGGGACTGGGACGTGAAACTAGACAAGGGGGTGCATACTACAAGCAAGTCACTTAAGGTCACACAACACATCTATTATTTCAATAAGTCAAGTAAGGATAGTAAATTTAAAATATATATGACAATGAAGTAAGGCATCCCAAATGCCCTAAAGATAAAAATATGCGATAACGAGTAGGAAAGAAGAAACTCATTCATTTTTCTCAGCGGCCATCCGTCTGGTGCGTGCCATTGTTCAGGGGAAAGTACGCTTGATCCTCGGGTGCTGGCTCTAAACCTGGCCAGGCAAAACCAGTGCAGTTAAACCCAAATAGCAAGTACCACAAAGGAAGCACGAATGAATAAAAAAACCAGGAAGAATAAACATATACATATATATATATATATATATATATATATATATATATATATATATATATATATATATAGTCCTGTATTATAGATTTGGTTCATGGCCTATTGTGATACAATAATCTAACCCCACAACCAAACAAGGATAAGGGTTAGACCATCTCATCATGATAGTCCATGTCCCTAAACTATTTAAAAGAAGGTATAATGCACAATCAAGTTCAGTTACATAATCGGCCAATCATTTGTACGGCTTACTAGGTGGAGTCTGGGTTATCCCAGAATTATTATATATATAATAGGAATCCTCAGGTCGAGCCATGTTCTAGCAGGGGCTAGTCAAGCCATGAAATGCCGCATAGCACGTAGTTGTATGTATTGGTCCCTCGGAAGGCCATTGTGCTAAGATCACATAGAACATATAGTATAATATAATAATCGGATATTGCTATCCACTAATAAGAATTTAAATAATATCCATGGGGGCCAGCCTTCACTCCCCATATAATGATTGAGGTTGGCTAGTTAAGCACGATCTCGGGATTCCGTCATTCCTAATGCTCTACATGTTTTAGTTGCCTAGTTATCCCTACGGTTAGCTGGAATCACATGGCGTGGTCATATGTTACTTCCTTTATATGTCGTACCGTAGTACGGGAACGCTAGGTACCTATCCGCTTTGTCACTTTGTAGTTAAATTTGGATTCACTCCAGCGTGATGCAACAGTCAAACAAATTCTAGCCACGCTTGGTTATTGACCAACTATCATGTCCATGCTAAAGGAATTGTATCATATCACATGTCGCTTAGCACGTAGGTATACCTGGGTGTAAAACATGTAACATAATCACATAGAAGCACTTAGCTCGTAGGAACACATAGCACATAGTAAGTGTATCAGCACAGATACCAATAGTTGAGTCAAGTTACCAATCATTGGTAAATCACATGGGTTATAGCACATAGTCAGGTCTAACACATTGGTTATTAGCTCACATACATTATCAATCATTAAAATAATACATGGAATCACAAAAACTCAATAAAGCATCCAAACCAAGTAAAACAGTAAAACGTTCACATAGGCCGCATGAGGATCTGGACGCATAGAGTCAGTGCAATATAGGACATGTGTTGCATAGGAAGTCGGCCGCATATGCGTCAGTGCCGCATGGGAAGTCTATTGCATATGGGTCGGTACTGCATGGGTTCAGTGCCGCATATGACAGGGCAAAGTCCAATCCTTGGGATAAGTGTTGAGTGACGTGCATTAAATGTGTGTCAAAGAAGTGACTGAAGTAATGGATATGACAAGCCAAAAAGTGTGTCAGGAAGAAAAGACAAACTCATAGAAAAATATGCAAGAGCAAAACAGGGTTGTGCATCCACAAGAGAAGAGGTGCATAGTCACTGCTACATGAGTTTGCTTGCCGCATGCTATGCTTGCCACATAGATGTCTCTTGGACTTAGCCAATTTTTCATTCGTTCAGCGAGTAAAACATAAGGTATTCTGTTACTTAGAATACTTTATGAAATAATTAGTCATGCATCCAATAAGATGAACGCATGCTGGAAGGTATATACGACACAGAGCTCAGACCAAATAGAACTCAGGCCGTATAGCACTCTTTGTCGCATATGGTGGTAGCAGCATGAGCACTTTGTCTTCTCTAGACAGCAAGTTCAGACCTGGCAAAAAAAAATCCAAAAATTGAAAATTATTTTCTCTATAACTCCAAATCAAGTAAACCAAAACCAAAATACCTGAAATAGAATGCTCTATCAACCATAAAAACTAGTTTTCTAAAATATTATGTTTTAATAGATTAAAAACAAAAAAAACTTTAGAACCCAAGAAAAATCTTAACAAAAATATAGATCTATACGAATCTATCCATCAAAACCGGAAACTTAAAGTTTTAAAAGTGTTTAGAATCATAATGTACAAATAATAGACTAATAAAATGCAAGTAAAGAGAAAGAACTAAAATGAAAGAGTTTCTCTATATCATACAAGGTTTACTTGCCTAGAAATAAAAGAAGGAGAAAAAAAGAGAATTAAGGGAAGAGAGAGAAATACGTTAGCTTATATAGCTTGGGTTTGAGGTTTAGACCAAGGGTTCAACTCAAGACCAAACCAACCCAACAATTAAACCATGAGTCCAATTGAACCAAGGAATGGGTCTAGTCTCCATGACATTCAACCTAATTAACATGAAAGAAATAAATAACATAGGTAGGAAAATGATATGTTCCAAATACGTATATCAGAAACGGGGTATGATATCTCTACCCACCTTAAAAAAATCCTGTCCTCGGAATTCAAACCCAAGGCTAGATAGAGAAATCATAACAAGCACTGTGCTAACTACAAGCTTATCTACACATTCAATCAAATTTGAGCATAAAATAAAGAAAAACAATGTCACATAGCATAGGTAAACGAATCACGAGATTCGAGATACGAAGGCATAAGAACGAATATACCTTTCGAGTTGAATATGTGCGGATACAGAGACCGGATATCATCCTCGCACTCCCACGTCGTCTCTCCCAGAGGGTGATGACCCCAAGCAACCCGGACAAGATGAATAGTCCGATTCTTGAGTACCTTCTCCCTTCCGTCCAAAATAGATACGGGTTATTTCTCGTAAGACAAGTCGGTACCAATGACTAGCTCAAAATGGTCGAGGATATGACTCACATCCGAGACTTACCTACGCAATTGAGATACATAAAATACATCGTGCACCTCACGTAGCGAAGACAGAAGGGCAAGACGATAAGCAACATCGCATACCCGATCGAGGATATCGAATGGACCGACGTATCGCGGACTAAGCTTTCCGTGAACCCCAAATCTAATAACTCCACGGGTTGGCAAAATTTGCAAGAATACGTGGTTGCCGACACAAAACTTTGTAGGCCTACGATGTTGATCTTCCCAATACTAATGCCTATCTTGCATAACCCGAAGTCGCTCTCTGATCTTCTTGACAACTTCTACTGTCTGCGTGATCATATTTGGGCCTAACATCTTTCGCTCACCTATATCATCCCATGCCAATATTGACCTATACTTTCTCCCATATAACGCTTCAAAGGGTGCCATCTGAATACTTGCTTGATAACTGTTATTGTATGAGAACTCAACGAGAAGAAGGTGATCTCCCAATATTCTCCAAAATCTAAAGTACAAGCTCACAACATATCTTCCAAGGTCTGGATGGTTCTCTCTGATTTACCATAATTTTGAGGTTGGTAGGCGGTACTGAATCTCAACTTGGTGCCTAAATTCTGGTGCAAGCTCTTCTAATAATTTAAAGTGAACCGAGTGTCTCGATCTAATATAATATTCACTGGGATACCATGCTGTCTTACTATCTATCGCATGTACATCTCTGCTAACTGCTCTGTGTATTGCCTTACTAGGTAAGGAAGAAAGTGAGCTACTTTTATGAGGCGATCTACTATTACCCAAACTGTATCACGACCAATAAGGGATCTTGGTAAACCAGTCATAAAGTACATCGTGATATGTTCCCACTTCTACTCTAGAATAGAAAGTGACTGCAATAATCCTGCTGATCTCTGCTGGTCGGCCTTCAATTATTGACATACCAAATACTGGAAAATGAATCATGTTATCTCCCTCTTCATCTCGTTCCACCAGAAATATTGCTTGATGTCTTGATACATCTTGGTACCTCCTGGATGAATTAAATACTGAAAACTGTGCGCATCGGTCATCACTTCTTGCTAGATATCTCCACTTGGTATACAGAGATGGTTTCCAAACATAAGAGTTCTATCTTCATGAATCATCAACTCTTTCCTGAGACCAGACTCATATTTCGCCCGAAGCTTCTAAAATTTTGGATCCTCCACCTAAGCTGCCTTAATTCTCTCAACCAAGGTAGACTGAATCTGTAAACCAGCTAATACTCCTACGTCCTATGGAAGTACTATCTCTACACCTATCTCTCGAAGATCTTCTAAGATATGCTGCTGCGATATCAACATAAATGTACTACCTCTCATGCTAAGAGCATCTGCTACCATATTTGCCTTGCCTGGATGGTACTAAAGTCCCACATCATAGTACTTTATCAATTCTAACCACCTCTTCTACCTTATGTTTAATTCTTTCTGGGTGATTACATACTTTAAGCTCTCGTGATCTATAAATATCTCTACCTAATCACTGTACAAGTTGTTCCTCCACAGCTTATGTGCAAATACTACCGCCGCTAACTCCAAATTATGAGTCGGATAATTTTTCTCGTGATCTTGAAGCTGCCGTGGTGCATAATCTACCACTCTTCCATTCTGCCTCAATACACACCCAAGTCCTTTGCCTGACGTGTCACAATACACTGTAAATCCTCCAGAACCTACTAGAAGCATAAAAATCTGAGATGAAATCAATCTCTTCTTCAATTCTTTAAATGATGTCTGGCACTCTGCTGACCAATCAAACTTAGTTTTTTTGTGCGTCAATCGAGTCAGCGGTGCTAAAATCCTTACAAAGTTTGCCACAAATATTTTATAGTTTCCTGCCAATCCCAGGAAACTATGCACTTCAGTTACTGTCTTTGGAACTGGCCAACCCTCTATGGCTTTAACCTTCTTCGGATCTACTACCACTCATGCTCCTAAGATGATATAACTAAAGAATGATACATGATCCATCCAAAACTCATACTTGCTAAGCTTTGCGTATAACTGGTGTTCCCTCAAAATCTGTAAGACCTTTCGAATATGCTCTTCGTGCCACTCTTTACTACTGAAATAAATAAGAATTTTGTCTATAAAACCACCACGAACTGATCAAGATATGGCATTAAAATATCGTTCATCAAATCTATAAATATCGTTGGAGCGTTAGTCAGTCCAAATAGCATAACTAAGAATGCTGTCTTAGATATGTCTTGCTCCCGAACTCTTACTTGATGATACCCTGATCGAAGATCGATCTTGGAGAAAATCTTAACCTTGCTTAATTGATCAAACAAATCATCGATTCTTGGTAATGGATACTTGTTCTTCACTGTTACTATATTTAATTATCTGTAATCGATACATAACCGTGATGAACTATCCTCCTTTTTTACTAGAACTACTGGCGCTCCCCAAGGTGATCCAATGGTTCAGATAAACTTCTTTGCCTTCAGCTCTTCTACGTGTTGGTACAACTTGTCTAATTATGATGGTGTTATTTGGTAAAATTTGCAAGATATTGGCCCTGGTCCAGGGATCAACTCTATGCAAAACTCTACGTCCTTTTTTGGTGGTAACCCTGGAATTTTTTTGGGAAGACGTCTAAGAATTCCTTGACTATCTTGGGAAGTTGTACTTCTGCTATCATTGTCGCTGCGATCCTTTCTTTATACAGGTCTCCCACAGATCTATCAAAGGAGAAACCTTTCGTGCCCGGGATACTAAATAATACCCTACCCTTATGAAAATCTATAGCATGACTATCTCTCAGCCAGTCCAAGCCTAAGATAACGTCAAAGTTATCCATAAGGAACTCGATCAATCATGCTGGTACTGAACGCCTGCATACTACGACTGGATATGCTATACAAACTATACTAACTCCTACGAGCCCATTACCTGTAAGTATATTCAACCTCTCTGGCAAAGCCTCAAACTCTAATCCAATGCATGTCGCGAATCGTGCAGATACAAATGAATGAGATGCACCTGAATCGAACAATGCTACTGCAGGATAATATGCGAATATAGATATTTCTTGCCACTACGTGACCTGCTGCCAAAGCCTCCTCTAGAGATAAAGTGAAAGCTTGCCCATGGCCCTGCTGGGCTCCTCGTTGTTGCCTCCTTTGGATACACTGTTGTGGCCTCTGTTGGCCCTGCTGTTGATTCTGCTACTGTTGGTACATCTGAGCTTGCATTGGTAGCGGACGCTAAGCTGATGAACTCACTACTATTGCTGGTCCTCTCTGCTGGACTGCCCCTAGAGCTGGCAACGCTGGTAACTTTTAGACTGGCTCTCCTCGCCTCTGTATTATCGGGCAATAGGCAATATGGTGATTTGGACTGCCACACCTTATATACAATATATTGGCTACCCTACATACATCTCTAGTGTGGCCTCCCTTTCCACAATAAGTGTAACCCACCGGTGCTCTCTGGTGTTGTTGCTGTCTCGGCTGCTATCGAGCCGGTACTATCACCGTCGAAACTGTCGCCTTCCTCAGCGCTGAATCATGGATGCGAACGCCAGGTGATGGTGTTGACGTCCGAGGTACTCCTCTACCACATCCTCCATTCTGAGTATGAGACCTCTTCTGGTCTCCTGTCCTTGCCGATAATCTCAGTATGGTAAGCTCGTACCTCTTAGTTGCTATCAGTACTTCTTCATAAGTCTGGTAGTCGTGCCCCTCTACCAGTTGTAGAATCTTCAAATAAAGTTTTTACTGGAACCTCATTGCTCTATCCAACTTCGTATCTACCATAGTCGGAGCAAATCTACTCAGCCTACAAAACTCGGCTGCATATCCATCCACAGTCCTACCGTCCTGCTTGAGACCGATAAATCTCTGTTAGAAATCATACTCAGCTACGACTTCAAAATATTTAGCCCTGAGTCGAGCCCTGAAACTGTCCCAAGAGATAGGACACCTTAAGCCAACCTCTAATGACGTCCACCAGTCACAGACAAGGTCTTGAAGTTACAATCGAACTTGATTAACTTGTTCATCCGCCAGAACCCTTACTGTTGCCAGAATAACCTCAATATCTTACAACCAGGCATCTGCTATGATGGAATCCTCCATGCCATTGAAGTACCTTGGGTTAAGGCAGCAAATCTAACCAACATCCCCAAATCAGTCCTTTTGCCTCTTTCCAGAGCCTTCTTTAAACCCTGACTCAACAAGATATTTTGCTTTTATTATTGAAACTGTTGATGCTGTTGTACCTCCATCTGATGTTGCTGTATAGCCATCATTTCTCGGAGAATTTCTAACAATTTTGGGGTGTCAAGTACCGCTGGTACTGCTGGTACTACTGGGGGTACGATGATCTCATGGGTTGGTTCATCAATATGCCCAACTTCTGGTTCGATTGTGCCAACTTGCTCAACTACTGGCTCTATCCGGATCTGACTTTGAGCATGTGCTACTTCCCATCATTGCCCAGGGGAACCCTGTCTTGTCATGCCTTCTACTCTAGGAACTGAAGAAGCCCTAAAGAAAAGGACAAGAAATATCAAGAATAAGACGAGAAGGATCAATGAGACAACCAGTTTTAACAGTTCAAGCATTGGTACCGCGGTAGATAAAATAAGATATCAAATATGACATATTTGATTGAGACTCCTATGACAGTAACACCCCACAAGTCTGAAAATATAGACCTGCATGGGCTACCACTAAAACCTTGTCATGCCCTAGTACCGGAATACGGAGACAGACATGACCAACTCCCCAGTACAAGGTATAGAATATCGTACGATGGTCACGATTGTAACTAGACAAGGGGTGCATACTACAAGCAAGTCACTTAGGGTCACACAATACATCTATTGTGTCAATCAGTCAAGTAAGGATAGTAAACATAGAACATATATGAGAAAAAAGTAAGACGTCCCAAATGCCCTGCCAAAATATTCTGGATCCCAATTGTGCAAAATAAAAAAGCTGGTAGAGTAGCAAAGCACATAACCATGATCAATTATAGTCTGATTAATTATAATCATGTAAGAAAATTAAATATCCATATTTACGGCTAACAAGTACCGGTGGCTAAACGCCCAAAAGAGTAAAATATGCGATAATGAGCAGGGAAGAAGAAAGTCACTCATTTTTCTCAGCGGCCATCCGTCTAATGCACGCCATTGTTCAAAGAAAAGTACGCTTGATCCTCGGGTGCTGGCTCTAAACCTGGCCATGCAAAACCAGTGGGGTTAGACCCCAAATAGCAAGTACCTAAAAGAAAGCACAAATGAATAAACAAAACTTGGAAGAATAAAAATATACATATATATATATATATATATATATATATATAGTTCTATATCATAGTTTGGGTTCATGGCCTATCATGATACAATAATCTAACCCTACAAGCAAGCAAGGGCAAAAGTTAGACCATCGCACTATGATAGTCCATGTCCCTAAACTATTTAATAGAAGATACAATACACAATCATGTTTAGTTACATAATCGGCCAATCATTTGTATGGCTTACTAGGTGGAGTCTGGGTTATCACAGAATTATTATGCATATAATAGGAATCCTCAGGTCGAGCCATATTCTAGCATGGACTAGACGAGCCATGAATTACCGTATAGCACATAGTAGTATGCACATGTCCCTCGTAAGGCCGCTGTGCTAAGATCGCATAGAACACATAGTAAAATATAATAGTTGGACATTGCCATCTGCTAATGAGGATTTAAACAATATCCATGGAGGCCAGCCTTCATTCCCCATATAATAATTGAGGGTGTGTAGTTAAGCATGATCTCGGGATTACGTCCCTCTCAATGCTCTATATATTTTAGTTGCCTAGTTAACCCTACGGTTAGCAGGAATCACATGGCGTGGTTACATGTTAATCCCCTTATATGTTGTACCGTAGTTTGGGTACTCTAGATACGAATCCGCTTTGTCACTTTGTAGTTCAATTTCGATTCACCCCAGCGTGACGGAATAGTCAAACAAATCCTAGCCATGCTTGGTTATTGACCAACTATCATGTCCATGATGGAGGGATTGTATCATATCACATGTCGCTTAGCACGTGGGCATACCTCGGTGTGAAATATGTAACATAATCACGTAGAAGCACTTAGCATGTAGGAACGCATAGCACGTAGTAAGTGTATCAACACAGATACCAATAGTCGAGTCAAGTTACCAATCATTGGTAAATCACATGGGTCCTAGCACATAGTCAGGTCTAACGCATGGTCACTTATCTCACATACATTAGCAATCATTAAAATTACACATGGAATCATAAAAATTTAATAAAGTATCCAAACCAAGGAAAACAGTAAAAATTGCATGTAGGCCGCATGAGGATCAGAGATGCATAGAGTCAGTGTAACATAGGATATGTGCCACATAGGAAGTCGATCGTATATGCGTCGGTGCCGCATGAAAAGTCGGCCGTATATGGGTCGGTGCCGCATATGACATGGCAAAGTCCACTCCTTGGGACAAGTATTGAGGGACATGCATTAAATGCATGTTAGATCAGTGACTAAAGTAATAGATGTGACAAGCCATAAAGTGTGTCAGAAAGAAAAGACAAACTCATAGAAAAATATGCAAAAACAAAAAAAAGGGTTGTGCGTCCACTAGAGAAGAGGTGCATAGTCACTGCCATATGAGTCTGCTTGCCGCATGCTATACTTTCCGCATGGATGTCTTTTGGACTTAGAGAATTTTTTATTCATTCAACGAGTAAAACACAAGGAGTTATGTCACTTAGAATACTTTATGAAATAATCAGTCATGCATCCAATAAGATGGACGCATGCTGGAAGATATATGCGACACAGAGCTCAGGCCGCATAGCATTCAGGCCGTATAACACTCTCTGTCGCATATGGTGCTCGCTGCATGAGTACTTCGTCTTCTTCAGACAGCAAGTTCAGCCATGGCAAAAAAACTCTAAAAACCAAAAGTTTTCTTCATAACTCCAAATCAAGTGATCCAAAAGCCAAAATGTCTGAAATGGAATGCTCTATCAATCACAAAAACTGCTTTTCTAAAATATCATATTTTAATAGATCAAAACTAAGAAAAACTTTGGAACCTATGAAAAACCTTAATATAAATATAGATCTACATGAATCTATCCATTAAAATCGAAAACTCCAAGTATTAAAAGTATTTAGAATTATAATGTACATATATTAGACTAATAAAATGCAAGTAAAGAGAAATAACTAAAATTAAAGAGTTTCTCCATGTCATGCAAGATGTACTTGCCTAGAAATGAAAGAAGGAGAAAAAGAGAGAATTAAGAGAAGAGAGAGAAAAATATTAGCTTATATAGCTAGGGGTTGAGCTTTAGACCATGGGTTCAACTCATGACCAAACTAACCCAATAATTAAACCACGAGTCTAATTGAAATATTAACTGCTGGAAACAGTTCCAATACAATAATCTAACTATCTGCAACTAGCTGATCATCTCCCTTAACCGGTATCGGCTCCTTCTGGGCCACCATCTCCAACTCTTCACCCACTACGTCCTGAGGTCCATAGTGTGTAGGATACCAATCCTCTAAATAATCTAAAAATTATATCCAGTCAGAATTGGAGTGATGCATACCTCTAACAGCAGTTCAAAATAAATGATAAAGACTATGAAATAGTAAATAGTAAAAAAATACAAGATAATAAAATAAAAGCAGAAAACAGAAATAAGAATAGATAATGGAAATGTGGGAATGTAAATAGACAGGGTAAAGTAATCTCATATATAGGGAATCATGACTAAGAAAACTATACTAAGTGTGTGAGTACTATCTTCGATATGTGATATGCTTAGGAACATGAACATGGATCATGGACTAGTTAATCATACATGAAGTGTATGATTAACACTAACATTGTACTTGTATAGGAATACTTGTACATGGATGGGTATAATCAGATATCTAACTAATACTCCGAAACCCAGACTGGTATAGTAGATCCAACATGACACGTTATGACACAGGATTCAGAGAGCAGGGGGCAACCTTCTCAGGAATCAATATCAATACATGTACATGAATTATAAGGCATTTACATGGTCCAACATGAAATAATATCTCATAACGGGATCCAAAATATAATAATCTGTGTAACATTATGTCAGGAATCATGTATAACTATACTAGATACATGTAACATAGAAGCAACCATAAATCAAAAACTGTCATAGAATGTACTCACCTAAGGTCCAGCACAAATGATGCAACTCATCATCCGAACTGGTGTCACACAGACCTATATATGAAATTCTATGTCATTTGGGTGTAATAAATGATAAATAAACTTAAACAAGCTAAAGTATGGTTTACTAGACCATTTCTAGGTCACACTAGTCAAACTAGGTCAAACAAGGTCAATATCTTGAAGATATTAGCCATACTAACTAGTATTAGGTACTAGGATACCATATCTACTAATATCCATATATGGTCTACATACATATACTAGTTAGTGAAACTAGGTAATATACATATTACCTTATGCTAATTGATATAATATAATCTATAGAATACTCTATACCATAATACCTACCTATTACCTATACCAAACTCCCATACCTTACTCTAATCAATTACCTTGAGCCCTACTTAAAACCTCAACACGAGCTGTCCAATACTTTAGTATCTTGGTATCCTAGCATTAATACCTTACCCTCACATCAATCCCATAATTTCCTACTCATGATACTTGAGTATCATGGCACCTAAAATCCATACCTTCTACCTATACCTGACACTCATTAACTCCTAAGCACTTACTCATAAGGCAACCTTACTCATATACTAAGTTACCCAAAGCTCCATGCACTCACCTACACAACCACTTTACCCTCTCCCATCTCTGATCAGACTGCCCATATCCATAACTGGATTGCACTTAGTGCAGTCCCCACTTCTCATCTAATCTTTTTGCTGCATACCTACTTAAACACAACTCCCAACCCGATCCTCTAGTTCACTTCATAACTGAACATACCATATCTAATTAGAGCAACCAATACACTAACCCTCATTACCTCTCTCTCTCTGATCTGCATTACATTATTAAATGGATTAAAGTTCACTCACTTCCATTAGTATACACTGGTACACAAGCACCAAACTCAGTTACTCTCACCTGAGATCTAACTCGAGATGGACTCACATATAATCTCACAGAATTAGCATAACAGTCTACTGTCTAGTTCCCAACACTTCCAAGTTCTTGTAATCTGATAACCCAACTGTTTGCAATTCTGAACCCGAGGTTGGCCTCACACTTAATCCCCCTTCATTGCATGCTACCCCAATACAGATTTCTGGTATTACAACACTTGCTGCCTGCAAGTTCAGATCCTAACTGCATTTGAATTCAAAATGCAATAGCACACAAGTCTGCAACCAATGCTAGCATACTGGTAGCTTTTTTTTTTCTTTTCACAGTAGCTCAAGTGATGCACCACACTTCAGTCCTCATCTCTACTCCAAGCACCAACATACCACACCATACCCCTAACATAGTCACTTGCATTCATCAACATCACTCACACCACAGTCATACCCTGACTACATAGACACAAGTGTACCCTAACTTATCACCCAATGCATCTCTGATGTAGCTACTGCTATGTGATTATCCCTCACACACATCACCTACACACACAGTCCTCTCTCTCTCACATACACTAACTTATGAATGCATCACAACCCACACACAAGTAATCAGCAATACATAGGTATAAATCATATATTATCATATAAGCATAGATATATTCCAATATATATAAATATATACAAAATTTTTATCTAATACTAATACTCACTAGACATAGACAGTTACCTACACCAAGTATCAAGCTCTTGGTGTGCATTACCCTAGTATCACACCATTGTTATGATACTCTTGTGATACTTACCCTGAACCTCACCAAACACTCCCCAAACTCTAGCAACACATCTAACATAGCTAATACACTATAAAATAAATGAGTACTAGCCATCCTAATACCAATTAGAGAATTTAACATGTTAGAGCTCAAATTATATAGAAATATACAACCTATACTACCGTATCATAGTGTATCATGATACGGACTTTCAGTATTCAATTATGGATATATAGCTAGCCCCACAATACCAATACAATTCTAATTAGGCCTAATTAACCTAATGACAAATACTTGGTACACCAATCTCGGAATTCTTCTAAATTGGGCATATAACTCACTATAGAAGTCACAGTTGGGGTCAAATGAATCTAGTTCTTCGTCCTATGTGTAGATCTAAGCCATGTAAGGGTTCCTAAAGGTCAAATACAAGAATTAGAGTCTAGTTGAAGGGGAAATTCAGAAATATATCTATTAGGAGATGGATTCCTAATGTAAAGCTCCAATAGACACAATTAGGACACAAGCTCCTAGCTAACTCCTTTTTCTACAAGTGCTCCTTGCAATCGAAGCTCCTATGATCCTTAGGTGATAAAAATATAAGGGAATGAGAGTAAATTGGTGGAGGGATGAACAAAATTAGGGAAGAACATAATTGGGGATCTAATGGAATGAATTGTGAAGAGGAGAGAGAAAATTCCTCCTCCTATAGTGGCTGGCCCCTATACCTCTCTCTAAGCAACGTGAAATGACAATTTACCACCCCACTAATTATTTATAAAGGGTATTTATTTTGGAAGGTTAATTATGGAAGCTTCTATTCCTAATGAAGGTTAATCTAATATTCTAATTAATTAAGAGGGATAACTTAAATGAGTCTAATGGGTCTAGTCCAAATATTGGGCACAATATGCCATATCATGTCTAATTGAGTTCACTAGTGTCAAGTCCTTATAATAGGCTAGTACACTAACCAATAAATAAATAACACAAATATAAATTATAACCACTGAATAAAATAATGTGTAATGATAAAATTATCCCTATCTAGAAATATGGTGGTGACAAGTCTACCCTCCTTAAAAAAATTTATTCTCAAAATTTAAGATACCTCACTCTCTCTGTTCTGGCTAGTCATAACCTTTTCATTGTAATCCTCACTATAGTCGAACCCCAAGCTATTCATGGTCCAATAAGTCCTATCTAACATCATTCAAACATTTAGTTCTATACATGGTTACTGTCTCTATCTGTCATAATATGGTAGTCTCTATCAAGGATTTCTACTGACTATTCTATATCAAAATATTACTAATGCAAACTATAAGATATTATAGAATCACACAGATCAATATATGGAAAGAAGGGAAAGAAAAGCTCAAAACTTGCTAATCCAACACATATAGCGTCGGTCCATTGACCGTTATCGCAAAAGCCCTGCCCCGCTGGCGTGTCTCCCTCTGCTGCTGCTGGGCGTTTGAGGTGCCAAAGGTGGCCTAACTAGACTCCTTACCTATCATTGATACTTACTCCAGTTATTCACTAAACATCAATCTAGCCAATATACTTAATATCAAGGGTTACCACTTCTCATAATAATGGTATACTATAGTTTTAGACCATGGACACACTTAACTCACTGGTATATACTACCTCAGATACTGTACTAACACTCCTAGGATACTATATTCTGGCACTAGAAGGGTACCCTACCAACACTCATATTTCTTATACATCCCTTTGAGACACATGGACACATTTACTAATATGTCAACTCTTATTCTTGCTTACTTTCTAACACACACATAAAGTTTTATATCTGACTAAGTTCTTGAAGGCACCTGAACACTGCTCAACCACTTCCTACTTGCAAATGAACACTCGTATCCCCTCATACTCATGTACCCTATTGGTATACCCTTACCAAATCTCTATAGGATGCCTACCCCAGTCTTAACACTATTTATCATATGGCACTAACTCCTATACATGACACATGAGTTACTCTCCTACTAAGGTACTCAAGGATCTCTTCTATATCTATTACACTAACCACTAGGTTACCCATATTTTGAATGCTTCTGATACTTGAGATATCCTGCATCTGGACACAAATACTCCTCCTATCTTGGTATCCTGATACTAACCCATACACTAACACTTAAGAATCCCTCTAGTCCAATCACCTATGCCTTGGTATCAATATGAACATATATAGATACTTCTACCCATTGAACTTACTTTTACACAAGTTACTACTCATATTCTTCCTATATTGAACACCTACACTCCTACTCCAAAACATACTCTATATCAGTATTACATTGGTACACTAGCTGATACTGTCACTCTCAAGATATTCATTGATACTAAACTAATATACTATATATATATCACATAATATTCATCTTAGACCTGATGCATACTAGACTCTTGCACTTTCTAGACATTCTCAATGACTCCATAACTGTCCTCGACTCATGCACTTAATACTTTATGACACCTGCTTAACACTAACCTACCCACTGACATACTATTTATACTTCTGATACTAAACCCCCATTTTATGATACTCATGAAACACCCACACTTTTACTTCGCTTCACCACTCAAGCTCTCACTCACTTCGCTCACTAACACATCCACAACCCCATATACTAGGTAATACATCCATGCTAAATACATACCTGTGTACTAACATCTACCCTCTATAATGCACATTTTCCAATATTTAGCATAAGTACTATTACCTAGCATAATATGTTCTAATGCTAACACACTCACTTCTATACTATGGGTATCACTCTACTATGGCACACTCACTAATACATCTTATGGATACACATCTCTACATAACCAAATGTCAAGTACCGATAGAATATTGAGGCTACATTAATACTCAAAATAATTTTATGATATTTAATTGCTACTTGGACCACTCAACTATATGAACCTATAACCATCTAAAACATGTATGATGGCATGATACTAACACCTATGATCATAACTTGGTATGCCATCCTTTATTTCTAATACCATGGTACCAATCACTAACTATACTCTGACACCAACCTTAGATTCATTGTTACAAATGGTACTATACTATCAGTCACTTCTAGGCTTATACAATGATGCCTAAAGCTCACATACCCTACCAGAAATCACTATTAGACTCATAAGCTGTACTCCCAACATCCAACACTGATTCTCAACTCGACATAACCTATCTGCAAGTAACCAAGCTACTGTACTATACATGAAACTCTAGGAACTAATAAAGTAAAGATCTATAAGGAACTAAACTAGAGGTACTAATGATATCTCTATCCTAAATTAGCAGGGTTTATGGAACAAAATTTTAATGATAATAAGGTTAAATAACAGAGAAATATATTAAGAACCAATTTAAGATACACTATGATAATCATACACGTCTATCTGAAACTATGTTGCCCAGAATTCTTGCCACACTAGTAAGCATAGCTGGGATAAACTATAGAGCCCGTAACTAAGATACATACCTTTATAATTATGGTATCTAAAATGTTTACCCTACGACATGCTTGGCTGCAAAAACTATAAATTCCATAACCAAGAAATATATATCGAAAATTAGGCTCTATGTCTTCGCCATGCCAGCTAGTATAGCTGCAAAAAACTTTAGACTCTATAACTAAAGTAGACGGTTATATTTTCCACTGTTCTTATTCATTTACGTTATCAGAATATACCTCAACTTAGTCCATAAAATTTATCTCGATACAAGAATCAAATTCAACAATGCACAAGTACAAAGACGAAGGTGAAACAAAGTAAGTGGAAATAGATTCAAAATAAGATTCTCAGGGGTCATCCCAGGAATCTCTCAAGGAATCCTAATTGTGATTGAGTATTCTCTCAATCTATATCCTATATCCTATTGCAGGCTCGCAGTAGTACAACTGAGCTATTGCACTACCACAATATCACACCCATAACGAAGCCTGGCCTGCATGGGCCACCATAAAAATGTGTCATAACCTGCACTCGGTGTGAGCCCACGAGTACGTGGGTACGTTCAGCCTATGCCATAACGTCGATGGTAGAACATTGTCTAGGTCATCATTACTATCTAAATACCTCACACAATATATATAATGTACATGTCAATGATATCTCAACTCTATATGGAGAACAAGATGATAATATGATAACGAATACAATACTCAATTACAAAAAAACTATAAGGAAGATAAAACTTACGATATGATATAAAAGGATCAAGAGAAATCTAGAAATATAGATCTCAACACAATAGATGAGACTAAATGTCTAACTATGCTCAATCAATAAATATAAGTCTCCAATAATACATATCAATGAATATCAACTGCTGGAAACAGTTCCAATACAATAATCTAACTATCTATAACTAGTTGATCATCTCCCTCAATCTGTATCGGCTCTTCCTGGACCACCATCTCCAACACTACACCCACTATATCCCGAGGTCCATAGTGTTTAGGATGCCAATCCTCTAAATCATCTGACAAATATATCCAGTCAGGATTGGAGCGAAGCACACCTCTAATAACAGTTCCAAAAAAATGATAAAGACTATAAAACACTAAATATAAAAAAAGATAATAAAATAAAAGCAGGAAACAAAAATAGGAATAAATAACGAAAATACGGGAATATAAATAGACAGGGTAAAGTAATCTCATATATAGAGAATCAGGACTAAGAAAACTATACTAAGTGTGTGAGTACTAGCTTCGACAAGTTATCTGCTTGGGAACATGAACAGAGATCATGGACTTGTTAATCATACGTGAAGTATATGATTAACACTAATAAGGTACTTGTACAAGAATACTTGTACAGGGATGGGTATGATCACATATCTAACTAACACTCCCCAACTTCGACTGGTATAGTCGATCCAACCATGACACATTATGATACATGATTCGTAGAACAGGGGGCCAACCTTCTCAAGAATCGATATTTATATATGTACAGGAATCACAAGGCATGTACAAGATCCAACAAAAAATAACATCTCATGATGGGATCCTGAATACACTAATCTGTGTAACATCTTATCAGGAAACATGTATAACTACACTAAATATATGTAACATAGAAGCTACAAAAAATCAAAAACTGTCAGAGAATCTCGCCTAAGGTCCAGAGCAAATGATGCAACTCGGTGTCCAAACTGGTGTCACATAGACCGATATATATGGAATTTTATGTCATTTGGGTCTAATAAATGATAAAAAAACTTAAACAAGCTAAAATATGGTTTACTAGGCCATTTCTAGGTCACACTAGTCAAACTAGGTCAAATTAGGTGAATACCTTAATTCTAAGTCCAACTCTAACTTCTAGGTTGGTTATAAAGCTAAAATAGATAATACTAGGTTATATCTCAATTTTAGGTCAATATCTAAAAGATATTAGCCATACTAACTAGCACTAGGTACTAGGATACCATATATACTAATATCCATATATAGCCTACATACATATACTAGGTAATGAAACTAGGTAATATACATATTACCTTATGCTAATAAATATAATATAATCTATACAATACTCTATACCATAATACCTACCTATTACCTATACCAAACTCCCATAACTTACTCTAATCAATTACCTTGAGTACTACTTAATACCTCAATACGAACTGTCCAATACTTTAGTATCTTGGTATCCTAGCATTAATACCTTACCCTCACATCAATCCCCCAATTTCCTACTCATGATACTTGAGTATCATGGCACCTAAAATCCATACCTTCTACCTATACCTGACACCCACTAAACTCCTAAGCACTTACTTATAAGGCAACCTCACTCATATACTAAGTTACCCAAACCTCCATGCACTTACCTACACAGCCACTTAACCCTCTCCCATCTCGATCAGACTACCCATATCCATAACTGGACTGCACTTAGTGCAGTCCCCACTTCTCATCTAATCCTTCTGCTGCATACCTACCTGAACACAACTCCTAACCCAATCCTCTAGTTCACTGCATAACTGTACATACCACATCTAATTAGAGTAGCCAACACACTCCACCTCATCACCTCTCTCACTGATCTATATCACATCAATAAATGGACTGAAGTTCACTCACTTCTATTAGTGCACACTGGTGCACAAGCACCAAACTCATTTACTCTCCCCTGAGCTTTAGCTCGAGATGGACTCACTATAATCATACCCTGAATGCACATACACAATTGTACCCTAACTTATCACCCAATGCATCTCTGATGTAGCTACTGTTACTGCTATGTGATTATCCCACACACACAGTCCTCTCTCACACACATACTCAAATATGAATGCATCACAACCCACACACAAGTAATCACCAATACATAGGTATAACACATATATTATCATATAAGCATATATATATTCTAATATATATATATATACATAATTTATATATAATACTAAAACTCACTAGATACACACACTTACCTACACCAAGTATCAAGCACTTGGTGTGCACAACCCTAGTATCACACCATGGTTATCATAATCTTATGATACTCACCCTAAACCTCACCAAACACTCCCTAAACTCTAGCAACACATCCAACATAGCTAATATACTCTGAAAAAGTGCACTTGTGTCACGACCGGCACCCGAATATTCGGGTACGAGTACGTTGGTTACACCCAGTCTACGTCACATAATTGGCGGTAGAACGCTATTTGGGTGATTTCTAACTATCTAACATCTCAATAATATAATATGGTACCTGTCAATCATCTTAACTCCAAACGTAGGAGCAATATGGTATCTCACAAGTATAACTAATCTCAATCACAAAATAAACTAAGAAATAATAATGCATGAATGAAATAGCGAAAGAAAGAATACAAGATACAATCCACAATATGAAATAATATACAAGTTGTGAATCAACAAAAGAATAGTCTAATACAATCCAACATAAATAAACTAGACTCCTCGGGATCTGCAACTGAGTCCTCCAGGTCTATAGGAGTATCCTCTATAGGTACGCTATCCTGCGGCCCGTAGAATGTGGGACACTGCTCTATAAGCCAGCCATCTGGAAAAATATATCCAATCAGGATTGGAACGAAGTACATACCTCTGAAAGCAGTTTCAATAGCATAATCTAGCATATAAATAGATAATATAAATAAAATACAAGATCACTAAACATATGAATGATAAACAATAGATATACAGGTAACGTACGAGAATATAGAACAATAATATGAATATAAAAAATATGATCAAGTAACTGCAATCTAAACTAATGTGCCTCAAAATACAAGTTTATTATGTGATCGGGTTGGGTGAACATGATCAGGTAAGACGATTACAAGTGAGGCATATAACCAGAATGTACACGATATAACAATGGGGCTTTGATCACATAATCAACTCCTACTCTGTCACGCCCCAGTCCCAAAATACGTAGGACTAGGAATACGTAAGCATGCCAGTCGTATGTATATGGCAACTCCAATATATGGATACTATAATACACATGTACGCTGTAGTAAGAATATTAACTCACATGTGGTATATATATTGTCATAAGTCACAAGTATACTAATCTCATCCACACAACAAGTCATAGAAAAAAAAAAACTAAACTAGAATAATGAGTCTGAAATATCCAAAAATAATAGTCGGGTGGAGACAAATCCACTACCAATGACTATATCAAAACTAAAATAAGAGAGGAGGGTAAATCTCTAATATAAAATAAGATGATGATATAAGTGTATCAGCTAAAAGATCAATCATTAGGGATAATCAAAGATGCTCAGAAGGTAAGACCTCCTCGGCAGAAAATAATGTGTCAGGTCCTGCCCCGTACTCCTGCGGATACTCCTGATCGTCTATACCTAGCAAGGGACCAGGTCCTTAGAGGGACGTAACAAGATACATAGAAGCATGCCAATTTGAATACAGTAAACATGCATAATAGGTAGAAAATATATAAGTATGCTGTACAAGACAATCTATATGAAATGCATAATGAGGATAACTTTTTGATGTATGGGCATGGGTAGGCTACTCTATCTAATCTCACAACTCACACACACGTCAGGGACATCATCAGCCGTCATACCGCGAGGGTAGCGACCATCGTGACACCATCAGCCGACATACCATGAGGGTAGCGACCATCGGACATGACCACCATAGTGCGTGGTAGTTACTATGGTTTACCAGAGTGGTTATAGCCCATACGCCTACTGATTGTCCTCCCCTCCCATGATACTATGTGTCAAGTGTGTGTCAACATATGTATAGTATATAATTATGACTGAAAGAAAACACACATGCAATGAATATAATAAGCATGCAAGGCACTGTAAGTAATTTGGCAAGGTATACTTGCCTGGCAAGAAAGCTGCAAAGTATAAAATTTTAGGCGTCAAGCACACAGGAGTAGAAACTACGGCCTCAGAATAAACGTCTCCGGATGCTGAAATAAATATCACCAACGTTCCCAAAATAAGCGAGATAGCTAGAAAATACTATCCTTTCGTCCAATTTGGACACAGGGGCAAAACTGTAATTTCGGGTCAAAGCGGGGTCCACATATGGCCCACTTTGCTTCGAAATATGTGCTAGAGGTAAAGGTCTCTAAATGGAACAAATTATAGGTCAAACTAATTCTAAACGTCAATACGAACTCAATGGTACGTCCAATTTTGGATTCCGGTGAGCCAAACAAATATTTGCCCAAAAAGTTAACCGTGGGGCCCGCAAATATGTGACTTGGTCAACTGTCTCAGAATAGCATGAAATTTGGGTCACAGGACCAGAGTGATACCACAAGCCCAATGGCGTAAGTTTTGTCGCGTTCAGACGAGCGTACACTAAATGGTGTGGTGTTTTACAAAAATTGCGATTTGGGGCCTTTTTACGGATACGGCGTAATTCTGACGCGCACACACGTCCAAATCAGTTTTCGCGAAAGTTCACACGTCAGGATATACGATATGCGCCTTTTTGTACAACTGGTAGGCAACGAGGCGGTCCTGTTTGGCGGAGCGCGCTCCATATCATAAGTTTTATCAATTTAAAATCAAGTTTTTTTGGATTTTTAACCTAATTTATTTCTAATTCTAAACATAATATAAAATAATGTAATTGGCAGGAAATAATCTTGGTCATATGGTCTTCACACAGAAAAAGGTAGATCTCGATTTGGATATCTACGTTGGAAGATATCGGCCTCGGAACATAGGTCGATGGAGCAGTTTTTATAATTGTTTAAAATATGGTTTTTCCTAAACTTGGCGTCAATTTCTACCTAGTTAATCATGCTACTCGATGGAAACTAATTAATGGAATTTAGAGAAGGATAGGTGGTGATCGTACCAACAAAGACGAATCCGAATTCGGTCGAGCGACGCGGCAGGAAACAACGCGGGAAGGGAGGTTCGTCGCTATCTAAATCTGCGTGAACGTTGCTCGAGCGGACGGCGAGCTGCGGCATCGCCGGCGGGTCCAGGCGGTGCACGGTGGCTGGGCTGCGGCGCGGTGTTCTCAGGTCGGGGTCGACGCCGAATTAGAGTAGGGTTAGGGTTTGGAGATCAAATCATTATATATAGCTATATATAGAGATCGAGAGAGGAGGAGACGGGGGATTCCCTGGGCCGCGGGTTCCTGTGAAGGGGTCGGGTGTTTAGAGATTAGGCGGGGCTACGGTTGGTTAGGATTAAGGTTAAGGGGGGTTTAAGGGATTATTAGTTTAGGGTTTTTAATAGATTTTGTTTTCTCTTTCTTTTTTCTTTTTTTTCTTTTTGTTTATTATCATTATTACTATAATTATTATTATAACTAAAATTATTATTATTATTATTATTACAAATAACACTTATTATTTATTATTATTATGACTATATATTATTTATATATATAATTAAGGTATATATAAAAATACATTTGTACCCAAAAATAGATTCTAAATAAATCTATCACTCTTCCACAAATATTTCTAAAATAAAATTAATAGTTTTTATGCAATAATTCTAACTAATTATTTATCTAGGTAATTAAATCAATAAATATTATTTTCTAATTAACTACGAAATAATATAGATAAATAAATTAATAAATAAATAAATTAAATAATATTTAAAAATATGGGGTTTTACATTCTATCCAACTTACAAAAATTTTGTCCTCAAAATTGACACTAACCCATATTCATAATACATCACTATAGCTATTACACTTTATTGCTATCTAGCAGTGCTTCCTAAAAGTCATGCTCTGTCATTCTAACACTTCTTATTTATTGTCCATACCCTATTCTATTATCCTCTAACTCGTCTACACTATCCAACTTACAAGAATTCTACTAGTAGTCAAAGTCTTTTGGAGCTATTGTCTAGGTTATAAGGCAAATTTATTCATTGGGTCAAGAATCTTGGGATACCTGTCTGGAATCTCATAACTAAGATTTTTTCCCGTAACCGTCAAGTATCGTAGTCTAATACTGCCATGCCACCTGGCCAGTATGGCTGCAAGTAATTAGACTACTCTACCATAATCGTCTAGCTGCAGCTGTCGCTACCTTGCCAGCGATTTGTCATAGTCATTAGTTCATAACAAGTGCCTTCAACTCTTTCCTAAGCTTATTCTAAGTTTTAGGGCAACAACTTAGGTCTTGACTAAATTTTATAAACTATTAGGAGTATGAACTATTTCAACAATCCATCTAATTCTTGTTTAGACTAAGTGATGCTATTCATAGTTTAAAAATATTAAGAGGATACATATATTGCTATAGTGCATATACATAAGGGTTATTATTAAGAACTCATCTCTTAGTTATTAATCATTACTAATACATTTATGTTTTAACTAACCAAATAAGGGTTAGGTTGAAGTAAATCAAATAATTCATAATGGCACGAAAAGATACAACTATGATAGGAAGAATTAAGTACGAGATAAGAAATTGATATATAGAAGAGAAGATGAGCCACCCAAGAGGGCGAGATGATCATAGGAAGAGAATACTACTACTGCTACTCGCGTTATCCATTAGCATCACGTGTATGCCATCTGGTAGAATATCAACATATCCTTATAACTGCTAAACTACCTTATATATAATTCTACGTCTATTTGTACATCTAAGATCTTATGTCATAATAGGGTTATGAGTATGCAAAGACAATTATAACTAAAGGTCGTACCTATATCTACGGCTTCCTGTGCCTGCTCCTATATTTGTCATAATGAGTGCTTGGCCTTGTCCTTGGTCATTCATCTGGGGTCTAGCCTCCTCTATTTGTGCAGCCTGTAGAAGTAGTGGTGGGTCCCTTTGGTGTCCTGTACTTGAGGGTGTATGCAGTGTTCCTGATTCTGATGCCATAAACCTCTGGGTCTGCTAAGGACATCCTCGGGTTTGATGGTGACTTGATCCATATATCATGCACAGCCCCAATCGACGATGACAGTCTCTTAGAATATGACCTATCTTACCACAAAAGTGACAAGTATGAGTCTCCTTGGTTGGGTATGGTACGACACTAAATGGTTGCTGGCGTGTCAAAGGGTGTCTAATGGGCCCTCCTTACTGTGTCCTTGCTGGTCCTTTGTGAATTCTTTGTTGATTTTTATTTCCCTTACTGATGGCCTCCTGGATCCTGGCCTCTGTCAATAACTCGACATAAGAGATCCGTACTGTGAGATAGTGTAGTACTGGAGCTCCTGAGTCAGCCCGTGATAAAACCTCTTAGCCTTATCCAAGTCATTAGGTATTAGGGCAGCGCCATACTTACTAAGGCAGCTAAACTCTGCATCATACTCGTCAACTGTCTTGTTTCCCTGCTCCAGATGGAGGAACTGATCGTACAACGCATCCCTTACCGTGTCCGGGAAGTACTTCCTTTCAAAGCACTCCAAGAATTGTTCCCAAGTCTGACGCGTATCCAACTGACACTCCATTGATTCCCACAAGTGATGAGTGTTACCCTCTAGTTGAGTCCTTATGCCTATCATCCATAGATCTATAGGTAGTTGGGATGCTTCTAACACTTCTTGGTAATGGCAATCAAGTTCGTGGTCTCCTCTGGACTCTCATTGCCTTTATATGGCTTGGGGCCCATCTGTACAAAGTCTTTGACTGAACCAACCCGAGCTTGCGATACTGAAACTAGTGCCTTGGCTGGTGCAAGGGCTAGTACAGTCATTCTCTCAAGTGCTGCCAGAAATTCTAGCCTCTGCTCTGCCACTTGCTACCTCTGCTCTGCAGCCAGCGCAACTGTCTGCTGACTATGTTCCTGCATTATCATCTGGAAGAATTGGAACAGTTGTGTCTGGATATCTTGCGCTGCTAGTGGAGCTGGAAAAGTCCCATTAGGTATCGTGGAAGGGGTTGATGGAACTGGGTTGCTAGTCTGTCCATCCTATCCTGGAAGAAGTCTATCCTGTCCTGGAAGAAGTCCATCATGTCCTGGAAGAAGATGAGTCATTGAGGCCTCTCCTGGTGATTGGCCGTTGACCCCTGTAGACGCATTGTCCCCAGTGGCGGCATGTCCATTACGCAAATTTATCTCTCTGCAAGTGATAGACGAAGGATTAGAAAAAGTACATGAATCAAGCAGGATGCAAGTACTTAAGTAGGACATCTTAGAAGAAAGGTAAGTTATAGTCAAGTGTGGATGAGACCTAAAATTCTAATCCTAGGTGCAGGCCCGCTCGGTACAGTTATGTAACCGAAACGACTAACTCGACCTGCATGGGCCACCATAAAAATATGTCATGCGCCAGTCCCAAAATACGTAGGACTAGGAATACGTAAGCATGCCAGCCGTATGCATATGACAACTCTAATATATGTACCATAATACACACATACGCTGTAGTAAGAATATTAACTCACATGTAGTATATATATTGTCACAAGTCACAGGTATACTAATCTCATCCACACAACAAGTCATAGAAAAAAATAACTAAACTAGAATAATGAGTCTAAAATATCCAAAAATAATAGTCGGGTAGAGACAAATCCACTACCAATGACTATATCAAAACTAAAATGAGAGAGGAGGGTAAATCTCCAATATAAAATAAGATGATGATATAAGTGTATCAGCTAAGAGATCCATTACTAGGGATAATCAAAGATGCTAAGAAGGTAAGACCTTCTCGGCAGAAAATAATGTGTCAGGTCCTGGCCCGTACTCCTGCGGATACTCCTGATCGTCTATACCTGGCAAGGGACCAGGTCCTCAGAGGGACGTAACAAGATATATAGAAGCATGCCAATTTGAATACAGTAAACATGCATAATAGGTAAAAAATATATAAGTACGCTGTACAAGACAATCTATATAAAATGCATAACGAGGACAACTTTTCGATGTATGGGCATGGGTAGGCTACTCTATCTAATCTCATAACTCACACATATGTCAGGGACATCATCAGCCGTCATACCGCTAGGGTAGCGACCATCATGACACCATCATCCAACATACCGTGAGGGTAGCAACCATCAGACACGACCACCATAGTGCGAGCTAGTTACTATGGTTTACCAGAGTGGTTATAGCCCATACGCCTACTAATTTTCCTCCCCTCCCATGATACTATGTGTCAAGTGTGTGTCAATATATGTATAGTATATAATTATGACTGAAAGAAAATACACATGCAATGAATATACAGAATATAATAAGCATGCAAGGTACTGTAAGCAATTTGGCAAGGTATACTTGCCTGGCAAGAAAGTCGCAAAGTATAAACGTCTAGGTGTCAAGCACACAGGAGTAGAAACTATGGCCTCAGAATAAACGTCTTCGGATGCTGAAATAAATATCACCAACGTTCCTAAAATAAGCAAGATAGGTAGAAAACACTACCCTTTCGTCCAATTTGGGCACAAGGGCAAAACGATAATTTGGGGTCAAAGTAGGGTCCGCATCTGGCCTACTTTGCTTCGAAATAAGTGCCACAGGTAAAGGTCTCTAAATAGGACAAATTATAGGTTAAACTAATTCTAAACGTCAATATTAACTCAATGGTACGTCCAATTTTGGATTTTGGTGAGCCGAACACATATTCGCCCAAAAAGTCAACCGGGGGGCCCACAAATAGGCGGCTTGGTCAACTATCTCAGAATTGCGTGAAACTTGGGTCACAGGACCAGCGTGATACCATGAGCCCAATGGCACAAGTTTTGTCGCGTTCTGACGAGCGTACACTAAATGGTGCGATATTTTACAAAAGTTGCGATATGGGGCCTTTTTACGGATACGGGGTGATTCTGACGCGCACACAATTCCAAATCAGTTTCCACGAAAGCCCACACGTCAGGACATACCATACGCACCTTTCGGTGAAACTGGTATGCGACGAGGCGGTCCCGTTTGGCGGAGAGCGCTCTGTATCACAAGTTTTATCAATTTAAAAATAAGTTTTTCTGGATTTTAACCTAATTTATTTCTAATTTTTAATATAATATAACATAATGTAATTGGCAAAAAATAATTTTGGTTATATGGTCTTCTCACAAAAAAAGGTAGATCTCGATTTGGATATCTATGTTGGGAGATATAGGCCTCGGAACATTGGTCGATGGGGCAGTTTTTATAGTTGTTTAAAATATGGTTTTTTCTAAACTTGGCATCAATTTCTACCTAGTTAATCACGCTGTTCGATGAGAACTAATTAATGGGATTTAGAG